>CM053769.1:634693740-634710612 GCA_028658325.1 Potorous gilbertii
TGGCAAAGGATTGCCCAGCATTGCATAGCAGCATCAAAGAAGGCATTATGCTCTATAAGCAAAGCAGAATTGAAGTAGTTCAAAAGAAACATGAGATGTGCAAATTTAGAGAATCTACCCCAAATACTCACATGATATGCAGTAGAGCATTCTGAACTCATATTGGTCTCATCAGCCACAGTTGGACCCACTGTAACTTGATTCTCTCATAGTGATATAATTTTGGTCCTCTTTGAGAATGAAAGACAATCGCCAATCAACCAACCAATGAACCAACATGCCCTAATAATAAATAATATGCACAGAGAAATGGCCTCATTCATTGGCTAAATTTCTCCCTCTATAATTCAGTAGTCATGATAGGATGAGGATTAAGAGGTCTACACTCCAGATCCTTGTCAGAAACTCCCCCTATTATATTGTGCCAAAGATGAAAAAATTTTCCACAAAGAAAAAACTTCATATTGAGAGAGTCTGTAGCGGTGGATTTGCTGTCTCCCTATCCACAACTGTCAGATTTTCTCTGAGGAATGAGAGTGAGTGAATAATCTTATATATTTTGTTTTGTTATTGACTGTGCCCTAGTTTATTTTAGAAGATTGTAGCCTATAAAATTTGGAAATATTTGATGAAATTTAAACCTTGGTTATATGTCCTAGATGTTCCTTTGAAGAGAAATTCTTCTCTCCAAAAAAGATCTCTCAAAATTTATTGGGAAATATTCCTCTTGAAAGATTTTTCATAATCAAGCTTTTTAAGCATTCAAGAAGTACCCACTCCCCCAAAAAACTGTGCAAGAATGTATTGAAGTGTGCATCATTTGATGATTTTTGAGACTAAAGAGTTTGGGTTATCCTATAATTCCAGTCATGAAAGCAGCCGCATGGCATTCTATTGCAGAACCAGTATTTTTAGCTGAGGGGTTTAAGATGTGGGTGTTTTTCCAATGCACTCTTGACAAGGAAAATTGAGGAAACTAGTGAACTATCACCGCTTGGTTTTGTAGTCTAGATCTAAGGGAAATATAATGTGTATATTTCTTCTGCCTATGGCTGCAATAGCACAATCTCAAGCAGTATCTAGTGACTAACTTGAAAATGACATGCATATGTGTTTGAATTCTGAGACAAAGGTTGTTTTTATACCTCATGAACTGAGCAAAAGTTGTCTGTACCTTTGATTTGGCATTCATTTGAAGTTCTACTTTATTATATCAGAAAATCAAAATTAGATTTTTCCCCTTTCATATTTGAAAATGGTTTTACTCTATAATTTTCTAATTTTCATTCTTTAGATCCAGGAATAGCTAGGATAATTTGTATGTTAATATATTTTTATGTGTTATTTTTCAAAAGGATATGTTAAAGTTCCTAATTTGTTACAAATTACTTTCATAGCTTAAATGGCAAATCTCCTACATTTTATGAATATTGATCACTAATATTAATAATTAAGATGTTGGTGCATATTCAGCCTTAATATGATCCTGTTACTGTTTTTCTAATTGATTGTTTTGCATTCAAGGTCCTTGAGACTTCTTTATTTTGAAGTCTTTCCTACCTTCAGCCTTCCTTTCCCCCTTTATTTTACTAATCCTTCACTTCCTAATTGTCTCCTCTGTAATTGTGGCTTTCTTTGGATTGGATTTCAAAGTACTTCAACCTTCACCAACACTGGGTAATTAAAGGCTCACCAGGTTAGCACACATTTTCTTTCAGGCTTGGTGAAGTGCTGCACAATTACCAACATATGATGTATCCTGTCCTGATGAGCTGTATCATTCCCTTTGTTCCACAGTTTTTTGGTCCAGCACTAGCAATTCAGAACCTGCTTTCCCTGGAACTGCCATTTCAAAGCTTTTCAGAACCAGTGCTAGGGATTACAACTCCTCAAATGTCACAATCAAACTGGCTTTCAAGGCCTGGGCAACCTTCATACTGGAGTTGGAATTTTCCCCAGCACTGGAAAGAAGGAAGAGAGGAAGTGTGTGTATGTGCGCGCCCGCGTGTTTATTGATATAGATTTGCATTGTGTCTTTGGGTTTCCTAAAGAGGTCTCACTGCTAATAGCTTGGGAGATGAGGACGGGATACTGAGTAAGCTCAAGCCTAGTGAACATCAGTTGCTGAAATTTTCTTTCTATTTGTTTATTTTTTTGTTTTGTTTTTAAACCTTCTTTTGTATTCTGATCATCCTAAGCCTTGGTAAAACCTGAAGTTGCTTTACTTGGCAGATAATTTCTGTGTTGACAAGGCTTGAAAGGTTGTGGATGGAGATCTAACAAAATATCTAATCTATCATCTGTTTGCTTACTATGATTCAGAACTCTTAGCATTCATTTCCACCTCTGAGGGACTTAGCAAGGTACACCGAGGTAGGAAACAAATAATTGGAACACTGAATTTCACTTTACATTTACTGTAATTTTTCTAATGTTTTCTCAAGCATAGCACTGTGAACAAAGGGCATTTTATCCAATCACATTTTGAATTTTGATACATCCAACTCTGAAAATATTTGAGGTAAAAATAAGAGACTTAGAAATAATCTCATTCCTTTGAAGGAGACTTATAATGAGGATTCAAATTGAGGGTAAACTTCCTCCCTCCTTTGATCATCTGAAACTTAGAAATCAGGCAAAAAGTGCTCCAACATTGAGAAGTAATTCAATAAAAAAATAAAAACAGAAATAAACAAATAATAATTCTTAAGGGTTTTGATCTTACATAATGTGCAATTTTTCATGTTGAAGAATAATCATTAGAATGCAGTGTCTACATTTTTAAAACATTTGCCAAAATAATGTCTTTAGACTTTTTGTATCTTTCTCATCATTAAACTGAATGAAAATGAGAGAAAGAGGGAAGACTGCCACGAAGAACCATTTGCCATTTTGACTATAGAGGTTAATATTGTAACAGAAAAATAAAACAATATTTTAAAACATATGTTCTGAAAATAACAACATCTCAGATGCTTATGAAAATACTATAGAGGACATCAATAATGTCCCATCATTTGAAATTTTCTCAACATTAGCTAAATTCACCATTTAATCCTCATTAACTTCAACTTATATGTACCCTGAGCAAAATACAGAGCTGCATGCTCAGAACAGAGAAGTAAACATCAGAGTTCATTTGTTAAAAACAATTTCAAATTTAAAAGAGATTTTGCTATGATATTGCTATGTGTGTTTTAGAGCTTTATCCAAATGTAAGTGACAGTAAGTAGGAGAGAAACCAGTTCTTGCACTGCCCCATGCTTGCTGTGTGACTATTCCTTTGTGTATCAATTAAGTGACAGTATGAATAATAGAAGAATAATTTTGTTGCTTTTTATACCAACAAATCAACCACAAATCAAATTATCCAGTATACCATGGTAATTTTAAAAAATAATCTTAAATTTCTCACCATTTACATTAATTCAACCTAAAAGGGAACTTTGAATACCTGAGAGGCTAGTTCTATGACATTTCTAATTCAGAGCATATGGCATATTTAACTCAAAGGTGCTCTCACTAATTGAAGGATGATATGAGGACAGGCAAAGTCCATTCTAAAGGTTGAGTCTATATTTCCCTCCCAGCACCTAAAAAATCCTCATGTCCTTTTAAGTGAATAATCTAGATATGTGCACATTCAAAAAAAGTAATTGATTGATTCTTTTCACATTCTAATGTCCAAACTGGTCTTCTTCTTATTCTCTACAGAGAAAATTCCCATCTTCCATCTCCCTATTTATGTTGCCTGCCCCTTATATCAGGATTGTTGACCTCTATAAATCTACATCTTAAAATCCATTGTTTCTTTCAAAGCTTTACTCAATGTATGTTATTTTTTATTTGGAATCTTTCCTCATCCAACCAGCTACTACTAGTACTCTTCTTCCACAAAACTTCCCTTGTTTTTCTTCTATATATATTGTTTTTATGTATGAGCATGCTCTCTATCCTGATGCAGTGTAAGATCCTTGAGGTAAGAAATAATTTCAGTTTTGTCCTTATATTCCTACCTCTTAATCCAGAGTTTAATGTACAATTGGTGTTTAATAAAATGCCCATTGATTATTTTAATATATTTTTTAAATTTCCCAATTGTATGTAAAAAACTAACATTCTTTTCTTTCAAATTGTGAGTTCCAAGTTCTCTTCCTCACTTTCATCTTTCACCCCTTAAGAAGGTCAGTGTTATACCAGTTATACAAGTGAAGTCATACAAAACAAATTTCCATATTAGCCAAATTCCAAAAAAATAAAATAAAATAAAATACACAAGCACACAAAACAAGAAAAATAAAGAAAGTTTAAAAAGTTTCTTTCAATCTTCATTCAGAGTTCATCAGTTCTCTCTCTGGAACTGGTTACCATTTTTGACCACAGGGCTTGTGAATTGTCTTGGGTGATTGTCTTGATCAGAGCAGCTAAATCTTTTACAATTGACAATTCTACAAATACTGCTGTTCTATTGTGCATATTTTTGCTGGTTCTGCTCAGTTTGCTTTGAATGAGTTCATACAAATCTTCCCAGTTTTTCTTTTCTTCGGAAACCATCCTACTCCTTGTTTCTGATAATAAAAGAATTCTATCACTATCGTATGCCATAATTTGTTTAGTCATTCCCCAACTGATGGGCAACTCCTCCATTTATAATTCTTTGCCACTACAAAAAAAGATACTATAAATATGTTTATATATATACACACACACATATACACACATACATATAGGTCCTTCCTTTTCCCTTTTCTTTCATATCTTTGATATACAGATCTAGTAGTAGTATTGCTGGGCAAAAGTGTATGCACAATTTTATGACCATTTGAACATAGTTTCAAATTGTTCTCCAAATTGGTTAGACTAATTTACAACTACACCAAAAGTCCATTAATGCTCCATATTTTCTCACATGTCCTTCAGCATTTGTTTTCCTTTTCTGTCATATTGGCCAATTTGATAGGTGTGAGGTGGTATTTCAGAGTTGATTCAATTTTCATTTCTTGAATCAATAGTGATTTTGAGCATTTTTGATAGTTTTGATTTCTTCTAAAATATTCATTGATTAATTCTGAGGAATATGTCGGAAATAGGTTTATTTAACTCAAGTCAATTCAATGAACATTAATTTTCAAATTATATACCAAGTACTTTGCTATGTGCTAAGCATAAAAACAAAGAAATCACACAGTTCTTGTACTGAAGGAGCTTGTGGTTCAATGGATGTAATGAGACACAAGCAATTAGAAATAAGGATATTACTGATGATATAGTTGGAATTAAGCAGTTAGATTTGAGAGGTTTGAGGCTGAGACAATAATTTTTATTTGTGGGAAATCAAGATAAAGGGATACCAGGTGGGACTTAAAGGGGAAGGATTTCAAAAGGCATTGATATTTTTTAATAGGGAATGGAGGTGCAGGAAGGCACTGGAATACATTAAATATTTTAAGATTGGCATTTACAAGGCCACAAAGACAGTAGAGGTTAGGAAAGATTGGAGAATGGAAAGGGAATTTTATTGGTTCAGAGACAGAGGGATTCATGTCAAATATATTTTGGGCAAATTAGCTGGTTCTCTAGATGTTATAATATAAGGTAATATTGTGCTAATTGGAGAGCCCCCAAAAGTAGATTTTTCCTTAAGAAGCCCTGCAAACAATAAAAGAATTTGGATTAACAAGCCACGTGAGAAAAACAGAAAAAGGAAGAATGTTTATTGTCCAGATTATGGAAAAACCACCATTAGCCTATCCTGAAATAAATAATGGCTAGTGGTTTCAGAATTTAATGTACACGTAAAAATTGATCTTTCAGAAGCCTGAATCTATAGCTAATTTGCATGCTAACATTAAGCATGCAAATTATGTTTACTTGCATGTATAATAGACAAGCTCTAAATATATAATCCTAAGATCTTGAAATAAATGTCTTAAGGATATGTATATGTGTGTGTGTGTGTGTGTGTGTGTGTGTGTGTGTGTGTGTGAGTTCGAAAGAATAATATCATGGTGTCAAGTTAGGGCATTCATAGTTAGAAAAATAGATTTTTTTGGAAAATATATTGGAGTTTAGTTCTCATAAGCTCTGTAAAAGTAGACAATGTAACATTGCAATCCTCTAAAGTTGACACAATCTTTGAACACACTGAACAGCATAGTATCTAAAATTTGCTGTTCATTGTTTTCAGTTGTGTCTCACTTTTCTTGACCCCATTTTGCATTTTCTTGGCAAAGAGACTGGAGTGGTTTGCCATTTTCTTCTCTAGCTCATTTTGTAAGTGAGGAAACTGAGGCAAACAGGGTCAAGTGACTTGCCAGGGTCACCTACTTAGTAACTATCTGAGGTCAAATTTGAATTCAGGTCTCCCTGACTCTTGGCTTGGCAATCTATCCACCATGCCACTTAGCTGCCCCAGTATTTAGAATTTGGAAATTACTGTCCTTCCTGTGCTATGACCGTTCCAGAACACATTTGGAATATTATATGCAATTCTGTGTAGAGAAAAATGGAGACCATACAGCTCTAGAGTAGTTTGAAGTCAAAAGGAATTGTTAATTTAGAGCAAAGGGCATTAGAAGCTGAGGTATGGGGAGATCATAAGATTTATCTTCAAAAATTTGAAAGCTTGTCATGTAGAACAGAGTTGATGTTAGTTCTGACTGGCTATGGATAGGAGATATTGAGTAGAAGTTAAAAAGAAATATGCTATTATTTAATGTAAGAAAACAACCATTAGCTATTACAATTTGTCAAAAAGTAGAATGTAGTATCTTTAGATTTACTAGGACGGGAACATTCAATTAGATTATCTAATTCAAAACTTTCATTTATAGATGAGAGGTAAAGTGAAATGTTCAAGGTAGTAAGTAGTATAGCCTAGATTTGAACACAGGTCCTCTGACTATCTAGTAATCTTCCCACTCAGACTTCAATGAATGTCTTCAAGCAGAGAGAGGATAGAATGACAATTGGCTAGGGAGATCATAGAGGACACTTCCTCATCACTCCATTAAAAAAGTAAGCCATATTAGTGTCACTTGAAATATACTTACTTTAAAGGAGAGAAATACACTCTTATGAAAATGACTAATCTTTATCACACTTTAGTTACATTATGATTAAAAAGCACTTGGATAAACTGTTTCCCTAGAAGAGTACTTAATTGTTGGTCATTGGGTTAGCATTTTTTCAAGTACTTACCTCTATTTAAATCAACACTATCAAAAAATGATGGGGGAAAAGTAAGTTGGAATTTTAGTAAGTTCTATGCCTAGTATAAATGTCGAAGTGTTTAAATTTAACATAGATCTTTTGTTAGTAGACATTAGTCATGGAGTATAGAGGATGAAGGCTTGAATTTCTCATCAAATATTTACTCGCAGTACCATCCTCAGCAAGTCACTTAATGTGTTGGATCCTCAGTTTCTCCATCTGTAAAGTGGAGCTAATAATAGCATTTGCCTCACAGTTTATTGTATGATTCAGATAAGATAGGAAATGTAAAGTGGGTTGCCAACTTTAAATTGCTATGTAAATTTGTTATTGTTGTTCAGTTATTTTAGTCCTGTCTAATTCTTCACAAACACTTTGGATTTTCTTGCAAAGATAGTGAAGCAGTTTACCATCTCCTTCAGCTCATTTTATAGATGAGGAAACTGAGGCACACAGGGTCAGGTGACTTGCCCAGGGTCAAATATCTAGTAAGCATAAAGTCAAATCTGAACTCAGGTCTTCCTATCTCTAGGCTTGACTCTCTATCCACTGTTCGATCTACCTGACAATTATTGGAAACTCTATTTGGCTTATTTTTATGATATTTCATTTATGAAAACAGTACATCTAAATAGTGGTGTCCTACTTTTAAAATGTACTGTCAAATTGACTACATATCTTTTTATTTGAAATTTTGTTTATAAACATCACTCATGATAAATGAAGCCATTTAGCACTTTGTGAATATTTCTGCTTCTGTGGGTTATGCCAGTGTTCTATAACCAGATTCCAGGCTCATATAGTTTCAGAACAGGTGAGCACATTATACTGTTAGCATGAACTACCACATCTGGTACTTCTCACTCCATTTGAAAATCCCCAATTCACCCCTGCCAATTTAATTACTAAAGGAATGTCTTAGGACTTTCAATTGTTCTGACTAAATAGCTTCTTTTGTTATTAAGTTAACTAATTTGATGCATTTATATTATTGAATTAAAAAGGATTAAACTAAAAAACTGTGCAGAAGACATTTGACATGCTATAAAAGTATACAAAAACATTATTTCCTGAACAATGTATTTTGAAACTAGTGATACACTGACCTTAAATGAACTATACAAGGTACTATAGGCTGAAAAGTCAAACCAAAAGAAAAAGAAATAAATGAGTTCAGTAGTTTTAGTTTAGTTTAGTTTTAGTTATTATTTATTAAAAATATTCAAAGACTGATCAGAATTAATGAAATATGATTAGTGGTAAAGAGTAAGAGAATGCTAAAATGGAGCCCTTCAACAGGAATGAATAAGGGAAAATGTATTTTGCAACCCATAATTTTACTGAAAATCAATTTTTGCAAGAATTTTTTTCTATAATAACAATTCTTCTGGTTGGAAAATTAGTATAATAATTAAAGTTACAACTAAAATATAACCTTCCTCCAAAGAACTGCAGAAGGCTAGAAATAGATGACAGAAAGGCTATAAAGCTAGGCTGGGCTAACAGTAAGGTCAATGATGAGTGGCCTTCGAACAGTTCTCTTTGGATGATTTTCTTTGTATACCTAATTTCATAATACCATTGAGAATTTCTCTCCCTTTCTCACCTTTTACCTGCCCTTGCATCTCTCCTTCCTCTCTGTCCTTCCTCCACAACTCTAAAGTTTACTAACTAGTGACCAGAAAGGATAAAAAAAATCTTTTGTTTGAGTTTTATCTCTCATCTCAACTTTTGAAATAAGCACATAAAATTCCTAAGATTATGCAACCATAGCTTTAGAACTAGAAAGGATATTAGAAGCCATTGAGTCTATCTCCCTCATATTATATCTGAGGAAACTGAGACCCAGAAAGTTTAAATGATTTATATAGAGTCATACTGATAAAAAGTTTTTTCAACAGACTGAAAGCTAGTTTTTCCTGACTGCAGGACCAGAACTCTATCTATAACTGAATTCTCAGCTGAAAAATCAAGTATGTACAATATCTAACTCATCTGAGGATGCTTAATAGGCAATAAATATTTGTTAATTGACTACATTTTATATACTTCAGTGCTTCAATGGTTCTAGGATGCCATCAATACAGAAATATTCTACCAGTGGCAAGCATCACAACAAACCCTCCAGATTTTCATAGTGTTAAGTTTTCATCTATGTGCTTCCCTGTCCCGGCCCGCGGGACAAGAACGGGGACCTGGAGGACGAAAAGAGGGGGCAGGGGACAGGAGACGTGGAGAATGGAGACAAGACAGGCTTTCTGATCAAGTCTCTGGTTGGAAAATTGAAGGGCAGAGTAGCAGTAATTATAGTCGTATTAGAGGAAGGAGGGGGTTTCCAGAGGGCAGAAGCCAGGAGGGGCAGTAAAGGTTAAGATAACCGAGGAATGTTCCAAATCCGGGGTGACAGGTCGCAAGGCCAGATGTTGCTGCGATGGGGTAGTTCAGACAGCTTTTGGCTTCCCACACTTCCCCAAATTCTCAGCATATGAGTTATCTAATATGCTGAAAACCTGCTCCTATTTATGTTGTTTTAAACTTTCACATAAATCGGTACATCATTAGGGGTTCTACATATGCTTTGCGTCATTCTTTCTGCTTGATTAATCCACCTTCCTTCATAATCACATATTTCCTTGATGATATGATTTATGTTGTGTCACACAGAAGTCATTATTGCAAATACGCTGCAGCCAAATTGCCAATATAAGGTCCCTTCATTGGTCTTTGCATTACCTACAACACTGACTCTTCAAAGATTGTAATCTTCTAGAGTTTAAAACTCTGAAGTATGAATGCCTTTTTATTATATGAGTTTCATTTTTATCTGTTAATCTATCTATTTATATATCTGTCTCTCTAGGTATTCACTCATTCATGCATGCATTCATTTATTTATTAGTTTGTTTTTTGAGTGCAAGAGAGAAGTTTAGAATGATTAAAAATGCAACACAACATACCAGCTACTCTTAGCTAGCAGTTGAGAAATAACTTATTTTTAATTTGCAACCTATGTTATATACATTTACATGTACATATATATGTGTGTTTACACTTTATGTATGCATGTGTGCATAGTATGTGTGCATATAGGCATAGATGCAGAATTAACACATTCTGTGATTTGTCCAACCAAACACCTGCTAGTCACTTGTCATTAAGCCAAACTCCTAAGTTTTAATGGTTCTCAACGGAGGAGGCCCTGCAAGGTCATGTGGATTGATGAAGTTAGCACAATATCAGATATAAACAGGAGCACATGAAGGATATCATTATTGACAGGGGAGGAAGAAAAGAAAGAAAACAGAGAAGAAGGAGGGAGGTAAGAAAAGAATGAAGCAAGGACCAAGTACCCAAAGATTAGTGTTAATTAATAAATAAGGTTAAGTGATTTGCCCAGGGTCGCAAAGCTAGCAATTAGATGAGACCATATGTGAATTCATGAAAATGAGTATTCTTGATTCTAAACCTAGTGCTCTATCCACTATACCTACTAGCTGCCTAAATAGACAATTAGATCGATACATCATAATGATAGTGGACAACATATTTGGCCCTAAACTCCATGGTGCTCAGTGTGCTAGATGAGAAGTAGAAAGGATGCTTAAAAAAGATTTCTTCTTTCATATATGTGGGCATGTATTTATGTATTTGTGTGTGTATATGCACATATATATGTATTTACATACATGCATACATATTTATATATAGTTATATAATATTCTATTCAGCTATATTTAGCTATATATTTATCTAATGATAGATCTTCCATCAGATGCACATTAAAATGGACATTAATTCATATATCAAGACCATATAAAGAGCATCAGTGTTGATTTCAGGGAATAGGACCAAAAAGAGTATTTGGACAAATAATTCCTTCATTATACGGCTTCAGGATATAGAGTGGAAACTAAAAAATGTACAAAAAATGAGATGAATGAACAGCATGAAGAGATGTTCAAAATAATTGACAAGTATTTTAATTGTTTTGGCATTCATTCACATTCAATGACAATGAGGTTAGCTAAAATTATCTTACATAAGCCACTACGTCAAAAGGAAAACTGGGAATAGAACTTAAATCACTCTATTTGTATTTGATGAGGAAATTTTAGAAAATGTTCTACTGTTTTTTTTACTCAATCATTTACATCCCTTTTGCTCAAACCATCACTTTGGAAGGATAATATATATACCTGGCATAATTGTGCATAGATGCTGTCAAACATTCCTCTGCTGAGACTGTCATCTCAAAAGGTTACTGTGACATTTCCAGAATTTCTTGTTGCAAATATGAATGAAACACATTCCCTTTTTGGGATAAGATTAGAAGATGCATGGAACCTGACATTTTTTATGGAGACCAAGTTAGAAAAAAATAACTTGAGAGTGCCAAGATCTGTCAACCAGTAAACAAGCAATTATTCATGGATGGCTTAGAGGGTTAGAATCGTAGTAAGTGGAACAATGATAAAATAATTTCCAATGAAAGAAATAATTTCAGTTCTTGCTTTTGAGCATATCCGATTTCAAATGTGAAGGCAAGTACTTTTCAGGATTTCATGGCATTTTACATGCTTTCATTTCATAAGAAGCATTCTCATATACAAAGGTCAAGTAGAATAACCACAGAGGTCCTATTCATGCTGAATTATTTGATTAATGTAAAATATTAAGTAAAAAATGTACTTGTAAACTGCTAACTGCCTGAAATGGTATGCCCCTATCCACAAGTGGTGCAATATGCCCCTATAAATAAGTGAGAGAAACATAGGAAATAACCTAAGACTGAATATTTTTATCCCAATGTCTCCTGATGTTCATGAAACCATTTAAGTAATCATTTACCAATGAGACATTTATATCATAAACAATTACATGGAATACATGTTCACTATAGAGAAGCAGCCTTAAAATTTCTTACTATAAAAATTCCACTTCAAATTCTGTTGTCTTCTCTTGATTACATATAGAGAGAGACAGAGATTGTTGCAATGGCTTTAGGCTTACTTCTAAATATTTTAAATTACATAGGAGGATTTCCTGGATTAATTGGGTGATGAAGTCGTTCTGTATGTCTCCTGTGGAGTTGTGAATGCCACATTCCAAATTCAGAGTCATTCCACAGCTGGAAAAGTGTTTGCTGAGCTATACACCAGGTTCCTATTATGCCTTCATTAATCTTTAATCCTTCTCTGTGTAAATAGTTTAATTTAACACAAGAATATAGTTTCTTATGTGGTTTTACAAGTCCTATATGAGAATTTTAAATTATGTAGCTTGTGATGGAAAACAAGAATAAAAAAGACTTTTGTCATTTTCTCTGGTTGCTATTTATATTTGTGAAAATGGATTTTTCTCTTTAGGTAAATCATCTCAGTGCCTAGTAAGTTAGCACTGATTAGTTCTATGTACTGTCATTGTAGACTTAAAAATTTAATGAAATGTCTAGAAATTCAAGACAATACAATAGAAGAAACAGTAATGTGAACCATTTCATAATAAATGATTGGAGATTGGATAAAAAGAAATTAATTTTAAACTGACTTTATGATAGGTACTACTATCTGAGTTCCTCGCAAAATGTAATTATGTGTTACTATGTTTTATGCAACAATTCTAGCAATGAATAAAAATTATTTTTCTCTGGTGTTTTCATTTCTTTGTTTTCTTACTTGTTCTCATCCCTAGTGTTCAGGTACTCATTCATTTTTTCTACCTCTGTATTTTGGTGAAATACTTGTCTCTTGCCCTTTGATAGTTCTGACCACAACATTTTCAAATAAGAGTTGGGGAGGGTGAAAAAAATTTTCTTTCACCCCTCTGTGACAAAGAGAAATAAAGAAGAGAAAGAAAGGAAGGAAGGAAAGAAGGAAAGAAGGAGGGAGGAAAGAAAGATGAAAGGAAAGAAAAAGAAAGAAGGAAAAAGAAAGGAAGGGAAGAAACCGAAAGAAGGAAGGAAAGTACAAAGGAAGGAAGGAAGGAGAAAGGGAAGAAGAAGGAAAGGAGGGAGGAAAGAAGAAAAAAGAACAAAGAAAATCGGGTAATTAGACTTTCAGATACTTACTGAACTGGAAATTTGCTGACAAATATACCTGAAATCATGACAGGAGTTTATATCCCCCACCTGATTTTGGGATTTACTTGAATCACTTTGAGAAAGCAAAGTTACCTTCACATTATAATAAGGTGTCAGACTTAGGAGAGAAGTAAATCTATAGTGCTATTCATCTTAATAATCTCAAGCAGCCAATTATTGAAAAAAACATATCATAGTAGAAAGTGTATAAGCTTTGGAGTCAGAGGTTATGGGTTCAAATTTCCCTCTTATTTTTATCCATTGAAGACTATTTGATAAATCAGTTGACCTCTTTGAATACATCAGTAAATCTTTGTCTTCATCAGTAAAATAGATGCCACCTCCAATATTTCTTCCCATTCTAAATCTATAGTCTGAAACATAATAATTTCAATTGTTAAGAAAAATAGATTACAATAATTTGCGAGTTTGGAAAAATTCTGCTCCTTAAATTGCATACCTTAAATTTGTTCAGAAAAACAATCATACTGATAATAATTTTAAAAAATAAATCTCCACTTTTAATACCATATAAAGCAAGTTGTTAAGTGGATACTTTATAGGATTTAATAAAATAATAAAAATAGTTGTTTAGGAAAATAAATGCTATAGAAAATCATGGGAATAATGTAACAATGTAGGTAAATGGAGAATAACATTTGTAGATCTGAAATCATAATATAAAATTGTAGTTGTCAAAATCATCTGACTTTGGTTAAACATAAATAAATAGATCAATGTAACCAAATAATAGAACAGGTAAGGAAAAGGAGAATAAGAAATAATGGACTTCAATAATCAAGTGTTTAGTAAAGTGGAAAACATAAGTTACCTAGAAAAAAATATCGTATTCAATTAAAACTGGTGGGAAAATTGGAAAGCAGCTTGGTAGAAATTAGACTTAGACTAATACATAGATGCTTTATACAATACATTCCCCAAATTTTGGTATGTTGTGTCATTGTCATTCTCTTTAACAAAATCATTTCTTGTTTCTATAATTTCTTCTTTGATCTGCTTATTCTTTAGGGCAAAGCTATTTAATTTCCAATTAACTTTTAGTCTATGCTTCCAAGATACTTTATTGAATGTAATTTAATTGCATTATGATCTGAAAATGGTGCATTTGATATGTTTGCTTCTCTGAATTTGATGGTGAGGTTTTTATGCCATGATACATGATCAATTATTGAAAGGTGTTATGTAAAACTGAGAAAAAAATACATACATACATAACTAGACACATAAATACATACATATATAATTATTTCAATTCACATTTTTTGGGAAGTTAATCATATTTAACTTTTTAAAGGTTATTTCTTATTTATTTTATGGTTATCTTTGAGGGGGAAAAATTGAGTCCCCCAACTACTTTTACTGTCTGTTTCTTCCTATAATTCATTTTTTCCCTTAAGCGTTTGTATGTTATAGTGTTTGGTGTATATACATATATTTTAGTAGTGACATTGCTTCATTGTCTAGAGTGCCTTTTAGTAGAATGTAATTTTCCTGTTTCTTTTAATTACATTTGTCTTTTTTTTCCTTTTGCTTTATCTGATATTATGGTTGCTACCCCTACTTTATTACTTTACTTCAGCTGAAGCATAATAGATTTTGCTCTAACTTCTAATTTTAACTCTGTGTGTCTCTCTGTTTCAAATGTGTTTCTTATAAAAGAAAATATTGTTGGGTTCTGGTTTCCAATCCATTCTGCTATCTGCTTCCATTTTATAGTTGAGTTCATACCATTCACATTTACAGTGATGATTACAACTAAGCATTTCCCTCCATCCCATTTTCATCTTTTCATTCTTTTTCTCTCTTTCTCTCTCTGTGTCTCTCTCTCTGTCTCTTTTTCTCTGTCTGCCTCTGTCTCTCTCCCTCTCTCCCTCTCTCTCTCTCTCTCTCTCTCTCTCTCCTGTCACTCTTCCAAAGATTGTTTTGCTTCCTATTGTTGTCTTCTTTTATCTTTTCTCACTTTCACCAACCTCACCCTTTTCACTTACCTTTATTTCCCCAATTTCCCTGTTGGACAAGAGATTTTTGTAACCGATTAAGTATGTATGTTACAACACACACGTGTGTGTGTGTATGTGTAAAATAATCACCCTTTTTGAATTGAGTTAGATGAGAGTACTTTTAGCAATGCAACCCCTCTTTCCCAACATTTTCTCCTTTGGCTATAAAAGATATTCTTCCTTGGATGGCTCATTTATGTAAGATATTTTCCCATTCTTGTCCCATCTCCCAGCACGGACTTCTTTCTCACCAAGCCATTTTTCTAAAAGATCATTTTAACACGATTGACTCACTTCCACAGCTTCTGTTTATATCTAATCTTCCTATCATCATAAGGATATTATTCTTAGGAGTTACATGTGTCATCTTCCCACCACAAATGCAAGCGGTGTAACCTTATTGAGTTCCTTATGATTTCTCTTTCATGTTTACCTTTTTATCGTTCTCTTCAGTGCTCTATTTACAGTCACATTTTCTATTCAGTGTGTTCTTTTTATCAGGATTACCCCAAAATCCTTCATTTCATTTACGATCTATATTTTTTCCTTGAATAATTATACTCAGTTTTATTGACTAGGTCATTCTTGGTGTAATCCTAGATCTCTTGCTTTCTAGAATATTATATTAGTAAACCTTCACTACTTTATCCTGATTGCTGCTAAATCTTGTGTGATCCTGATACTTGAATGTCTCTATGATACTTGGATGATTTCTTTTGGCCTGCTTGAAGTATGTTCGCTTTGATTGAGAGGTCCAGAACTTGGCAATAATTTTATGAGGAATTTTCGTTTTGAGAGGTCTTTCAGGTTGTAATTGATGGATTCTTTCCAATGAGTCAGTTTTCTTTGATCATTTCTTGAATTAGATCTGTAGGCTTTTTATTTGATTATGGTTTTCAAGTAGTTCAATATTTCTTAAATTATCTATCTTTCATCTATTTTCTAGTTAATTTGTTATTTCAATTTGACATTTCACATTTTCTTCTGTTTTTTTTTAAATTCTCTGGCTTTTGTTTCATTTTTTATTGATGTCACAAGGAGTCATTTGCTTCTAATTGACCAATTTTAATTATTAAGCAATTATTTTCTTCAGGGAAGATTTGTATCCCTTTTTAAAAATTTCTAATTCTGCTTTTTAAGGTGTTATTTTCTTTCACATTTTCATTTCCTCTTTTACAAAGCTATTATTTGCCTTTTCATATTTTTCTTCTCTTACTCCCATTTCTTTTCCTAATACCTCCTCTATTGTTCTCTTGATTTTGAAAAACAGTTTTTAGCTCATCCAGTAGTTCCTGTTGGCCATGTCTAATTAACTTTTTTGTTTAAGCTATTCAATTCAAATAGCTAGTAGCTATTTTGACATTGTTTTCTTCTGAGTTTGTGTCTTGATTTCTCCTGTCACTATAGTACATTTTTGCAGTCAAGTTCTTTTTTTTGATGTTGGTTTCCTCCCCCCTTCCAGTGTATTTCTTGACTTTGAATGTATATTAAATTTGCTCTCTGTTCTCAGTGTGTGGGTATGTGGAGGAGGTACTACCCCAAGCTTCAGGTTTCTTTTTT
>CM053769.1:634711112-634731063 GCA_028658325.1 Potorous gilbertii
GAACACACTGCACCTTGAAACCAACATCCTGATGTCATCATTTACATTTATCAGAAAATTGCCTATGGCCATGAGGAATTAAATGACTTGTACAAGATCAGAAAGTCAATGTATTTCAGAGGCAGAACTTGAGTTCCTCACTGTAAAGCTAAGTGTTCTGTCTGTCATTGCTTTATATGATGTTTCTATGGAGGGGCTGGAGAATAGGAGAATTTCAGAACTTCCTTAGATATAAATCTAACATCAATTTTCAATTCATTTAGTTCAGTTTTTGATTTGTCTTGGGGAAAAGTCAGGAAGGATGAGAACATTTAGACAAGAAGAGATATTTTTACAGCTTTTTTAAGAGTATAAATTCATTTGGAAAAAAAATCATTTAAAGTGAGTTCAAATATAGAGTAGCTGAGTGGAATTTTTAGTCATGCAGAGACAAATGAAGTGTCCTGTTCTATATTTATCATATTCATTTAACTGGTTTCTACTTCACCTTCCTAAATGAATTTTTCTGAGTTTATATCTAGAGTCTGGGGACAAAAAGTTGATTTCATTTTCTTTTCTCTATGATTCAATTTCTACTGTTTTCCTCTGGGAACTTCCTACAAACACCAAGAACAAACAAATAAAAATTAAGCACCATATAGTCTCCTGCTTCACAAATGGACTGTCAACAGACACAAATCAAGTTTATTCACTTGTCCTCCTCTTTCTATTTTTTCAGTTCTAGAAATACTCAACAGAGTAAATAAGAGACTCCAATTCCTCCAACCAATAAAAGTGTTGAGGATGTTTTGATTGTCTATAATCTTGATTAAGAGAATACACACACACTTATACACATACACATGTACATATACACATATATACATATACATGTACACATTGTATATACATATACATACACACATATACATGTACACATGTGTGTATACATACACCAACATTTATCATCTAAGGATGTTGCCTGCCCCAAGCTTCATCTTTTACAAGTAACTCTGAATTCTTCTACTGTAATGCCTTCCTCTGCCAAGACATACAAAAAACTGGCAAAATTTCTTTTCCCAATTTAAAAAAAATGGTGTTCGTATTCAAGAATATTCATTCAATGAAGATTTTGAGTGCCTGGTATACAAAACACTGCATCATGAAGTGTTGAATGAGGTATGAAATGAAATTAATAAATATGAGCTCATGAAGTATATAGTCCATTGGAGGAATAAAGAACAAATGCAAATGATTATAGTACATGATAAGTACATTAGAAATTCATGAAGTATTCAATGAAGTCCAAGGAGTAAGAACATAATTCTCTCCTCCTTCTCTTGCTACCTACAACAAGATTCCCTTGAAGGTCTCTAATTCAGGGTCACTTGAGTGGTCATTTGGTTCAAATCACATGAATATGGGAAGATTGTAATGTGTTAGCAGCTAGAAGCACCTATGTCTCCCACAATTACCACAGTAAATCTCTAAAATGAACAAGCATTGCAAACCTACTATGTGACATGGACTGTGCTAAGATTTAAACAAATATTATTACATTTGATCCTCATGACAGTATTAGACGATAAGTGCTTTGCTGTCCTCATTTTACTATTTGGGAAACTGAGGCAGAGATTAAGTAACTTGCACAGTTTCATATAGTAAGTATCTGAGGCCAAATTTGAACTTAAATCTTTCTGACTCCAGGCCCAGTATGCTATCCACTATGCCATCTAGCTGCCTCAAACCAAAATTAAATTGCTGTGAAGTACATATGTTCAGGACTTCACAAAAAGGCTGCTAGATTCTCTCAGAATCTCTGATCAGATACCTATCAGGAAAGATATCTAGCATAAGCAAATTTGCTTCAGTACATGAAAAAGAGGTTGCTCACAACATTCTAAAAATATAGGAGGAAGAATATTTTATTCCAAGAACATAGCCTCAATCCAGATTAAAAAATTGGAGGTATAAGTAAATAAAAGAAAATCCTAATAAAATGAAGAAATAATATGGTCAAAGAGAAGCCTGGAAGTAAACTCAAGAAAATAGATATACTCCATAAGAAGATTATTAAAGAAAAGGATACTATGGCCACTGGGATTGTAAGAGTACCTAGAGAAAATGAAATAGGACATATAAAGTAAAATGTTAAATGAAGTGACAGCTAGGGAAGAAATAATGGCATAAAGAATAATAACTTAGAATGCAAAAGGAACATTTTACACAAGTATTGAACTTCCTGAAAATTAGAATGGCCCAAACAGAAGTAATAACCACATGAAATAAGAAATGTATAAGTACAATCAAAATGTTTTAAAACATAATAAAATGTAAGGCATAATATGAAAAAGCAACTGATCTGGAAGAACAAATGATCAATGAGAAATAATCTATCAGTCTTTTGAATGTGTGAAAATCAATATCATAAAAACTAAACTTAAAATATTTTTAAAAGCCTGAATATTCTATTTGTGAGAAACAAACATAATGAAGATAGAAATAATCTTTAAAGCAACTTTAAAATGAGATCTCTCAGAATTATCACAACCAAATCCATGACTTCCCTGCCAAAGAAACACCACAGCAAATACCCCAAAAGAGTATGTAGGATATTTGTTCAAGTACAGAGAAGTCATACTCAGGATCACACAAAACTTGACAGCCACCAATCCAAGGTAAAAAAACTTAAAAATCATCCCATATCTTCGGAAGATTTGACCTAATTATATGTTATAAATGCAAGAGTGATTTTTGTAATTTCTTTTTGAAGTTCCATTTTCTAGGCTTAGGCTAAATTGTGAACATCTGAAGGATTAATCTCATTTGAACCCTAATAATTCACAGCTGTGCTGAGTCATGTTTATTGCCTTCTGCCTCTGAGCCAATCAGGGATTGAGTCTTTGTTGTATATTCTGGGAAATTGGCATTTTGTTTTGGGGGCTCACTCATGATCAGGATCTTTACATTCCCTGCTTGAGCTTTAGGTAGCTATTTGTTAAGAGTGTCCCAACTACTCAGATACTGGTGCTTTCCCATTCTGGTGGAGTATGTAGGTGTTTGCATTATTTTGGTCAGAGAGTTGGAATCCTATCTCTTGAATCTTTGTGCTTTCTCTGTTTGTGTTTTCTATACTCACTTCTTTTTACTTATCCATCCCTTTAAAGCTGTCTTTCCTTTAAAAAAAAGTAGATCAAAGAACTTGTGCTAGCAGCAGACCCTCTGTTCTAATGTGGTTGCTACTATAGTGACAAGTCACCTGACCTTTTTTAAACAGCTCTTCTCTTTATATTTTGTCCCTTGATGAACTCATCTCTTTCTTTGTATTTTCTGTAGGGGAGTAGGGGAAAGTTATGTATAGATAATTAACTAGTTTGTGTAGAGCATAAGAGGGTGTAAAGGGAAACAGTGTGAGATAAGGAGGTAAAGGGTTACCAGACTGTGAAGGACTTTGAAAGGTGAGCAAAGGATTTGTAAAATAGAAAACTTGAAAAGATTTCAGTTCTGGGATAGTGTCCTCTCCATTTCCAGATATAAAAAGCTAATTCAGGAAGTGATACTCATTTCTTATCATCCACAGTCTTTGGATTATTCTCTATCAACATTGTATATATGAAGTGTATAGAGTTTTCAAAGGGGACTAACATCTCAGTGTAAGGGATTGCTAAATCCTTTTCAAGGCTGATTATCTACCTTTGGTGACCACCTTTCTTGCAATTCTCATCTGTGGCTCCAAGAAGTTGTAGTATGCTTCGCAACCATACCCCTGTAGAAGTCATGGCAGAGGAAACAGAGCGAAGATGGTAGAATGAAGACAGGAGCTTGCCTGAGTTCTTTTCCAAAATACTCCAAACATCTTTTAAAATTACCTAAACAAATTCTAGAGTAGCAGAACCCACAAAAGATGGATTGAAACAAATTTCCAGTCCAAGACAACTTGTAATGTCAGCAAGATTCTCACCAGGTTGAGAAAGGAGCCCTGTCTAACACAAACCACACAGACCAGGCCCCGACAAAAGCACCAGAGTAGACCTTTGGGCAACTGAATCACTGACAGCAGTGGAAGTTTCTAGACATTTCATCCCACAGATAGCAAAGATAATGTAGAAGATCATCAGGTAGGGGGTGTTGCACCTGGGTGAGAGTGGAACTCAGTCCAGTGCAGACTTTGCCAGCACAACCCAGCTCCAGGAAACTAGTAATTGGCTTTGGGAGTGACTGAATCAGCAGAGGTGGTGGCAGCTTCTGAAGATCTCAGCCCAAAGATAGTAAGGTGGTTGAACAACTTGTCAGAAGGATAATCGAGGGGTATTTTTGCTAGCACTGAGTCAGGATGCTGTTGCTTTGCTCACACTGAAATCTGGACCACAGCCCTGGGTGGCAGTACCAGGGTGCAGAAGATCACTGGCATAGCAGAGTTTTCAGCCACAAGGGAAGGTGGACTCTCCTCCCAGTTCCAGGGCATGAAAGAGGGCATATGCTTCTTCACAAGCCAGAAGAGTACTAAACAGTTGTCCTTAGATCACACCCCCTTAGAAGAATTGAAAACTTACTGGTCCCCAGAAGTAACTCTGACAAGAGTGGCACAAAACTCCTTGAGACAGTGCACCTTACATCCTGGGAGCAGAACCCTATTTTAACCAAGAAGTAAAATTAAGTAATAGGTTAGGAAAATGTACAAACAACAGAAAAATATTCTGACCGTAGAAAGTAACTATGGTGACAAGGAAGATCAAACTATACCATTCAGGAAAAGACCACAAAGTCAAAGCTCCTACACCTAAAGCCTCCAGGAAAAATAAGAATTGAATTAAGGCCATAGAAGAACTCAAAAAAGATTTTGAAAATCAAGTAGTTAAAATAAGTAGAGTTAAAATAAGGAAGAGAAGTGAGAGTGAGAGTGATGCCAGAAAATCATGAAAAATGAGTCAACAATTTGATAAAGGAGATACCCAAAAATACTGAAGAAAATAACATCTTAAAAAATAGACTAGGCCAAATGCCATAAGAGGTCTAAAAACCTAATGAGGAGAAGAATGTCTTAAAAATCAGAACTGGCCAAATGGAAAAGGTTAGAAAACTCACAGAAGAAAATAATTCCTTAAAAATTAGAGAAGAACAAGTGGAAGCTAATGACTTTATGAAAAATCAAGAAACAATATAACAAAATCAAAACAATGAAAAATGGAAGATAATGTGAAATATCTTGTTAGAGGAACAACTGACCTGAGAAACAAACTCAGGAGAGATAATTTTAAATTATTGGGTTTCCTGAAAGCAAAAATAGAAAAAGAATGTAGACATCATTTTTCAAGAAATTAACAAGGAAAATTACCCTGATATTGCTAAACCAATGAGCAAAATATAAATTTAAAGAATAAGAATCCACCTTCTGAAAGAGAATCCAAAGTGCTTTACGGTCAAGAAGAAAATTTTGGAAGCAACCAGAAAGAAATAATTCACATAGGATAAAGCCATAGCCAAGATAATATAAGATTTAGCAGCTTTTACATTAAAGGATCAGGGGCTTAGGATATTTTACTAAAGAGGCCAATGACAACCAAAAGTCACTTCACTATTAAAACTGAGTAGAATGTTTTTAGGGGAAAATGGACATTCAATGAGAGAAAGGACTTTCAATCATTCTTGTTGAAAAGAATGGAATAGAAAATTTGACTTTCAAATACAAGCCTCAAGAGAAGCATAAAGAAGTCAACAGGAAAGGGGATTTATTAGGGATTTAATAAGGTTAAACTGTTTACATTCCTACATGTAAAGATGATATTTGTAACTCATAAGATCTTTCTCATTATTAGTGCAGTGAGGAAAAGGTATATATGGACACAGTACCCAGGTGTTAGTTGAATGTAAAGGGATGATATGTACAAAAAAAATTAATGGATGAGAGGAATATGCTGGTAGAAAGAGAAAGGGAGAGGTAGAATGGGGTAAATTACCTTATATAAAAGAGGTAAGAAAAAACTTTGACAGTGGAAGAGAAAAAAGAAGAAGTCACAGGGAGTGACTGAACTCTACTCTCATCAAAATTGGCTCAAAGAAAGAAAAACATAAACATTCAAGTGGGTATATAAATCTATCTTACCCTACAGGAAAGTAGGAGGGGAATTAGAGAATGAGTAGAATGACTGATAGAAGGGAGGACAGATTGGGGGAGTGGGTAGACAGAAGCAAAATACTTTTTGAGGAGGTACAGAGTAAAAGGAGAAGTAATAATATAAATGAATATAGGATGGAGGGAAATATAATTAGCAATAGAAATTGTGATAAAAAATAACATAAAGCAATCTTCTCTGATAAAGGCCTCATTTCTCAAACATAGAGAAAGCTAAGTCAAATGTATAAAAATAAGAAACATTTCCCCAATTGATAAATGATCAAAATATATGATCAGTTTTCAGATGAAATAATCAAAGCTATTAATAGCTATGTAAAGATAGCCATATACCATTACTCAATCTGTATCCCAAAAGAGATAAACAAAAAAATGGGAAAGGAACTTATCTTGTACAAAAATTATACAAAAGTATAGCAGTTCATTTCTGGTGGCCAAGAATTGAAATCTGAGAGGATTCCCATCAGTTGGGGAATTGTTGAACAAGTTAGGGTGTGAGATTATGAAGGAATACTACTGTACTATAAGAAGTGATAAAACCTGGAAAGAATTGCATAAATTCATGCAAAGTGAAATATATTGTGTACGAAGTAACAGCATTATTGTAAGATGATGACTTGTGAATGACTTAGCTGTTCTCAGCAATAAAATGACCCATGACAATCCAGGGATTTAGGATGAAAAATGCTATCCATCCTCAAAGAAAGAACTGAAGGGGTCCAAATATCGACTGAAACATACTTGTTTTAAGCTTTATTGCTCTTGATAGTTTTGTCTATGCTTTCTCTCACAACATGCCTATTATGGATATTTTGCATGACTTCACATATATAACCCGTATCAAACTGCTTGCCTTCTCAATGAGGGTGGGGTGTGGAGAGGGAGGAAGAGAGAGAATTTGGAACTCAAAATTTTAAAAAGAAAAATGGTATTAAAATTTGTTTTGTATATAACTAGGGAACTTTTTTTAAGAAATAATTTTTTAAAAGTCTTGGCAAACAGGGTAAACCAGGTTGAGGTAACTGACAGAAAACATCTCTGTGAGTTAAGGGGACAGCTACCTCAAGCACATGAAGACTTTCCCAGTGGAACTGATGGATGATAACAATTTGTTCCAACAGCCCTGAAGGCAGCTGAAGCAAGTGCTGTGGAGGGCTTAGAGCTTAGCAAGGTATCAAAGGTGTCAGGGTTATCAACTGCATCCCAGATCATTACCAACCCTCTTTGCTTTTGTCTTGCCACTGTACTTTGATGTCTCTGGAAGAGAGAGTGAGGCTGATGACTTTAATGAAACTGTCTCACTTAAATCTGAATTTTGGGCAAGTTAAGACATTATCCCTTGATGTAATTGGTTTTCTTCAAAAACAAGGAAGAACAACAACCAATACCATCATTCCCCTTGGCTAGATAACTGATATCCCCCCCTCAACACACACACACACACACACACACACACCACTGTGTAACTTCCTTTTATGTGTTGTCTTTTTTGTCTTCTCCCTGTAGATTGTAAGCTCCTTGAGGGCCAGGGATTGTCTTCCCATTCTTGTTTGTATGCCCAGCACTTAGACTATAAGTAAGTGTTTAGTCATTTTTGTATTCTATTATTTTGTATTTTGCTGTATTGTGCTATATTGCATGTAATTGCACTAGAGTAAAAAGGAAGATATGTTAGGATGATCATGACATACTAATCAATTATAGTACTAGTGTTGGTGTCTGTGGGAATAGAAGGGAAGGGACCTAAAAGAAAATAGTCAGGAGAGGGAATCAACATGTCAAGTGATTTGGTAGGTCCTTAAAAATGAGGGGTTAAGTAAAATAAAAGAGCCAATACCAACTGAAGTTATGAGGATTACATTTCTGATGGAAGGCATTAAGTTCTGTATAGTACGTGTGGAAATTTAAGTGCCACTATTGCAAAGATGCTATAAATAGTAAGAGATGTAGGTATGGGGTTTAAAATAGTTTTTTGTACAAGGAGAGATTTGATAGTTCTTTACATAGAAGTGATATTCATAAAATTAATGTAATTTTCAAGAAAGAGAAAATTAAAAGAGAGGACCAAGGAACTGCCTCATTAAATGGTGCTATAATTATGAAAGCTCAAATAATAGGTTTGGAAGGAGGTATGAAACTAGTAGAAGATGGGTCAAAGAATCTGGAGGAAGATGAGGAGAAAGGGATTTATTTTAATTAAGAAGAAAAGTGTGTTTATTAATCATTTTCTCTGAATCAAAGAAATATCTTTGGACTTGCAGTCAGAGAACTTGTATTGAAATTTCTTATTGTTCTGTAAACTAAATTTGTTAACTTGCACATCACTTCTTTAGTCATCTGTTTCCTTCTGAATAAATAGAGGGTTTGACAGTGAAATTTATTGCCCCTTCTGGTTCTAATGCTATGTTTCTCCAATTTTAGCCTACGCTGACCTTATGAGGAAAGATTTGTTAAACAGAAAGGAGGTAATCAAAAATATTAAGTGTTGTAGAAAGTCAAAGAAATGTGAAAACTGAAAGAATATTTGATATGATAGGAGCAGAAGCCAAATGACAAAAGGTTAAAGCATAAGTAGATAGTGAGGAAACAGAGGAATTAAGTATAGATTATTTAGTAATTAAGGGAAGCAGATAAATGGGATGATCCCTGAATGTAAAAGGAAGGCCTGTTTTCTTTATTTTTTTTTGAAGGATAAGGGAGACATGAACACAATTGTAGGAAAATGGATATGAAACCAGTGATCAGAGAGAACTTGAGGAAGTACAATAAAGATGACAGTTTAAAATCCAAATGGAGGCAAGAATAAAAGGAATTAAGTATTCTGGTATGAAATCAAATTTAGGGAAGAGTTGTGATGTCCCTTCTATTTCTGCTTGGAAAAGAAGTGATTGTATATAGCTAAAATTCAATTTATTTTGACACACACATATCAGACACCTTTAAGAACATGTTACGCTAGGTATTGGGGATATAAGGAGAAAAACACCTTTTTTATCTTCAAGAAACTTACATTTTAATTAGGGAAATTAATGTATTTTACTAAATAAATGTAGCATAATATTAAGGGGGCTTGTGTGCTGTAACTGGGAAAATCAGGAAAGGTACTGGGGAACAAATGGAACCCAAGAATGATTTGAAGGAAATTAGATATTCTGGCTGGAAGAGCTGAGGAAAGAATGACTTATAGAAATGGGAAATCACTTGGGAAAAGGAAAGAATGAGGAACCAAACAAACAAATATATAGATGAATGAATGGATAGATAAATAAATAAGTGAGAAAACAAATAAATAGACTAATGAATGAATGAACAATAGGCTGGAATAAAAAGAATTGGAAAAGGAACAGAATGAAATAACACTGCAAGGGGAGATATAAGTCAGGGTGTGGGAGGCTGTAATTGCCAGAATGAAGTTTTTTTAATTGTCATAGAGACAAAAAGGAATCATTGAAAATTCTGAATGGTGGTTTTTCTAGCATTTTAGGAAGATCAGTTTGGTAATTGTAAGTAGAATTGATTGTAAGGGAAATATGGGAATACAATAAGTAGCTCAGGGTAAGAGGGATGGGCCTGGAGAAGGGGTGATCCATAATATCAAGCTGACAGATCAAAAAGGATAAGATCTGAGAAAAGGCCATTAAATTCAGTAGCTAAAAACTCATTCTTGTCCTGAACAAATATGTGCAAATCAAGCTGCTGGGTCAAAAGCTGCATCACCAGGAACTGAGAAGTACATTGGATATAAACAGAGTCACTGAGCATAGTCAACCACAAAATACTAAATCATCAGCACTTTCATAGTAAGAGAAAGGATGTAAACAAATCATGTAATCTGTCCTGCCAGATTTTTGTTTAGTCCAATCAATCGACATTTATTGAATGCTTATTTGTCACATGATATAGATATAACCACCGAGAAAGAAGCACTTTTCTCACAGTAATTTCATTCAAGTACCAGGATGAGACTGAGAAGTATTACAGAATGGCAGGGGTAGCATTATCATTCACATCAATTATCTCAAAGAGATAAGGATCAGAAGCTGGAAGTCCTAGATTTGAATCCTGACTCTGCTTGTCATAATCTGTGTGATATCAAGTGAGTTCTTTAAACTCCATGTATGTCAGTTTCCCAACATATAAAATAAATGCATTGGAACTCCAATGTTTGGTTCTTCTACAAATCCTTGGTATTTTTAAGGTTAGTAAAAGACTAAGTCTGAAAGAATTTAAGTTGAAAAGTGATTATGAATGAAAAAACTTAAAAGTTAATATAAAATAAGAGCAAGATCTTTGGCTATGGAACAAATGTATTTCTTTTATGAACTCACAATTATTGTTTTGATGTTTATTGTGTTCACTCTGTCCAAGAACATGAAGGGTCATGTTGGGTATCTGACACCAAACATTGCCTTATATGGACCTTGAAATAAATGAAATTTCATACGTTTACATTTTTCATGTGTTCCATAATCATTTGGGAGATATATTCATTAACAATTCCAGATCAAGTCAGGATATTTTTTGAAGAATAACTGTTGAATCAAGATGACACATATGTCCAGTAGGTGGGATACCTGCTGATGAAGTTTATTTTGCTATGACAACCCATGAAACAGGGGAAAAATTAAAATACTCATTACTTCTATTTGTGTGGTGATGATGGTAGAATGATGGGAAGGGAACAGAGGATACTAAGAATCATACAATTTTATTACTCTGAATGTAATGGCAATGTCCAATGACCAAGGGAAGTACATATATATTTGTTAAAAATCCCAATCTTGACACTGGAATAAAAAACACAGAACACAGAGGGAAGCTGCAGTTAAATAAAAAGATGATTTCTAAGTAGTCTTTGAAGAGCCAAGGAAGTAAGGTATCAAAGTAATTTTTATTGCATGTTCAAAAGCAATATGAAATATTCTTATAGGATGTTGGATCATATTATTTAAAAAAAATCTTCCATAACTATAATTAAAGCAGAAACACCAACATCAATTTTTGAGGGTGAACAGATAAAGAAATTCTATGAAGAATATGACAAAACCTTACCAATTAAATTAATCTATACTTTTATATTTGAAAGCAATGGAATGGTGAGAGAAATGAAGTTAGGATGACTAACTGATGACAGATAGTTTATAATTACCCAGATTACTTGAATGATTTACTTAAAACAACAGAATAAAGCTCGGAATACATGTAGAATACTGGGGACCTTTTGTGGTGAACTTTGGGATGGAAATGAATAAAAAATATTTTATTTAGAATTTTTATTTAGAATGGAAAGGCATAATGGATCATAATTTATATCACTGGGAACAACTCCAAAATCCTGGATCTAAAGATCCACTTGGGTATTAGCCATTGTCACATCCTGCACCTGGCTCTTGTTCTAAGCAATTTATGATTTTTTTACTGACTCATAATTCTCAAGGATTCTTTCTGGTATTCTGATTTTTATTCTTGTACTAATATTGATGCTATGATGCTCCCCCAACCCTCAAAAAATAGAGAAGGAAAAGGAAATCAAGGCATTCCTGGGTTTTAATCACATCTGGAAGGGGATAGGAGTTCTGATCCATGACAGTACAATATTTTTTTTTCTTTTTTTAACCTAGACAGTCACTATTTTATATCAGTATGAATGACCATAATTTAATCCCAAAGTTTATCAGAATGGTACAGAGCTTCCAAAAATAGATATTACACACATATTTTGGGTTTTATCTATTTTGGGAGCATAATATTGAGCCTTTTATAATATTTCAATTTTACCAGTGTTTTTAATTCAGGATTATGTATGTATAATAAGATAACTTTTTGTAAATGGTAAGATTAACACAATATCTCAGAAATTGTGTGTGTGTGTGTGTGTGTGTGTATCAGTCTATTATTTGATTTTTCTCTGGAACAGGAGTGATAGATAGCTCAAGAACCCATATCTATGTTATAAAGGAATAGAATACTGAAAGGGAGAAAAATATTATAGATAAAGTATAAAGTTTACCCAGTAAAGCTTCAGACTCTTCACAGGATTCCTGAGGACTGACCATTGTGACCAGAACATGAGATTTTGATAAGTAAATTTACCTCACATTATTGCTTCCTCTATTGGTCTTGTAGCACCTTACTTTAACAACTTAGTACTCTGTAGAATTAAGAATTTGTATAGAAACTGTAATCTCTAAAGTTGTAGCAGATAAATTCACATCTGCTACTATGGAACAATTAATTAGCTTGCCTAAAAAGAAGGCAGATGTACCTTTTAGGTCAAAATAAATTTTGTGATCTAAATGATAATCTCATCCATGTCCCTTTAATCATTTAGTATCCTTTGCTACTTTCATGATAAATTATATATCATTATTAATACTTCCAATAATACACAGCAAATGAACAGAAATCTGGCTATGTAAGCAGCCAGTTCCTGCCCAACTTCATTCAAATGAATAGGCTTAGTGTTGTCATTTATGGTGCTGTAGTCAAGTATTATTTTGAAGAAAAGATAAAGTTATACTTATGTAAATTTCATTAAATGTCACTTAAGAAAATTCAAATACAATTTCTTGTTGATTAATAGCCTTTATAACAAAAAACATAATTAATAAGGGGAAAATATACAATTTTTCTAAGACTTAGTGATGTCTTACTAATTCAGCATACTCTTATATCCTTATCTCATTCATATAATTGTTCTTTTGTGTACAAAACAAAAAGCATGACCAAAAGACATTCCTCACTGCATGATTGTGTAAATCTGCCTCAAATACTTTCAAGATTTTACTGAATTTACTGACCCTGATTTTCAGCCTATAATAACTGAATACAATGAGTAATTTTTCAGCCTATCATTTTTGTTACTCTATGTAAACATGAGCTGTCCAATATCGAGAAGTTAGCACTGCACATGGAAGGGATCAGGATATCAAAATTTCCACCTGTCAACATCTTTGCTAATATTAATAACAGAAATCTTTCACACTCCAGCACACATTACTGCTTTTCTCCCACCATCACCACACATTGACAGATGCAGCACCTTCATAGAATACCACCTGAACGTTCGATTTTTGCAGTATACCAATAGTTATATTAGATCAAGTGGCATATAAATGCCTAAACTTAATCTATTGCTTGGTTATGTTGCCTGATGTGACAAATATCATTGATTTTACAGATACACTCATACACACATGCACACAGACTTGTGGATTGATTCATATTTGTAAAGAGAATTTTATTTGGTTGTTTTTGCTTTTATTAAAAAAAAGTCACATATTCATGTGACTGATAATCGTCTGTTTCCTTTCTTTCTTCCCTCCTTCCTTCCTTTCTTCCTTTTAAATATCTGTTGCCCTCTCTAGCTCCTGGTTTCTCTATTAGCTTGCTATCTTCCACTGTCCTTAGCTCCTAGGGAACAGAAGACCCTCATTTGCTGTCAGTTACTCTGAATGCCCTGAAAGGATTTTGTTTATTCATGCAGCTGCACTACACAAAGCCAATTCCCTTAAGGCTGTTTTCAATTTAGCATATATTATAATGGCTTGGGAATTCTAATATATGTCCTAGATATAAATATTGTCACTTGAAAAGTCATATGAATACTTAATCACAGGAACCTCCTGTTGAAACTATACAATTTGATGTGTATCCAAGAAAAAGAAATGTGCTCATATAATCTTGTTAAGCATACTTCTGACAAACAACTAATTGTATGAAATATTTTGATGTGTTTAAAATTAATAATACCTAATTTCATTTGCAAGTAATTTCATACAAATTATCTCAGTATACTTTTTATGTATTTAAACTTACTAATTAACAAGATTATTCCTCAAATTATACTTTTTTTAAATTAGCCAAAATCATATAGTAAGCTTTGTGTGAAACACACAAACTTTCTTCCATTTCTAATATAAAACTTCTCAAGTGTTCTTTGGAAGATTTGAGTTGACAAAGTCATTTATTAAAATAATCGAAGTCAAAAAGCTTCAGCTATCCATTATCCTATATTGTAATTCTATTTCAAAGATTAAAAATAGCCTGAGTACTCCAGAGAGAAATCTAGTCAGTCACCAAAGATTGATTAAGCACTTAATATGTGCCAGGAACTGTGCTAAGCACTGAAGATAGAAACAAAAAAGTAGTGTACTTGCCTCCCAGAAATTTGTATCTAATGGGGGAGGCAACATGCAAAAAACTGTTTATATACAAGATATGTAGAATGGAAATGGAAAGTAATCTCAGACAGAAGGCACTAGCAGTGGGATGTGAAGGAGAATATTGCAGACATAGAAAATACTCATTAAGAAAGGCAGGGAAGACAGGAGACCTATTGTCAGGTACAACAAAGAACAAGAAAGCCAGTGTAAAATTTGGGAATAAAGTATAAGAAGACTGTGAAGGAAGGAAGATGACAGCTTTTAAATAATTCTAAATCTCAAGCATAGCATTTTATATTTGATTAAATTTTACTACATAAAATTAATAGGGCATCATTGGAGTTTATTAAGTGGAGAAAGGAGGAATGGTTACATGGTAAGACCTGTGTTTTAGGAAAATCATATTGGTAGGTGAATATAGGATAGATTAAGGCAGTAAGTCTATGCAGAAAGTTATTACAATGTCCAAAAATTATATTACAAAGTCTTGCAATAGTATAATGAGATAAATGTAGCAAAGGGGTTATATAAAGGAGATAATTAAATTCTTGAATTGACAAGTCAACAACAAATCATTTATGTGAGGTGAGTTCAGGTAAAGAGCTGAGAATGACATGGAGGTTTCAAGATTGTGTTAATGGGAAAGTGGAGGTACCCCGGGCAATAATACTAAAATTGGGAAGGAGGGAAAGTTTGGGTAGAAAGGCAATGTGTCATGTTTAATTTATCTATTGGACATTGAGTTTGACATGTTTAAAAGAGAGTTGGTGATAGGAGATTGGAGCTCAGGAGATTATGCTTGTATATGTCAATCTAGCAATATTCTCTGTAGAAATAACTGAATCTACAATCCACGGCTGATGATGTCACCAAATGAGATAGTACAGTGAAAGAAGAGAAGGGGACCTAAGACAGAGTTTTGAGTCACATTGACAGTTACTGGATGTGAACTGGAGAAATATGTAACAAAGGACTCTAAGGAGTGATCAGAAAGGTAGAGAATCAGGAGTTTTTGAAGTTATTTAAATCCAGATAGGGGAGAGTTCCAAGAAAAGAGGATAACCAAGAGTGCCAAAGTCTACAAAGAACTTGAAATGGATAAGGACAGAGAAATACATTAGAATTTTCAATTACCATGCCATGGATAACTTTAAAGGGAGAAAGTTGCAAAAGAACACTAGATTATAATTTAGGTTGCAGAATGTTTATAATCAAGCAGAAGGAGATGAAGTGGAGGCATTGAGTCGCTGAGTACTGAAGACTTTCTCAAAAGAGTTGAACTGTAAAAGAGAAGAAAGCTAGGAAGTAGAATTCAACTTAAGTGAAATTTTTGTTGTTTCTGTTTATTTGTTCTCAAGAATGGAGGAAGCATGGATGTGTTTGCAGGCTTCAAAAATTGGGCCAGTACATAGAAAGAACATTTTTAAAAATAGAGAGTCTAGAAATTAGAGAGTGCAGTGTACTGGAGAAGACAGAAGGGAATGGGACATGACACATTGTGAAAGAAGACTATTGGGGGAAAATGACTAATGTGAAATGATAAAGTGAGGTGAATAGGAATGCCCTCAATGTTTTTGTTGATGTATGAGGCAAGGTCTTCAGGAAATTCCATAAGAACCTTAAAGAGGATAAAATATTTGGAATAGTTGCTGTGTTGTGAGAAATACGCATTTGAGATTATGAAAAAAAATAATCATGTCATGTTTCTAGTCACAGTTTCTTGATATTGTCCAGTTTCATGGGATTAATCCAAGGTTCAGCTTTGTCGAGGCATGATCAATGAAAGGCCAGAAAATCAAGGACTTTAGTTTAAAGGAGAGTGTTGTGTTGAAGTATACTAGCTGTTATTTTTTTATTTTTATATAAATAATCATTGACTCAGTGTTCAATAAGAGTTTTTAAGAAATTATTCTAGAAGGTACATACAGGAATGTCAGATGTACATTCAGGGAATTACATTTTATTAGGAGAGTTACACAATACTTTTCTATTGCAGAGATAGATTTGATTTACCAACTGCTAATTTTCTCTTTGTAGAATCAGCTTCCTCTTGACTAGGTAGGGATCCTAAAGATATGCCAGATGCCATTTGCATATATTAAAATATTTCTACTAAAGCACTTCTCTAGGAAAGTGTATTATCAAGACAAAGAAAGAAATTAAATTAAAGACATACCTATTCCCTTGTTATGAGGAAGATGAATATTTGTTCTTCATGCTTGTATTTCCCCTCAAATAATATCAACTTGTATTAAAGTAAGCTTGGTTTTACAACTGTTATCACTAGAATAGTATTGAATTATGCACACATATCCTCTTTAATTTGATTCCTCCAAAGACTTAGACCTGCAGTTTTAGGAAAGGTGTCACTCATCCATAATGGCATCTTTTTGGAATTACAGAACATATGATTTAGGACTCCTCTGGTATGAATGAAGTAGTTATATCAGAAACATAATCATTTTTGTTTTTTTTTTAAACAAGAATGCTTTAAAATTAGCCTAGGATTTAATAACCTTTAAAATTATTTCTTTTAGAGAAATAATATCAGTCATGATTTAAAAGGACAAAAAATAATTGAAATGACAACGTGGCATAGCAGATTGTTTTTTTTAATTAATATCAATGAGAAATAAAACACAGAGATATATTAGGACTAGAGGTATTAACCAAGATCATGAAAGATATCCAGTGCAGTCAAAATAGAAGAATGTTTCATATAGATGGTGAGGCCCTCCAGATGTCCTTATAAATGACATTGTGGTTATTAAGTTAAACCCAGAGCAATGTATAGCACCCAACTGAGACTACAAACGCTCAAAAGAATTCAACCTGAAAATTCATACAAGTAAACATCAAATCAATAAGCTCATGGTCAGGACTATGAAACACACACACACACACACACACACACACACACACACACACACACACACATTGAGTAGGGTCAATTGGATTAATATAACTCTCTTTTTGATGGAGGGGGTGTTATAATTTATTCAGTTTCAGTTTTCAACTTTCACTTCCACAAGATTTTGAATTCCAAATTTTCTCCCTATCTCTCCCCTTCCCTTACCCCAGGATAGCATGTACCCCAACCACCCTTTTCTCCAATCTGCCCTTCCTTCTATCCCCCACTTCTGCCATTCTGTAGGGCAAGATAGATTTCTATATGCCATTGACTGTACAACTTATTTTCCAGTTGCATGGAAAAATTATTTTTGACATTAATTTTTAAAGCTTTGAGCTGCACATTCTCTCTGTTACTCCCTCCCCAACTACCCTACTTGAGAAAGAAAACAATTATATATGTGTATATATATGTATATATATATATATATATATATATATATATGTAATGCATGTGTAGCCATGCAAAACACTTCCATAGTAATCACATTGTGAAAGACTTTTTCACATTTACTTCTGTCCTGCCCTCCATTTATTCCTTTCTGTCCTTGACCTACCTCCCACAATAGTGTTTGCTTCTAATCATCCCTTCCCTCAATCAGCCTTTCCCTCTATTATTCTCCCTCTTCCATTCCCTTAACCTCTGCCTTCCTGCAGGGTAAGATTGATTTCCATATCCAATTGACTGTGTGTCATTTCCTCCTCAAGCCAAATCAATAAGAGTAAGGCTCACTTAATCTCACCTCTTCCCCTCCATTGTATAAAGCTCTTTCTTGCATATTTTATGTGAGATGATACTATATCTCCCATTTTGTTTCTCCAAGTACATTCCTCTCAACATATAATTTTATTTTTTTTAGGAATTTTCTCTTTATATTCAACTCACCCCATACCCCCTGTCTGTCTGTCTCTCTATCTATCTCTCTACCTATCTATTTATGTATACACATTATACACAAATATATATACACACATATATCTACGCATATATAATATACACATGCATACATAAAAACACATGCATACATAAGTATCCATTTATATTTACATATACATGTGTGCACATGTGTGTATAAATACTCTAATAATGAGAAAGATCTCATGAATTATAAATATCATCTTTCCATGTAGGATTATGAATAGCTCAACTTTAATGAGTCACTTATGGCTACTCTTTCCTGTTTACATTTTCATGCTTCTCTTGATTCTGTTATTTGTAAGTCAAATTTTCTATTCATCTCTGGTCTTTTCAACCAGAATGCTTGGGAGTCCTCTATTTCATTGAAATTCCATTTTTTCCCTGAATTACTAAACTCAGTTTTAATGGATATGTAATTCTTGGCTTTAATCCTAGCTCCTTTGACCTCTGGAATATCATATTCCAAGCCCTCTGGTACCTTATTGTAGAAGCTGCTATATCCTGTGTTATCCTGATTATGTTTCCATAACATTTGAAATATTTCTTTCTGGCCGCTTGTAATATTTTCTCCTTAACCTGGGAACTCTTGAATTTGTCTATATTTATTTCTAGGAGTTTTCTTTGGGGATTTCTTTCCTTGTGTGTGTATGCATGTGTGTGCATGTGTGTGTGTGTGTGTGTGTGTGTGTGTTTTCACTTTAAATTTATTTATTTAATTTTTTACATTTATTTTCACAAAATTTTTGGTTCCAAATTTTCTCTCCATTTGTCCCCTACCCCTACCCCAATACACTGAGCTTTCTAATTTCCTCTATCACCAATCTGCCCTCTCTTCTTTCATCCCTCCCTTCCTTTGTCCCCATTTTCTCTTTTGTCCTGTAGGGCCAGATAACTTTCTATTCCACATTACCTGTATTTCTTATTTCCTAGTAGCAAGGACAATACTCAACAGTTGTTCCTAAAACTTTGAGTTCCAACTTCTTCCCATCCCTTCCTCCCCAACCATTCCCTTTGGGGAGGCAGGCAATTCAATATAGGCCATATCTGTGTAGTTTTGCAAATGACTTCCATAATAGTCATGCTGTATAAGACTATATTTCCTCCCATCCTATTCTGCCCCTCATTGCTTCTATTCTCTCTTTTGATCCTGTCCCTCCCTGAGTGCTGACTTCAAATTGCTGCCTCCTCCCATGGCCCTTCCTTCCATCATCCCCCCCACCCTGGTTATCTCCTTCTCCTCCACTTTCCTGTATTGTAAGATAGGTTTTCATACTAAAATGAGTATGCATTTTACTCCTTCCTTTAGTTGAATGTGATGAGAGTGAACTTCATGTTTTTCTCTCAGCTCCCCTCTTTTTCCCTCCACTAAAAAGTCTCCTGCCTGCCTCTTCTATGAGAGATAAATTGCCCCATTCCTTTTCTCCCTTTCTTCTCCCAATACATTTTTCTCTCACTGCTTAAATTCATTTTTTTAAGATATGATTCCATCCTATTCAATTCACTCTGTGCTCTCTGTCTCTGCCTGTGCATGTATGTGTGTATGTGTGTGTGGGTGCCTGTGTGAATGCAGGTGTGTGTGTGTGTGTGTGTGTGTGTGTGTGTGTGTGTGTGTGTGTAATCCCACCACTACCCAGATAATGAAAAGTTTCAAGTTAAAAATATTGTCTTTTCATGTAGGAATGTAAACAGTTCAACTTTGGTAAGTCCCTTATGACTTCCCTTTGCTGTTTACTTTTTCATGCTTCTTCTCATTCTTGTGTTGGAAAGTCAAATTTTCTTTTCAGCTCTGGTCTTTTCATCAAGAATGCTTCAAAATCCTCTATTTCATTGAAAGACCAGTTTATC
>CM053769.1:634731563-634781529 GCA_028658325.1 Potorous gilbertii
GTCTCCTTTAGCAAGGTGTTGACACACTTTTCATGCTTTTCTTGCATCTCTCTCATTTCTCTTCCCAGTTTTTCCTCCACCTGTCTAACTTGATTTTCAAAATCCTTTTTGAGCTCTTCCATGGCCTGAGCCCATTGAATATTTTGGCTGTTTGGGATACAGAGGCTTTGACTTCTGTGTCTTTCCCTGATGTTAAGCATTGTTCTTCCTCATCCTAAAGGATGGGAGGAGATATCTGTTGACCAAGAAAGTAGCGTTTTATGATCTTATTTTTTTCCCTTTTTCTGGGCATTTTCCCAGTCAGTTACTTGACTTCTGAGATTCCTCTGCACCCCTCCCTCGCCTCCAGTTCTGCCCAGCTGGTGCTTGGGGGCTGAGACTCAAATGCTGCTCCTCAGCCTCATGCCTTTCAGCAGAGGCGGGTATGCTATTCAGTGTGAGATTAAATTCAGGTGCTCAGGTGGAGCAGGGCTCAGTTCCCTCAGGGGTTTTATGCAAAAACCTTCAATAATGGATCCAAATTCCTGCCTGCTGTGGGAGCCTCTGTCTACTGCTGCCGCCTCCTGAGAGGGCCTGGGTTATGGAGACACCACACTCCCCTCTCAGCCAGCCAAAAAGGCTCTATCACTGACCTTTGGAGCCTGTGGATGGAGGGACCTGCACAGCCATTGGAGATTTTGTCCCTGAAGCCTGTTTGTATCTGCTCCTCTTGGTGCTGCACAGCCAAGGCAGGGTTGGACTCTGCTCTGGGTCTGGTGTGCGACAGACCTTTGGTGTCAGTTTTTCAGTGCTCTCTGGAATAGAACTCTCCTCCACTCCATTGCGGTGTGGCTTCTGCTACTCCAGAATTTGTTGGGAATTCTTCTTTACAGGTATTTTATGGGCTATGGGTTAGGAGCTAGCATATGTGACTCTTTCTACTCCACCATCTTGGCTCCTCCTGGGGATTTCTTTCACAAGGTCATCAGCGGATTCTTTCCATTTCTGTTTTGCCCTCTGATTTTACAATATCAGAGCAGTTTCCCTTGATAATTTCTTGTAAGATGATGTCTACTTTTGATCATGGTTCTCACATAGACCAATAATTTTTAAATTATCTCTCCTAGATATATTTTCCAGGTCAGTTGTTTTTCTAATGAGATGTTTCATATAATCTTTTTTCCCCACCTTTTTTTAATGATTTCTTGATTTCTCATAAAGTCATTAGCTTCCATTTGCTCCATTCTAATTTTTGAGGTTTTGAGGTTCTCTTCAGTGAGCCTTTGAACTCTCTTTTCCATTTGGCCAATTCTGATTTTTAAGGCATTTTTCTATTCAATAGCTTTTGGATCTCTTATGCTATTTGGTAGTTCTATTTTTACAGGTGTTATTTTCTTCAATATGTTTTGGGTCTCCTTTAGCAAGTTGTTGACTTGTTTATCATGATTTTCTTGCATCACTCTCAATTCTCTTCCCAATTTTTCCTTCGCTTGTCTTACTTGATTTTAAAAAATTTTGGGAGCTCTTCCATGGACTGAGACCATTTCATATTTTGCTTAGAGGTTTTAGATTTAAAAATCTTAACCTGTCTGTCTTCCTCTGGTTGTATGCTTTGATATTCTTCCAGTTTTATGTTTTGATCTTCCTTTTCAGAAGAAAATAACTTTTCACCAAAATGTAATTTTCTATCATCTTATTTTTCCCCTTATTGGTCATTTTCCCAGTCAGTTACTTGGCTTTTGAGATCTTTGTCATGTGGAGGGTGTACTGCCCCAGGTTTCAGGGGTTTTATGCCAATGTTTTTAGAGATATCTCAAGAGACTTGTAAATTCTCAGTTCCTCCAAAGTGGTATCACCAAAGAAGACTTGTTTACTCCTATCCTCATCCACACTCTGGTCTGTGAGCAACCGTAAACACTCTTTTCTACCCTGGAACTGGGAGTAGAATTCCCTTTCCACATTGAGCATCAACTGTGCCATGCCAGCACTCCTCTTTGCCCCACCACCCAGAACTGTGACCCAGATCAACCACTTAATTCCCACACTCTCTCCAGACCAATATCTTCAGAAACAGTCACAAATGCAACAGTGACTGCTGTCATCTTGGGACTGAGACTAGGACTGGACAATGTACCATTCTCACCCAGGTGGGAGAGCTTTCCCACTGCCCTTTGAAGCTGTCTTTGATGTTTGTGGGTTGAGAAATTGGGAAATGACTATAGTTGCCTGAGACCTGTTCCAGTACCTTCTGTGCCAGCATGGCCCATGCTTGTCTGCTCTCTGTTTTGAGCCTGGTGCAATAGACCATTCCTGTCAGCCTTCTAGATTTTCTTGGGCTAGAAATATATTTCACTCCGTCATTTTGTTGCTTTTCCTCTTCTAGAATTTGTTGAGACTCATTTTTACAGTTATTTTGAGGGGTGTGAGGAGAAAGCTCAGGCAGGTCCCTGCTTCAGCTCCACGGTATTGGCTTAGCACTCCACCTCTTTCTTTCTGTGTGTGTGTTCTCTCAGTGTGTCTTTCTTTCCATCTACAATATACCCCCCCAAAAGAAAATTAATGCAGTTTCAGGCTTTAATAATTTCAGAGGTAATAATACCAAAAAACCTATACACAGTTTAGGCTTCAATTACACTCCCCCAAAAAGTAATGACTTGAAAGTGCATTTAAACTTCATTTACACGTGTATTTTTCTGAACTTTAAAAAATTTTATGTGTTTTTGTAAATTTTAAATAATTTTCGCAAGATAAGCCATCCTATCAATATGATCAGTGACCTATCATATTATTTATGTGACAGTTGAATCTCAGATGGGTGAATCAGTAGAGAAATACTTCTTGCTTGGCAACCTTAGTCATCTGATTTATCTCCAATAGATTGTTTTCTTGTGAGTTCATGGCAAATTGTTGTGTTTGCAACAGAATATCATTCTTTGAATGATTTTGAGGCTAGGATTATAAATGTAATCTTTTCAGTCCCTAAATAGTCATTTATAAAATTTTGTACAAAGGTCAAAAACCAATGTAAAGTGGCATATGGCCCAAGACAGGAGTTATGGTATAATTTAATAAGAAAAAAATTAATATTTAAAATGTTTAAATAATTAACCCTTCAAATGTTTGTGGGGGTGTGTGTGTGTATGTGTGTGTATGTAGCATTTATTTTTCTTACGTTTTCATTTTAAAGTTAAACTAAGATTTGGAGATGCTATCTATACATGATACATACATATACACATATATATGCACACATATGTGTATATTTGTATATGTATGCATATGGGTGTATATCTATGCACATACAGAAATATATGCATATATACACACATGTTTATAGGAAATTATGTGTGTATATGTCTGTTTGCATGCATGCATGCATGTATTTATGTGTGTTTCAGACACAGTAAATGAAATGCTCTTTTCTAGTAGTTCATTTGTTTTCAGTCATATCCAACGCTGTAGTTCAGAACTGCCTAGTATTTCCAATCAGTAAACAAGTCTATAGTGGGTAAAGTTGATGTGTCAAAAAATAATTCCCATATGACCCTAAAATTCAAATTTATAGATAGATATAGATACACAAATACACACATACTAGTTCACATACACGCATGCACACACATGGATTTTAGGATCATTCTAAAATATATGAAGTATACATACATCTACATTTACACATATTCACAGTGTATATACACATACGTCCACAATACGTATACATGTATGAGAACATATAGATGCATATATGTATCTTTATCGATATATTTATGTACAAACATGTATTTACAGACATATATAAACCTTATCTAGTCTTTGAATATCTAGTTAGAAAAATATTTCTAAATAAAACTTTAAAGAATCTTATGTCCTATAAAACTTTCAGACTCTCAGCAATGAATTTTTTGATAAAGGAGATGCATAATAAAATAATAGAATTTTATCGTATGAAAGGGTCCTTGGAAATTAGCAAATTCAATCATCTGATTTTATAGTTGAGTAGACTGAAGTGTGAGACTTGCTTAAAGTCAAATAGCTAGGAAGTAGCAGAGATTATAACTCAAGTCTTCTGATTTCTAATCATATTGCTATGTGTGCATGTGGTGTATGTGTCCTACTTTAAATGTCTTTCTTTTTTAATTTTTTATTTTTGTTTAACTTATGGAATAAAAAGTCATTTTCATAACGTAGTATAATAAAAAGGTGATTGTACACTAAACTGCAAATCTGTTATGAACTTGCTGTCTCTCTCCATATATATGTACATATATAAATTATTATGTAAATTTCTTTTTTTCTATTCTTCCTACCTCCCTGAGATTACTATAATTAGACATAAATCTATCAAAATCTATATCTATCTACATACATGTGTGGGTATATAAAATCATTTTATACATATTTCTATCTACCAGGTCTTTCTATGGATACAAATAGGTTTTTTCTACAACAAACAAGATTTCATTTATAAACAGATAATGGCTAGGGCCATAAACTTATCTGGAATATGTAAAGCACATCAAGAACCACTTTTATGCGTTGTTAATTGATATAAAACATCAAAGGCTGTTAAAAAGAACAATGAGCAATTTGACTGCAGTACTTGACTTTCTCAATCTTTAGAAATTGAAAAAGAAAGTATAACTCAAGACCATTTTTGAAACAACCTTTCAGTCCTACCAAGAACTTTCCAGTGTTGTTGTGGAGCCAAGTTTTCCTGGCACTAGAGAGCTGATTGTTAGATTTTCAGTTTGAATATTTATACCTCTGAAATTAGCAAACGCTACAAAGAGCCTTGAGGGATTAATATTATCTAGTCTTAATAAAGTGGTAGAGAAAACGTTAAATGCAAACTAATCCTTAAAAATATCATGTATCTGATTCAATGCAAAGTGATGAGTTGTGAATCACTTAGCTGTTCTCAGCAATACAGTGATCCAAGACAACTCTAAAGGACTTATGATGAAAAATACTATCCATCCCCAGAAGAAATAATAGTTTCTGAATACAGATGGAAGCACAGTTTTTTAAAATTTATTTTTCTTGAAATTTTTTACTCATGTTTTCTTTCACAATGTGATTATTATGGATGTTTTGCATGACTAAACATAACCAATATTGAATTGCTTGACTTCTTAGTGAGGGGACATGGGGAGGTAGAAAGGAGAGAATTTGGAACTCAAAGTTTTAAAAACAAATGTTAAAAATTGTTTTTATGTGTAACTGGGAGATGGGGAAAAATAAAAGCTATATATTTTTAAAAGGAAAAAAAGTCATGTATCCATTTATTTTCCCAGAAAAACAACCATTAAATATTTACCAAGAACACTTCTGGACTTGCCAGAATTCTTACCTTATTGATTTTGTTTGTGGCAAGTCAAGTTCATCTCCACAACACAATGGGGAAGTGGAGTAGATCTCAAATGAAGAAGAAAAAAGAAATAAAATTTAACAATACAGTGTTATAGATCTCTCAACATAACTTAGGTGACAACTTAACTCCAGTCAGATTTTTAGAAAACAGTTATGCCTCTAAGAATCCAAATTAAATAATTGTGAAGAACCTGGAAATAAAAAGTAAGCGATATCCCTAGTGGAAATACCAGAAGTCAGATTTATGGAATGGACCATTCTAAAGTAATTGGAAAGAAATAAATTATTTCTGGAAAGAGACCAAAGATAAATGTATAGACAAATGAATCATCCACCTAAAGTGATAATTTGACAATTGGATCTAATATGATCACCAAGTGAGAGTATAATAAGAAATGAGAACTTCGAGGACAGGTATATAAAGTACACAGAAGAACATACAAAACACTTTTTTTCCCCACACAAAGTGTCAAAGAATATTAGGCAAAAACATGCTGGCTCTCTTATTCTTTTCTTCCTCCTCCAACTCAGACATCAATATAAAATTACATATACTATGAATGATCAACAGCTATTTGATGATTAGTTAATGTTAATATCAAGTGAGCTTTTGGAACACAACAATGACTCTCTCTGGTTAGTATGCTCTGTATTTCTCTATAAGAGAATATCTTTTTTCTATTGCTACACATTTTCTCAATACTTATGCCCCTCTATTAAGTTGAGTATTTTTGTTTCTTTTTTTCAGACACTATACATCTTCGTGTTCCTGAATCCTCTCCAGTTGGCACAGCCATTGGCAGTGTGAAAGCAACGGATGCTGACACTGGAAAAAATGCTGAAATAGAATATAGAATTATTGATGGAGATGGAACTGATATGTTTGATATCGTAACTCAGAAGGACACCCAGGAAGGCATCCTTACTGTGAGAAAGGTGCACATGTTTAGAATTAATCAAGTGTCTGAAAGTTTAGGGACTCGGGCTCAAAATACATTCAGTACTTATGGAAACTCTATGAATTCACAGGGCGGAAAATGGGATTTGGGCATTTGATGTTGTATTCAATATATGTTCGGAACAATTCAGGAAAGACAGTGTCAGTGGACTCCTTTAAAAGAAAAATTATTCTGACCAAGGGATATGCTGATGAAATAAATGAAACCAAAGCATTTTATAAAATATTAAAGACAATTGAGATATTTTTCTTTTCTATTTTCATGGTATTGGCTCATATAACATAGGTTAGTAATAAACACATGGCACCGTGGATAGCGTGTCAGACCTAGAGTCAGGAAGATTTATCTTCCTGAGTTTGAATCTGACCTCAGATACTTACTAGCTGTGTGACACTGGATAAAGCACTTAATCTTGTTTGTCTCAGTTTCTTCATCTATACAATGAACTGGAGAAGGAAATGGCAAACCATTCCAGTATCTTTGTCAAGAAAACCTCTGATAGGGCCACAAAGAGTCAGACAAAACTGAAAATGACTGAACTGAAAGCATTATTGTTTCATAAATGAATATGACTTATTTAAGATGAGTGCAGCATCACAATTAAGTGAGACAAAAGGAAATAGCACAACACCTTTCCTGATTCATGAAATAATAATTGGAGTGGACAATAAATCCAAAATAACAGCACAAATTGAAGAAAAATGCAATTATTTCAATTTCTTCTTATGTGTTATAGATTAAACGTTTTAGTTATTGCCATCTTGAAGCTCATAGAAATGCTGTCAAGTACCTCGTAAACAGTAAACACTTAGTAAGTGTTGATTAAAGTTACATTTAATTGAGCCCAGTGTAAAACTGTTTGTATCAATGGTATTTTAGGATCTAGTTATATTCATAAAGCCTATGTGGATTAAACAAAAGAGAAGAATACAAAAGAGAAAAGAAAAAAATAAGGTCATGTTTTAGTGAACTGAATGGATCTATGAATAGTCAGCAGATTAAAATGGATCAAACATATAGCTTCAAACTAATATGATACAAAGGGAAATATGTAACTTCTTAGAATAGAGTCATAAGTATATAATTCTGAATCAACAACCTGCTGGCCTGTTATTTAAAAAAAAATAGATGCATCTTTAATAAGCCAAAGAAAAATACCTGACCTGAAGCTGAGTGGGAACAGGAGTATGAATATAACAGACAAAGAAGGAGTGTAATTTAATGAAGTCCGCACTGATTTGAGTGTAACTCTCGTGAGGTCTCTCGATTTTCTGGATACAATTAATTAGCTATCATTTTGTACTTGTAATAACCAAAGAATGCTAAGATGAGTTTCCCTTTTTGTTTCAATAAATTTTGTAATTATGATATGACCTTTAAAAATATTATTTTTAAGGTACTTTCCAGAACTGTTACATATAGTTTTCAAAATGTACCACATAATGCATTAGACTTTTCAAATTTAATAGAACTATAGGAACATTTTAAAAATTCACTTACTAGCTCTGTGACCCTGGGCAAGTCACTCAACCCTGACTGCCTTGTCAAAAATAAAGTAAAATTTAATTAAAAATTTTTATCTTTAAAATATTTCACTCTTAATAGTACTATTATTAAAAAAGAAAAAAAATACAATGAAAGGTGTTTTCCATTCTCTGAAGAGATTTACTGAAAGGAATGCAGAAATCTCATTGAAATGTATTGAACTAGTAATTCATGATGATTTTCCTACTCTAGTGTTCATTATAGTCATGTGTTTTTTCTTTTTTTTTTTTTAAAGATAGTATATATACTCTTACACATTTCACAACTGGTCAAGGAACCTCCTGATAAAATGACTGAATTTTAGAATTTTTTTTGATCATTTGTTTTAAGCTAAAACAAAGCATATTCACATTTCATGTCTCCTTTTGTGAAAAAGTCACAAAATGCTCCTGTTAAAAATCAGACAAACAAACAAAACTTTAATAGAAGCAAGACCAAAAGGTAAAATAGGCATAGAAAAGGATGATTAAAAAGTATATATTAAAATAAATGCAGTTTATATTTCATATATTTCAAATTATTTGATCAAACTGAAAGAGTTAAAGACTAGATTTATTTGGAAAAGTAATTTTTTAAAATGTAGAATTGAGAAGTGAGTAAAATCTACTCAGATTGGAAACATTATAGATAAATATATACATTGAAAACAAGATCAGAGCAACTAGACAGTGCAGTAGATACAGCACTGGCCCTGGAATGAAGAGGACCTGAGTTCAAATTTGGCTCATGACATGCCTCGGGGAGGAGGGTATATCATGTATTTTAGTATAAAAAGATTTGTAATTTTTTTTCTTAATTAGTGTACTCAATTAAAATAACATATTATGTCTACATAGGAAAATCCATACCAAAAAAATTATGATAAGAGCTTTAGGGAACTTTACAAATTTCATTATTGTTTTGTTGTTCCCGTTGGAATATTTTTTAAAGTAATATGGATGGACAGAAAAATTTTTCCTCTGAATAATAGAGTAGAAAATCTTTTGAGAATCTCTACTCAGTCACTTTTACTGTAGCAAAAGAGAATCTTAATCTTCAGTTGACTTGGATTTACAGAGGTAAAAACAATAGAATCTTCCATCTTTGTATATTCTCTTGTAATTGACTATTCCTTATCTCTCTACTGCTGCCAATTACCAGGTAAGGCAACAAAATTATTAGTCTAGGGTTTTTTGTTTGTTTTTTTTAAAAGAAAAAACATAACAATACACTTAACTCATTCCTTCACTAAAGACTGGTAAGAAATGGATATTAAATCATAACCATTTTTGCTAATCATATTTGTCTTTGCTAAGAAATACCAGTGTCAAAATGACCAATCTACATGTTTTAGGAATTTTAACTATTTTTTTTCTTGAGTAGATACTACCTGAAACCTGAGATCTTCATTTTCTTAGGAAATCAAGAGTTATATTAGTTAGAAGCCCTTTGATTTTAATATAATGAAAAAAAAGAAGTCTTCATTATGTTGACTTAATACACCCTGAAACTTTGAAGACTGCTCAATTTTCTCTTCTTCACAACCCAACTGAAAAGTCACTTATAAATTCTCAGATGGAAAATGACCCTGCTAAAAACAATCCCTCCCTCCAGCAGTGTACTCCATTCTCTTTTGGAAAAGATCCGTCATCCTATGTTCTTCTGAAGGATGATTCTAAGTGACCTGATAATCTTGATCTAAAAGTCATCATCAGATAGGTAAAACTCTCCTTGGACACACCAGGCTAAAATTTAGTAAGAAGTAAACTAGGAATTGTGTTCCCAGTGCAGTAGATAAAGGCCTACTTCAGTTCAAATGCTTCAGCAAAGTTTCTGATGCTGCCTGTTGCCTAGTAGTGAAAAGAGGAGGCATGTCTTTAAGCTGGCTCATTGGATTGATTACCTATTTTCTCTAGTTTGTCTCTACTTAATACCCAGAAAACTCAAATAAAGTGTGTGTGTATGTGTGTGTGTGTGTGTGTGTGCATGGTTTGCTTTCACAATAAAGTAGTATATTCATTTTCTTGAACCTATTCAAGGGGATTCACTATCACTAAAACCGAATTCAGTAAACATATATTTCATTGTCTCATTGTCTTCAGCGTTTTGCTAAAATGTTTTGTTTCCTAACACCAGAGGCTGCCAGCTTCTAAATTTTCTCCACATTACTTGCAATGAGATACTAGGAGTCAATTAATCAAATAAAGGAAACATACAAAACCACATGTGCTTGTATGGAAATATTACTGTTGTGTTTGTCCTTTGTTCTTGTAGAGGACCATGACATCCAGAGGATGACATGACATGCAGCTGACTTTGATTTGAGTAAGGGAGGGTGGTACAAGATCACTCAGCCTTACTTTCTCCTCCAGAGTCATCTGGGTCCAGTGGTCTGAAATACATCAGGAAAACTGGAAATGACCCAGGATGCAATGTGTGACCGTGGTTATTTTAGGTTAAGGTCTTGTCAGATTCTCACTTTGAGTGAGCTATACCCATTGGATGAATAGGCCATTTTAAGTACTCAATGGATGGCCCCTTTTAATATGAAAAAAAAATTCAAATGGGAGGGGAAGACCCTCAGGGTTCCTGGGTAAAAGAGAAACAGTTACTATTTAGTATTGACATTCGCTCTATGCTAGGTGGTTGGGGACCTCTTTTCCAATCTATGAGCTCCAGAGTGAATTGGGTTTAAACCGTGCTCTTCGGGCAAGAAATTTAGCCAGTAAACCCCAAGTAAAAAAAGGCAGCTTTTGGCTTTGGAAGGGAGAGGGTGAGAGAGAGGGAGAGGGAGATGAGGAGGGGAGGGTAGGACAGGACAGGACAGGACAGGACAGGACAGGACAGGACAGAGGAGCTGATACTCATAGGTTGTGTTGATCCTTTATTCTCAAAGAGGACCATGACATCGACATGATAACATGACTTTCAGTTGACTTCAGAAATGTGGATAGGGACCAAATGTGTGATTTTATTGTTAGGTGGAATGTTTAGGTGAGGAATTTTCCATTACAGACATAAACTGGAATAACATCTCCAACACTGCCCAGAGTATTGAGAGATTTACACTAGAAGGACCAGGCATATCAATTGATAATAATGTTTTTAAATTTTTTTACTATATGGAGCTATTTACATTATAATTTGAAATACAATTTTTTATTCTGTGTTTTCTATTTTCTTGGTCTATGGATAAAAAATAAAATAAACTCCATCAATTAATGCAATTTGATATTTTAAGATATTCTTAAATTTGGGTCTTTTAGTATATTAGGGGACTTGACCACAAAGCTGATAGATGTCAGAAGTGAGACTCAAACACAAGTCTCCCTATACCACACCGTCCCTGCATAGAAAAAAGGGGAAAAAAGACTTTATAAGAAAATAAGTCTATATTACATTTGGAGCTGGATTATTTTTACTTGTAAGTATCATTTTCAACTAAAGTAGATTCATTTAGGATATTTCAACATTTACACAAAATGAAAAATAAAAATACATTTACTTTATATTTAAATTTTATAAATTAAGTGTATTCATTCTTTATTAGAATAAGGATTTAATTATAACTATGATGTATATAAATGTATATTATCTGAATGGGGTAATTCTTTAGTCAGATTTAGGACTCTATAAATATTTTCCATGCAAATCTAATCCTGTTCATGGATTTAAAAAATAATCATTTGACTTAGAGGAAGAGGATATATATTTTTTCTCTTCTCGATCTCAATGCAATTTCTCTCTACAGCCTCTTGATTATGAAAGCAGAAGACTGTACACTCTGAAGGTTGAGGCAGAAAACACTCATGTGGATCCACGTTTCTATTACCTTGGGCCTTTTAAAGATACTACTATTGTGAAAATATCTGTAGAGGATGTGGACGAGCCTCCAGTTTTCAGTAGATCTTCTTACCTATTTGAAGTCCATGAAGATATTGAAGTAGGTACCATCATTGGTACTGTGATGGCAAGAGATCCGGATTCTGCTTCTAGCCCCATTAGGTAATGATATCATACTTTGAATTCTCTCCTAATGTCTCTGGTATTGTTGATGAATCTTCTGACATTCTATTCAGCAAGTTCTATATCAGGCATAATCTCCTGGGAGAAATGTCTAGGCTATGTTAGAGCAGAAAGAGGAAAACAAGTATATCTCTACTTTATTTAAACTTGTATTAAAATGAATCAAAACCTTTTATTAAATTTTCTCAGAATTTAATAGAACTCTAACAAAATCAATGGCACTAATGTTTTAAGACTATTATTTCCTCCAAATCATAGTTCTTCGTGGAATTTTTTAACTAATATGTGTAGCTGCCTCCCCCTTCATTCTGTCAGCAAAGTAGATTAGGATCAGATTGTCCCCTCTCCCAAAGTGACTGTTTTTGCTGCTCTCTGCCCTTCACCCATTCTACATTCACTTAGTCTAAGTTCATCATCATTAGTCTCATTTTTCTTATCAGTCTTTAACAGTTTTCATTCTGTTTTTCTATTAATGTGCTCCTCTGATATATAATCATGATGTAGAAGTTATCATATAATCTCAGAGCTGGAAGGGACCTCATGGGTGCAGCACAATTTATAACTAAACAAGAAAAACCCTTCTACAACATACCTGACATATGTTCATTAATCCTTCACTTGAAGACCTTCAATGAGAAGACTCTTCACTCTAAAGAAACCCATTCCCCTTTGGGATTTTTCTAATGGTTAGAATGATTTTCTTTCCCTCAACTCTAAATCTCCCTTTCTGCAAATTTCAGCCATTGTTTTTCATTCATTCTGGCCTCTGGCTAAAGACAACTCAAAACAAATTTCCATGTAATAGCCACTCAGATGCTTAAAGATTGCTCTCATTTTGACTTTGCTTGGTAATTGTGTGACCCTGGGACAGTATCTTTAAGTTTCTGGGACACAAGGCCTTCATCTGTAAAGTGGGAATGGGTACTGAAATTGGACTTAAGTTCAAATTCTAGCTTTGACATGTAATAGCTTTGTCACTTTGTAGATTTCCACTTTTCCCTCCATCCCAATCCCAGTTCAACTGATTTTGTCTCAGGTGAAAATATTTCTACTTAAGACTTTTAGTCGCATCATTTTTCAGGTGGTACAATTAAGACTCAAGGCACTGAGTGATTTTTACTAGATAAAATCAAGTGTGGGTTGATGCCAACTCATATCAGCTCACAAGTGTCATTTGAATTTTCCATTTAAGGAAAAGCTGATGATTGAAATAAAATTTAAAAGTGTGTCATGCATTCACTTTTTTATTTCTGGAGAACCTGTTTTAAACCAGCACACTTGGTTTTCACCTTTGATGAAATAGTCAGAAGCAGAAATGGTAATAGTTTCCAGGTTATAAATTAAAGTCAAAGTTATTCATTAATAGCCTACAGAAATAGTCTATACTTGATAAAGCAATATTGTTATTGAGTAAGCTAGTATCTGACAGACAGCCCTGTACAAATGTCTAAATATTTTGAATATATCATTCCCCTATGGTAATGATAAATACATAGTGTTGGAGCTGAAAGGGATCTGAAGTTTTAGTTAGTTGAGCTCCCGCATTTTACAATTAAGTAATCTGAGATAAAGATGGATTAAGTAATTTATCTAAGGTGGTAAGAATACACAGTAGCATTGATAGTCAATAAGCATTCATTAAATACCTTCCCTGTGTTTCACACCATGATAAATACTAGAGATACAAATACCAAATGAGAAAGATAATCCCTGCTCTTAAAAAGCTTATGACATAATAGGGAAAGACAACACACAAAAGGAAGCTAAAGGGGGGGAGGGTAGGAAAGTATCAACACCAGAGTATGATGCAGAATTCCCAGTTAGTACACCATGCAGAGATTCCTGGAGACATGAGGGAGAAAGTAAGTGATATAACTAGAATTTGTCTCCTGATTTCTAGCCAGGTGAACTTTTCACTGCACTTCGTTATTTAAGTCAGGTGGTTGGAAGTACCTAATAAATAGTGTTGACTCCTGGAAAATGCTTTCCAAAATTAATACTTTTAAAAATTGATATTGATACTTGTCTAACCTAAGGTAAATTCATAAAATATTCATAAATTCACTTTATTCAGCATTCAAAATATGCTTGTTAATGATTGTCAATAAAGTATGTAATATGAGCAAAACAAGCATAGTAGACAAAGCTCCAGGCTCAGAATTAGGAAAATCTCAGTACAAGACCCATATCTGATACACACTTAATGTGTGACCCAAGGCAAGTTAATTAAATTCTCATTGTACCAGGCAACTCTATAAGATTAAAAGTTGGAGAATGCAGTAGCTCTACATTCATTGAGGATATTTTCTCACCTGAATTTTCTTGCACCAATGAAATCCCAAATTAAAACCAAATTAAATTACAACAAAGACTAACAGTGCAGAGGAGCAGAAAGAGCATGAGATTGGAAAACTACTATGAATCATAGCACCTGCGATTCAGATTGAACTGTACCTATTTATGGTTTTGCCACTAACTTACAGAGTGACCCCAGGCAGTATATTTAACTTCTCTGGGATTCAGTTTCATCATCTGTAAAATGAGAGGGTGGGTATAGATTGATCTCAGAGGTTCCTTCTATCTCTAAAATAAAATTCTTGACAGGTCTAGCAAATCAGTGAAAAATGTCCTACTTAATTTCACCACGTGTGTATTTGCCTACTATTTGTGATATTTCACTATAGACACAGAAATTTGGAAAAAATTGTATTTTTCCATGAAAATAAAAATTTATATGGAATATTGATGATTTCAATTAGATATACAATGTGAGGTGTAATGTTATTTTGGCAGGGTACCACTTATTTGATATTCATGTAAAGGCACCTAATTAGCCCCCTTTGTGTTCAATTTTTTTTGTTGTTATGTATGAGAGTATAGGTAGGAGGAGTTGGGAGAAATACTAACAATCATCACATATTTCATTCCCAGTGTGTAAGCAATCTGGTTTGACACTGTGTTAATGTCCTGTCACCTAAAAGGAACAAGCAATTTATTTTAAAAGCTTGGTTTAATCACTAGAAGAGCAGAGCCAATGCTGTTTTTCCTCTCCTGTTCATAGCCTTAAGATAACTTGTACTAAAAGAAAAAAAAATCACTCACCTTGAATGTAAGCTGTGTGAAGACTTGGCCTCACTTTTTACATTCACTTAAACATTTGATGAAATCAAAACAATTGATTAAGCTGGTTATTTTAATTGATTCATTGTTTTCATCACAATACTAAATCTTCAATTTTCCATGTGCCTCTTTTTTTCTTTTATGTGATGGCCCATGATATCTAGTACTTTTTCATCCTTCAGTACTTTATTGAACTTTAACCTTACAAGGTTCTCTCTTAACCAACACAACCCTATTAATTTGTAGAGGAACATTGAGGGTTGCTATGTCTGAAAGCAATCATTGATGTCTAACTTTGTTACAAGCTATTCTGAAGTTAGCTTGGCTTGTACATATATTGTAGTCATTACCAGGCCCATATTTTAAACTGTTCTTGATTGATATAGACCTGCCAGAGCTCATAACCCAGAGATATAATATGTTATACTGATCAAATTATAGTGATTGATACCATACAAACAAAATTCAGTAGATCTGTGTTCTCTTGGATGTGGACATTCTCTTCATCAGTAGTGATACCTCTCATTTATGCCTTCTCAAACTGTGTAATTCTTTTCCGTGTTTTCATCCATCCTCCATACTAGATTCAACTAACATAATGTAGACTTTTCTCTATAAACATACATATGTACATATATATGCATATATGTATATATACAAGGTTTGTATGTATGTGTATGTACATGTGTGTACGTATATTTGCAATTCTTTAGTACTAGTGAAATACTCACTGTCAATTTCTGGTTCTTAAAACATGACCAGCTCATGTCCTTTCCTAATCACCAATTTTCTTGAAAATACATGTTTTGCCATTCCTTATGTGTAGGTCATCATTGGAAATGTGCTGTAATCTTAACTGTAATCACCAAGAACAAATTCTTCTATCTTCTGTTGAGTGAAACTACAACTTTTATTCCTCAGAGATTTTAAGGCTAAAAGATTTATAACCATAGAGCAACATTGGAAAAGCAAGTGTTCAAAAGATTGGTCTTTGAACCAAAGAACAGTTTAAAATCATTAAAATCCTTGGGTAAATTCTTAAAATCTAGCGACCTATGATCTTCCTGGATAAATGAACCATAAAAAAATAACTTTATAAATATTAATAATATTTTTCAGGTTAAGGTTAAAACTATAGTTGATGGCTTTCCCTTTGTATATAAATAACATATTAACAACAAAAGAAATAAAATTTCTTAAAGCAACTCAAGGAGTCCCATAATACAATTGTCATTATGCTCATTTTACAGATGAAGAAACAGACATTCAGAGAGATAAAATGATCTACCACAAAATTCATGAGATAGTCTATCTGGTCTAAGAGTAGGAAATATGTCCAGAATTTTAAATGCAGAGATCTTTCCACCAGGCTACCATGTATCTGCTTTCATATTATCTTGCTTATTTTGGTTAGACTACACTGCCACCAGATGGACAGAAGTGCCTACACTACAGCATTATGATACAAATAACTAAGACCATATGCATTAGTAAATTAATTTTTTAAATATAGTTTTCTTTTCTTTTTAATAACACTTTCATTACAAAAATGAAATCTTTTTTCAAAATTTTCTCTTAAAGATGATTGTGTGTAATATTTAAAATAAGATTTACAATTAAAAAGGACATTTTTGGAACATTTCTGTGATTATACTAGTATAAGGAGTTGGTCCATGAGGTTAATCCTTCTTCGAAGGCATCTGCCTTTGCAGATTATAGTAGCGGAGAGTTACAAAAGCCATCCAGAAATTAAATGAATTGTCCAGTGTCATACAACTAATATATGTTGAGTCGAACTTGAATTAAGCTCTTTCATTATTCTGAAACCAGTTCTTTAAATGCTATCCTTCACTGCTTCTCAGAAGAAGTAAATATAGCCATTTTCCATCACAATGGTAAGTACTGTCTTTTATGTAAGTGCCTTCTGCTGGTACCAAATAAACCATCAGAAAATCTTTTACCAGCAGTTATTAAAATGTTCAGGGTTCTTGAATCTCTTTTCTTGCCCTGGAAGAGTAAAGTGAGAACATGGTCACATATAACCCAAATTTGCCAACATAATTTGCCCACAATTGTCTCTTGCTAAATGCTGGGGATTTTCCCCCTACCTCTTAGTCTTTCCTTTAGGTCTTTGCCTTTGATTTTTTTTTCCTTATGTTTTCTTCCTCATTTCTTCCCCAATAAGATCCTTATCTGGATAGAAAATTCTTCTCATTCATTTTCAAGTCTGCTTCTGATTTAAAGTGATCATATCTGTGGTCTCAGAAAATAACAACATCATTTACCAAGTTCTGTCAAATTTTAATCACAATTCCTCTCACGTTTTACTCTCATTCAACTCACACTGCAACCACCCTAGTTCAGGTTCTTATTAGCCCTTTTCTGAGCCTAACTGATATTCCCCTTTCTAGTCTATCCCCTTTCCAGACTATCCTTCAAGTCATTGCCTAAGTATTTATCATAATGCACCACTGTGATCACACCATTCCTCTACTCAAAAGCCTCTGGGAGCTCTTCATTGCATCCTAGATAACAAATATATTTAAGGTCCTCCACAAGCTCATGCCAGCCTATTTTTTAGCGTTATCTTACCCTTCTCTATTTTACTGTACTCCACATTACAAGTAAAATAGGCTACTAAATATTCCTTGTCCTTCTCCTGCCCTTTCATATTTTTGTGTTTTTGTTCACACATCTTCACTGAAATGTAATCTTTGGACTGCCTTCCACAATTCTGAATTTCTACCGATTAAAATCCCTCTCTTCCTTCAACGCCAATTCTGTTTTTTCACCTCCTAAAAGTAACTGAAAAAAACAAACAAACCTTGCTGTCTCTCTTTTCATATTTCTTAAAGACTTTGGACCTTTCCTGGAGAAATCTCAAAATTCTGCTTTGGATTATAGGTATTTTTGTAAAATGTCTACTTGCTTCCATTAGGCTGAATACTTTCTGAAAGCAGAAACTGTGAATTTGTTTCTTCTTTGTATCTTTATATCTCGAATGGCTTCATGTTGACTACGTTGTAAATCTGTGTTTCATTGGATAGTTAAAATTAATTACATTTTAAAATATATTTAAATATAATGTCAAGGCTTTTAGTCAATTAAAAAAACACTCCATATAGTACAATCTTGGTTCTCTTTTAAATATTACTGATAATATCACAATCATAATCAATAGCTAGCCCAGTGATTTGTCCATAGGGAGAACTCAGTAAATATCTGTTGATTGATTGACTAAAATCAATGAAAATATTAAGACAGGAAACTATCTGAAGTAGTCTATAGAACTGATTGATAGAAGAGGTGTTTTTTATGAATCATATAAAAGAGAATTAAATATCATATTTGGACAATTAGTACAATGGCTAGAGTACTGTGCTTAGAGTCAGGAAGACCTGAGTTCAAATGCAGCCTCAGAAGATTACTAGCTGTGTGACCCTGGAAAAGTCACTTAACTTTGTTTGCTTCTGTTTTTTCATCTCTAATATGAGGATATTTATAGCACCTTTCCCCCAGGGTTATGTGAGGATCAACTTAGATAATAACTGTAAATCAGTTACCAAAATACCTGGCACATTAGTAGGCACTACATAAATATTAGTCATTGTTAGTAGTAGTGATATTGTACATGTATCATTTGCTTCCCTGAAATAAAATTGATCTTTTAATCACAGGAATCATTATATAAAAGTTGATTGTGCACTTTGGCAATATGCTGATTGAGAAGGTTTTACATCTAGCTTGTTCTGTGAGAAAAAAACAATTATCTCTTTGGATGATAAGGGACTGATAGTAAATTCAGGAAGAATGAACACCAGAATCATAGAAACTGAAAGAAAGCCTAAACTTTGCTAGTACTCTTGCTTTAAAATACCAATTATGGCAGGAATATTTTAAAATGGCTCCATGGAATAGCACTGCTCTGTGATAATCAGTTCCGTACATTTTTCAAATTTGTTTTCAAAATGAATAAATCCAGTGCCTTAAAGTTTGCTGACATTTTCCAAGTATTGAAGAGGATTAAAAACACACAGGCACAATTCTATCATCTTTGTTAACTAGAAAAAGCTTTCACTACATTACACACATCATCACATTATTCATCTTCAGCTGTTTTATCATTGTTCTTTAACTGAAGGTCATTAAGAATTCAGCATCAAGCACAGAATAAGTGATGGCAATGACAATGGGGAAAAACTGCAGAGGCTGTCTGTTATTTTATTTACAGGAATAACAATGGCTATTTTTACAAGAAAGTAGAAGAATTGTTTTGTTAAGATTTAAGAGAATATAGATATAGAACATTAATTTGTTCCAATCACTCAAAAAGCATTTATTGAACATTGTCTGTGAGCAAAATACTGTAATGAATTTGACTAGGGATGAAGGATAGGTAAGGCATGGTGCTAAGTTTCTGCCTTAAAGAATTTATAATCTATTGGATGAGATAATACAGGTACACAAATAACTGCATCTACACCTATTCATAATCTTCAGGAGTTTGAGGGAGGGGAGTGATCCTTTTTACCTAATGTAAGTAGAGAAAATTTTGCGAGGATGAGATATTAGATCTGAAACTTGAAGGAAAAACTATATTTTGATAGATACAAGGGAAAGTAAACATTCCAAGACAAAGAAATAGCAGGAACAAAGGTGTAGAAGGTAGAAAGAGAAAAGTTTTAAAAAATGAGATCCAGAGAACACAGAATATCATAGTTTGGTTGGAAAATAGAATCTGTGCGTGCAATCAGTCATAATAGTAAAGAAAGCTCAATTTATGAAGAGACTTTTCAAGTTATTCAGTCTACTTGATTGAAAACTGACCTAAAATTACTTTCCAAAATGCAACAAAATATTAAAAGTCAGATAATCAGGATTTAAAGTCATCTTATTAAATCAGTTTTGCAAACATCTTTAATAACATTTAACCTAAAGGTGTTCAGAACAACTAATTATGTAACAAAAGGCATATTAAAAAAGAAAAGGGTTTTCTGAGGTCACCATTTTTAAATGCAATATTTTATATATTTTCCCTTACCAACAGACAAATGGAAGATTTTATGTATTTATGTATTTTCCTTTAACAACAGCCACAACCATAATTTGGGCAAGGTGAAAGTGTCTCCAGGGTACATTAAGGACTAAAGATTACATCTGATCTTCTAGTTTGTGGTTGTGTGTGTGTGTTTGTGTGTGTGTAAGCATTAGGCACTACATGGAGATATTTCTGAGCATTTGAAATACAATAATAACATCTGCAAGTCTCTAGACAGCCCAGTAATGCAAACATAGGAAGTGTTTAGATAACATTAAATGTATGGTGCCAATTAAATGGTTCAGAGGATAGTAGGAATTATCTTATTTACATAACCCCAAATGGATAAGCTAGTTTTTGAGCAATACTCTCATGACATGAAAATTAATTCACTTAATAAGCTTGCTTATATTTTGATCAGAGGACTTATTTTTACAGAAATATAAGGGTTTTTTTTAATTTTTTCTACAAATTGCTTTTAAATGTGTGTTTTTTAACTTTCTAGCCTTATAGTCACTGCAGTAAATAGATTTTATCCTTTTCCTTAGCCAAATCAATCCATAATGCTTAACTCTTTGAGCCCACTAAACTGTTATTCATGTCAATGTACCAGGAATCATATTAACAAATTCTAGGCTTTTAAGTGTTAATATGCTTTTCCAAATGGTATACACTTGGAAACAGTTAGGATAAAAATATTGTTAAATTACTAACAGTATATTTCAGAATAGAAAATATAAAATGACCAAGGAACATAGCTTTTATTTATATGAAATATATGATAATAAATCTCATATCTGTGTATCTATCTAATTACACATATGAATTGTATGTATATGTGGGGCCCATTTCCTGATAGTGTCTGTATAACTATATCCTGTTGTTTACTTCTTCATTTGTTTTTCTTTACTTGTTATGCTTAGGTTTTCCTTGGATCGTCATACTGATCTTGACAGGATTTTTAATATACATTCTGGAAATGGATCAATTTATACATCAAAGCCACTTGACCGTGAAATATCTCAATGGCACAATCTTAGTGTGATAGCAGCTGAGATCAGTAAGACTATTTATGTGACTTTATTAGGAGTGGGTGGTGGTCATTATGTTGAAGGTTTTTTTTCAGAAATGTAACAATATGTGAATTTTGATTAAATTAATTATGCATAAGTATATAACAATTCATAAATATAACTTTTTTGTAAATACAACCACATGGAAGATTCACTAGATATTGACATCCCAGGTAAACAGTATAGTGAATTGGAATAAAATAAATGCTGGACTTGGATTCAAAAGACCTGAGTTCAAATCCTGCCCTTGTCGGTTAATCATCAATCCTCTCAAACTACATTTTCACCATCTGAAAAATGAGGATGTGGACCTCTGAAAAGTTTTCCATCTGTGATATAAAAGACAATATTTTAAAAAGAATAAATCTGTATAACTTATGAAGATTTTTTTCTCAATAAATTCTTTTTTCCTAATAAGAGCTCTCTAGGGAAGATATTCTATATCTTTCTTCCAAGTAGAATTTATCAAGTTCTACATTACACTGAATTGAAAAAAAAAAACCAACAGCACACTCTAGGAAATGCAAAATTCAAAGAACACAATTGAATAAAAAATAAATTATCAAAAAATCAATTAAATTTTCAGGAAGGTAAAAGTTTGTGCTAAGTACCTAACTCCCAACAGAAAATGAACTTCTTCTCAGATTTAGCTATCAAGCTGTGCCTACTCTTTAGGTTAATTTTAAATCAAATAAAATTGATTTGAACCTCTCTTGTTCCTCCCTCTCCTAAAAATGGGGAGCAACACTACTGGCATAGCCAACTGACTTGAGAACTTCGAGACTACAGATTTAATTGGGTAAACTTTTTTGGGTTAAAAGTAAAAAGACATTTATTTTAAAATCAGATTAAAAAAAAACTTTTAAGGAGAATATTTTTGTTACTATCTTCCACTGAGTACTAGCAGCTGCCTTAAATATTCCCAGTGGAAGCACCCTAAATTAGGTCTTCCTTTGCTCCAAAGGAGCTATTAACTGCATTTTCAGATTCAGAGAGTTTGAGAAAATTAATTTTGAAAACTAGTAGAAATAATTAGTGCTTTGTTTAAAAAAATGCTAATTTCTTTCTTTGTTTTCCTCTTCCTCCTTCCCCTCCTCATTCTCCTCCCTGCCCTTCTCTCTGTCTCTGTCCTCTCTCTCTCTCTCTCTCTCTCTCTCTCTCACACACACACACACACATACACACAAATGAACTCTACTTTTTCTTTCCTGAAGTCAAATTAGTCTGTAAATTAACTGTTTGAAATGCATATGTGCCAAAGTGGGTGTAATCAGGTTCGTTTTATGCCTTTTGAGGCATTGCACATTAACTGGAAAGAGGGAGAGGAAGAAAGCAGCACAAAGATGTTGTTTTCTTTTGGCCTTAAGCTTTATGGTTTATGGTAAATGAGTTATTCTCTGAAGCCCCTGTGTGTGTCAAGAAGATATAAAACTACACTACTACTAAAACTGTCACCTGCCACAGGTCCAGAAGTTAAATTCTCAAGTTTTCTACCTACGACAAGTATTTGTACCCAGTAAATTATCTGATGGACTATATCATGATTGAGTTCCATCTTCAGCCTCCTTTTTCAGAAATATCATTAAAAATGCCATTTGGTGAGGCCAGACTGAAAATTATGACTACTTATAATGAGTAAATTAACCTTGACAGCTGGAGCAAATTAACATTTTTTAGTAGAACCAAATGAGCAACCCCCAGTGCACTTCACACTTCTGAGATGGATATAACTATTATCATTGCAGTAAATTCTAAAGGTAGTGACTACGTTTAAGGGAATCTATTTGCTGCAGCCAGGTACTTATTATCATAAATTCCAACCTAAGAAGTGAGAAACAGTATATTACAAAAAATGCTGAATATTTGTATGTTTTGGGTAATTACTTTGAGTTTTCCCTATGTTTAGCTCTGAAGACAGATCCCTAGGATTCTTCTAGAGTGTAAGAAATATTTTCCCATGTTAATATTGATCATTGAAACAAAGACTTAAGACTTTATTTTTTTCCTCACTTTTATTTTCTTTTGGAAAACAACAAGAAGAGTTAAACTGGCTTCAGTACACTGTTTCAAGTTGTTTCCATGAAATGCTTTTCATTTGTCTTATACAAATGTGGCATGGTCTATTACAAAGGCAACATGGTGTTAGACCAGAATTCTGACTTACACAGAATACCTGAACTCTAGGCCTGCCTCTGCCATTTGCTAGCTGTATAACTCCCAGCCCCTCACTTTCCTCACTGGCAAAATGAAGTTAATAATACAAATACTTCTTTTACAGAAACACTATTGAAAGTACCAGCTGAGATTTCCTTTGCTCATACAAAAACTGAATGAAATTTTCCAGGTTATATGGCAAGAGGAGGTAATCCCCCAGGAGTTCAAGGATGCCCCCATTTTCCATCCCTATTGTCCTGCAATAATCACAGAGGGATCTCTCTCTAAGTCAGTGCTGGCAAATTTTGCTAGAGTCCTCCTTAATAGGCTGAACCTTCACCTGGAAGATGGTCATATACTTGAGAGCCAGTATGGCTTCAGAAAGGACTGAGGAATAGTAGATATGGTGTTTCTTCCCTATAACTCCAGGAGAAATGCCAGGAGCAGAACAGAGGTCTGTACACAGTGTTTGTGGATCTGACCAAGGCCTTTGACACTATTAGGCATGAGGGCTTATGGAAAATTATGTCAAAACTTGGTTGCCTGGAGAAATTCATCACTATTGTATGTCAATTTCATTATGGTATGTTTGCCTGGGTTCTGGAAAATGGACAAAGTTCTTGTGCATTCTTGGTCACCAATGGAGTGAAACAGGGCTGTGTGCTTGCTCCCATGCTTTTTATCTTAATATTTTCAGCCTTCTTGACAAATGCTTTCAATGAGGATGAACATAGCATCAAGGTCAATTACTGTACTGATGTGAAATTCTTCAATTTGAAAAGGTTACAAGCCAAGACCGAAGTGCAGGAAGCATTGGTGCATGATTTTCTGTTTGCAGATGATTGTGCACTCAGTCCAGCCTCTGAAGCTGGGATGCAACAAAGCATGAATCAATTCTCTGCTGCCTGTGCTAATTTTGGCCTAATAATTAACACCAAGAAAACCCAGGTACTCCATCAGCCACCAGCACATCATTTATATGTGGAACCATTGATTACAATAAACTGAGTTTTGAATGCTTTGGATAAGTTCACTTACCTTGGTAGTGTACTTTCCAGAGATGTACATATTGATGCATGCATTGCCAGAGCTAATTCAGCATCTGAGATGCTCTGAAGAAAGGTTTGGGAGAGAAGAGGTATTAGACTAACTACCAAACTGAAGGTCTACAGAGCTGTTGTGCTGACTTCAGGGTTATATGCTTGTGAAACATGGATGGTCTACCAGCACCATGCCAGGAAACTCAATTGCTTCCATTTGAACTGTCTTAGGTAGATTCTGAGGATCACTTGGCATGATAAGGTATCAGAAACTGATGTCCTTGCTCGAGCTGAATTGCCAAGTATTCAAACTATGCTTCAGAGAGTACAACTCTGATGGGCTGGCCACATTGTTCTAAGGCAAAATGTACACTTGCCAAAACTTACATGGGGCAGCTGATTACATGGTGGCCAGAAGAAACAGTACAAGGACACACTCAAGGTCTCTCTCAAGAACTTTGGATTTGACTGTGCAACATGGGAGAATTGGCACAGGACCACTCAGCATGGCGCGCCCACATAAGAAAAGTTGCAGCAGAATTGAGCAGCACGAAGTAAACACAGGATGTGCAAATTTGGGATATCTACCCCAAGTATTCAAACAGACTATCTGTGCCCAACCTGTGATAGAACATTCTGAGCTTGTGTTGGTCTGAACAACACCCTGAAATTTCACTTTACAGTGGTGATGTCATTTTGGTCCTCTTAAAAAACGAAGGACCACAACCGACCATTAAAAGTGCCTCTTGGTGAGGTCAGGTTGAAAATTACAATGTATATTATAACTGAATAAACTTTATTTGCTAAAGCAAATTATGAGCCTCTTTTAGGGCTGTTGTGAGTAAACTACAAAGAGTAAAAGAAAAGTGAAGTATTTTGATTACTGAATGGAATGTAGGTATGAAATAAACATAGAAGATGGGGAAGCTACATGGGATTTTAGAGATCATCTAGTCCAGACCTTTTTAATTTTGTGCATGAAGAAACTGAGAAGCTAAATTCTGAATAACTTAATTTAGTTATGGTATGTTTTGTGGTGTTTCTATTTCTGTGAATTACCTATCAGTTTGAAGACTCCAATGACAAAAGACTGAAGCAGCTTGAAATCCTAGTTTCACATAAAGAAGGAATATGGGAAACAAGCATTTATTAAGTGCTTACTATGTACCAACCAGAAACTGTGATAAGCAATTTGACAGTTATCATGTCATTTGATCGAAGTGGGTACTATTATGATGTCCATTTTACAGTTGAGGAAACTAAGGAAGATAGAAATTAAGGTCATGGCTTAAGTGTCTGAAACAAGATTTGAACATGGATTTTTCTGACTTAATGCCCAATATTCCATTCATTCCCCAGACAGGAATGAAGGCTGAAAGAGGAAAATTCTTCAGATTCTCCTGTAATTCTTTGTGATAGGAAAGAGCAGACATGCTACCAATGAAACTATTATCATTACATGAAGACTTTAGAAAGTGACTATCACTATGCATATAAAAAAAGAAAAAGGAGGAGGAGGAAAAGTAGAGAGAGGAGGAGGAGGAGGAGGAGAAGGAGGAGGAGGAGGAGGAGGAGGAGGAGGAGGAGGAGAAGAAGAAGAAGAAGAAGAAGAAGAAGAAGAAGAAGAAGAAGAAGAAAAAGAAGAAATCTGTGGAAGAGACACCAGAGAATATTGAAGGGATGTGTGAGAAGGCATATGCCCCAGATTCTTCATCTGAGTTTTCTATTAAGCATGGGGCGCCTTCACTACAAAATGTTTGAGCATGGTTATGACAAAAGAAAAGACAGTCTCTTCTCCTAATTGTTCTACATATATTTTTTAGATCCTCCCGCATGTTTTTCGCACATAATCATATAAGGTGATATATGGAGCAATACAAAAGTGACAATTATGTACACAGCATATCTTCTAGCTCCTATATGAAAATGAAATTCTAAATCTCTCTTGTCAAGAATATTGAAGTCCTGGTAACTGTGGAGCAGAGGTGCAGCTGAAGGCCACATAGAAAAAGAAGATCCAAAATATTCTTGTATTGGAATAGAGGAGTCACAAGTGTGAAAGCTTCAGTAAAAGCTTAATATATGAACAATGACACACTTAAAAATGGAGTAAGAAGGCAGTGATCAAAAGAGGTTTTATGGACCAGCTGATATTTGAGTCAGGTCTTTAAAATGTTGGTGAATTTGAAGTGGTAGAGAGGAAATGTTAAAACATAAAATCATAGTATCACAGTTTTACAGTTTGATAGTACTGAAGAGGGGAGGAATCTGGGATCCAGAGAAATTTATTGACTTGTCCAAGATCACACAACTACTAAATGGCAGATTGAGAGCCTAGATTCAGATCTGCTTTCCTTGATAAATCTAATTCAAACCACTCCCTTCCCTCCTCCATGCCCACCCTTGCACCTACTCAGCTCTTTAGGCCCTGGGTAATAATGCCCAGCTTTATAAATTCAAAAGCATGATCATTTTATCATTTTGATTTTTAAAAATTCCTCTTTAAGAGATAGCAGGGCATAATATATAAAGAGTTGACCTTGAAGACTGTAAGCATTGAGTTCAAATCCTGCCCCTAACACATACTGGCAATGCTTCAGTGCACAAGCTAATTAAACACTCAGTGCTCTCAGAAAAATCTCTAAGGGTACAATTTTTAGGGAAGGTGACTTCCTTCACTGAAAAAAGGGATTTCTCATATAGGAGTTCTATATACTAATGACATCCCAGGTCCAGGTCCTACCATTCTATTTCCTTGCAGAGGAGTGAGCAGGTAATCAGATGAGCACAATTTAACTCCAGCTATTGACAACTACAGTAGTAATAATGGCATTTGAACTGCTATACCTAGGGTTTTAGGATAACATAGCAAGAGTCTCATCTGCAGGGACAGGGAACCTGTGACGTCGAGGCCACATGTGGCCATCTAGGTCCTCATGTCTTGTCCTTTCACTGAATCCCAACTTCACAGAACAAACAATTTGCCATATGTGACCTCGAGGCCACAGGTTGCTCACCTTGATCTAGAGGGTCACGGATTCAGAGCTGAAGGAATTCAGAAGGGAAGTTCTTAGCAGTGATTTTAAAATTAGAACTGGGTTCAAATGCTGCCACTAAGAATCATTGCCTGTGTAAGAAAGGGAAGTCACTAGACCTCCCTAGACCTCAGCTCAGCATTTTTAAAATGAGAGGATTAAACTAGGCAATCTCCAAAGTCATTTTTAGATCTATGATCCTAACTCACCTAGTCTTGTCTTCTTATTTTACAGATGTTTCAGAAAACTGGAGTGATTTGTCTAAGTTCCCACAGTTAGCAAGTTGTATAGCCTTCATTCAAACCCAAAATACAGGATATCCCAGAAGTCTTAAAAAGTCTTTAAACTTTAACAGCTTAAAACTGCACTAAGACTTCTGGGACACTCTGTATAGTAAATTTCCTCTACTGTATCTTGTTCCCATACTATGATTCATTCTTAAAATAAGAGGATCCTTAGGTAACTTCATGTGGTTGAACTAATGCCTAAAATAAACACTATACATATTTTATTTGGGTTTTCAGATTTACTTGCTGTCTTTCAAGTAAGCTAATAAACAAATAACCCACTGTCTAAAAGCTGAAATATTTCCAAGTTATTTAAATGTATTTTCCAGAAGAATAACAAAAGAGCCCCAAATAATTGAAATCATTGTTATTTAATTATTCTAGCATGCTATTTTAATGTGTAACATTTTATTTTATTATAATAGAACAGAATTAATGTTTATTTACTTGAGAACATTCTAATTTTCACTTGATATAAAAATAAAGCCATAAACTTAATTCTGGAGCAGGGGATGTGTCCCTGCATTGTAACTAGCATTGACAATTCCTATCAATGTCTATATATTTCTAGTGATAGCAAATCAAGGTTTTTCTTTCTCTCTCCTAGACAACCCAAAAGAGACAACCCGTGTAGCAGTATTTGTAAGAATTTTGGATGTCAACGACAATGCTCCACAGTTTGCTGTGTTCTATGACACCTTTGTATGTGAGAATGCAAGACCTGGACAAGTATGTGTCTGTGAAATATAACAAGTATAATATATATTTTTTTAACTTTATAAAAAATAATACCTTATTAATGTTAACATTCAGAGGGAAAACAGGGAGAGTAAGAGACAGAGACAAGAGAAACAGTGAGAAAAAGACAGATTTCTAAAGATTTTGATAGGATTCTTAATTCCTTTTTAATGGTTATTAAAGTCTTGTGGAAGTTGTAGCTGCTTGCCGCCACAAGGCAGTAAGTGGGTAGGTACAAGCAATTTCCGAACTCTTTGAAAAGCAAAAGAAAATCCTTCTGCTTTTTCAGATAAATATAGAAAACCACTAGATGAAGAGGGTAAGTGAAAGCAATAGAAGATACAGAGAGAATTAAAGGATAGAAGACATCCAAAAGGATAGAGATTCATTCAATTTCAGGATGTAGAAATGAAATTAAAATATGACCATGTGGTAGTAAAAGAGGAACCAAATCTTCGATATATGCATTAAATTCCAGAATTACAGCAACATGAAATTATCTAATGACATATTTCTTTATAAAGTTCTCCCTGAATCAACGTTATGTATTTACTCCTAAAACCTTTGCTTCAATAGACTCATTTTGTTGTTCAAAAAGGCTGAACATATGAATCTGAATGAAATGCTCTTAATTGGTTTCAGCACTATCTTCATGGAAGGAAGCAGAATGTTATAAATAATAATTAGGAATCAAATTTATTTTTTTTCAAAGAAAGAGAACCCATCACAGAACCACATTATGTTTTGACATCATTTCATAGTCTCTATAAACATCAATGTCACTATTACATTTTTATGCAAATTACATTACCCTATCTCTCAAATTCTTCCTATCAAATAATCAAACAAATTCAACAGTGCTTATACAGGTTTTTGAAATGGTAAAATTGTGTCAACTGGATTTTATTTTTCCTTTCAAATGCTATGGAAAACTGGATTTCAGCTTATTTATATGCCATATTTGGTTAATGTTGTATTGAAATCCAGAGCCTTATAAATATTTCTGTTTTACTTCTTGAAATTGTTTTCTAGTCTCATTTATCCTTTGTGTATGGTCACTCTATTCCAGTTGACCATACCCAAAGAGTGCAGCTTAAAATTTTAAACTTATATGTAAGTTGTCCATCTTTTACATATGAATAGACTAATGTTTCTAGCTTTACAGGGACAATAGATCCACAAAAGTCAATTGCCTATATATTTGTTTGGACAATCTCAGTTTAATAATAGCTGCCATACAAAGCTCTTTGAGGTTTGAAAAACACATTACAAATATCTCATTTTATCTTCATAACCACCCTGTGAGCTAGCCCCATTTCGCATTTGAGGAAAAGAAGCCAGCTAAGTTAAGTGACTTGCCCAGAGTCACATAGCTAGTAAAAATCTAAAGTGGTGTTGAACCCAGATTTTTATACCTCTAGGTTCGACACTGTCTACTGTGCCAGCTAGTTCTCTAATGACCAGAAGCAGATCCTATTCACATATTCCCTAGGAACCATATTGTGCAGTATCTGGAAGGTACAAAAAGCTATTGAAACGAAAGCCAGTCATTCAACAAGCATTTATTAAACACTTATTCTGTGTCAGGTACTGTTCTAAGTATTTGAGATAACAAAGTAAAACAAAAACCTTTCACATAGTTCACATAGTAATGCATAGTCTTTCTATTCAAGGAGCTCATATTCGAAGAGGGGAGAAAACATGCATACAGCTAGGTAAAAACATACACACACACAGACATATATATATATATATACATATAGGTACACATATACATACATATGTAAACATACACTTGTATACAGTAAGCTATGTTTGTCTATATGTGTCTATATATGTATATTTCTGTTTTGTGTAGTTTGCAAACTATATATGTGTGTATATTTATGTGCATATAAATGTATTATACCTATGTAGTTTTTAAATCAAATGTAATTTCTAAGAGAAGGCTCTAGCAGTGAGCTGGAAGATGGGCAGCAGGGAAAGGCTTCTCCAAGACTATGTAATTTAAACTGTCTTAAAGGAAGCAAGGGAATCTAGGAGTTAGAGATAAAGTGAGTATCCCAGACATAAGTGCAAGTTAACAGTCAGGAGATGGGGTGTTGTGTGAGAGAAAATGGCAAGTAGAAGCTGTATAGGAGAGTAATGCGTAAGATGATGAGTAAGGTTAGAAATTTTCTAGTTAAAAAGGGCTTTAAATGCCTACTAGAATACTTCATATTTGATCCTGGAGGTAAAAGAGAGTCACTGTAGTTTATTTAGTAGGGAGAGCAATGACATGGTCACAATTTTGCTTCAGGAAAACCACTTTGGCAACTGAGTGGAGCACTGATTGAAGTGAGGAGGGAATCAAAGGAGACAGACCAAATCACAAATTAACTGAACTAGTCTAGGCAAGAGAAAATGAAAACCTATATTGAGTGAAGATAAGAAGAAAAATATGAGTAATGATATGAAAAGTAGAAGCAACAAAAATTAAGAATAGACTAAATATATGTAGTGAGTAAAATTGAGAAATAGAAAAGGACCTAGGTTGCGTGTCTGGGCAACTGGTAGGATGATGCTACCCTTGACAGTAATAGGTAGATCAAAAAAAGAGAAGAAATTGGTAGGTGGGGGTGGGGGCAAGAGATAATTAATTCTATTTTAAACATGTTAAGTTTGCAATACCTGAAAACATGCATTATGAAATATCAAAAAGGCCTTGACAGTATAGAAATAGAGTTCAGAAGAGAGATGAAGATGGGATAAATTGATCTGGGGATAGTCTACTTAAAGATGATAATGAAACATAAACTAATGAAACCACCAAGTGAGTAGTATATAGGGAAGAGGGAAGTGGTACCAAGACAGAGTCTTGGGAAAAGCTGACATTTAGTTAGCACAATGTTAGTGAAGATCTGACAAAGGAGACTAAATGGGAGCAGTCAAATAGAAAGAAGGAGGAAAAGTAGTGATTAATTTCATGAAAAGGTAGCGAGAAAAGATTTTCCATGAAGAGGGAATGAGTCAAAATCTTCAGAGGCCAAGAAGGATGAGACTTGAGAAAAGATTTGACCATTTAAAGGATCATTGGTAGCTACAAACAGGGTAATTTCAATTAAATAATGAAGTTAGAATATTCATATATATTTACTATGCTTTTACTTTATGTAATTTCATAAAGAAAGATGAACTCTTTCAAATGGAGTATCTTAAATGATAATATGTTTGCAATGACTGTTAGTTGAACTCTATTGTGCTAAGAATGATGTACTATTGGCGTATAATGCAACTATAAAATCAATTTCACTTTGACCTTTTCTATCAATGAATAGCTTTGATTACTTAATGGAATATTGCTGTTTCATAACTTGATCATCAATTTCTACCAACTGCAATTGTGGTGGTTACTCAAAAGTAGTAACAGGGGCATAAAATAGAGAGACAAATGTTTGCCTGGCATTTTTGCCCATGTCCTGAAGGATGTACTTTGTAGATTCTAAACATAACAAATCCATGCAGAGGTCAACTTTCTCATGACATTGTACTAATTGACTCGATTTTTAGAATGCTACATAGCTTTTTGATAGAAATTGCTAAAATCTATCAATTAACCTTTCAAAGGGGAGAAAAAAAATTGTCATCCAGATTTTGACATGTAGAATAGAATTGTTCCAACATTATATGTGTCTCAGATAGTTCCTGCAGATGGACAGCAAGTGTACCTCAGAATTGAATGAGAGTCAGAGACTAGATTGAACCATACCCAGGAAATTGAATGGTGCTTTCAATTATCTTAACATACTTTCTGCTATATAGTTAACAGTTGTCTTTTTAACATCACTGTTCTTTAGTTTATACTATCTGGCTCCAAATCAGAGAAAACTGCAGCCAAAAGGACATACATTTCAGGTAATCCAATGGGCAGTCACACACACACACACATACACACACACACACGCACACACACACACACCTTTATCCGTTGAAGATTTCCAAAAAACATTGTCTAAGGCATATTATTAGAAAAAACATGACCAAAAAGCAAACATGGTAGACAAAATTTAGGTATTTGATTTACTTGTTGGAATACTTGAAATATTACAAGAACCAAAGGAAAACTTTATTTCAAATTAATTTAGCAACCATTTATTCAGCAACTATTTGCTAGGTCTTATAATACAAATTTAACAACAGCAACAAAATCAAAGGATGCCCAGACAGCTGCATTTATACTTGATGTATAGGAAAGGCATAAGCCATTCGAAAGTGGAATGGACAGCCTTATAGGTGCTAGTGAGTTTCACCTTCCTGGAGATCTTCATGTCAAGACCATATGGCCACTTGGTGGTACATTTTAGAATAGATACATATTCAAGTTCATGTAGAATGATTGTAGTTAGATTTGAGTTATCTTTAAAATATGAGCCAGCTATACCTTCGGGGCCACATGAATTTTCTGAATTATTGAAAGCTCATCTCACTATCTACATCATCAATTGTGATTTAGAATTTTAATTTTACAAATGGATTTGATTCTCTGATCATAACTTTACTATCCATGTGGTAAATTTGATCTATTTGACTTTAAATACAATTTTTTCTCCTTACATTTTAATTATCTATATTTTTATTTCAATTTAAAATACCTACATTTGTTTTGAATATAACTAAGTTATAAAATTCCCTTTTATATTATTAATTTTGCCACTGTTTTTCTCACTGTTGTATCAAGATCATTTACCCATTACAAGCTCCTTTTTATAGTTTGAATAAACTTTTCCACCTAATAAATCTCATCTTCTAATTAGTTTTTCAAAGTATATATGAAAAGCAAGTGATAACCTTTATTTTTATAAGTGTTAAGATACTGGAATAAAAGCTCCTTGTACAATGGAGATAAAGTAACTTGTCTATAATTTATAATCTTTGAAATTTGACTAGAAAATGATAGCATAGTATGGAAAGATAGACTTCCAGTCTTATGGTCAGGAAGGCTTTACTTCAATTCTTGAGTCTCATGACACATACTGTCCATGCTATCCTACACAGATCACTTAAATTTTTACTGCCATAGTCAACTCTCTACGACTATACTTTTAAGAGAAAATACCAAACTGAATTACTACAGAGATCATCTTCACTGGGAGTTCTCTATACTAATAAAACCATGAGCCCCCAAAATGGTTGCCTGAGACCCTGAGGATTTAAGTGATTTCCTCATGGTCACACAGCTAGTATATAGGCGTGGAAAGATTTAAACCCAAGTCTCTTGACTTCACAAGTAGTCCTCTACCCTCTATGCTATGGGACCTCTCTTTGTGCTGATGCTGTTGCAATTATATTCCATATAACCTTATCTTGAAAGGGCCAATGTCTCCTACTGTATCCTAGACCATCTCCAGTCATCCTGGTGAATATCTGACCACTGGACCCAGATGGTTCTGAATGAGAAAGTGAGGCTGGTGACTTTGCGCAGCCCTCCCTCACTCAAATCATAGTCAATTGCAAGTCATGTCATTATCTCCCTGATGTAATGGTCTTCTTTGAGAACAAAGGATAAACCATAACCTGTGAGCCCATTTATATGTCTTTATTGCTAATATTTTGCATCCTGTTAGAGAGTTGTGTTTCCTGTTTGTCTTTTGAGGAAGGTACCTTTTTAAAAAAATTTCCTTGAAAATTATCTGCTCCCTTGAAATCATAACACATCACTAGGAAAATGCTGGTCTTGATAAAATAGTCTTTTGTATCAGGGAGCAGTATGAAAGTGCTATATACCTTGGATGAGAGCTTTTAAGCTACTTTTCCATAGTCACTTGTTTTGTTTTTTAATCAACAGAGTATACAGTAAGATATCAAAATTTTTATACCTCTCAATCTTATGATTATGAATATGCAATCTGTTACAGAGAATCTTCTACCAAAGCCCGGCTATTCTCCTCTCACTGTTTTTTTTTTGTTTTTTTAGGAAAACCTCAATTTTTGCATAGACCATTCTTTCAAAGGCTTTCTTTATATATGAGAGCAAACCTTTTATTAAAGTTTGATTCCAATATCTCTTTGTAGCATTGGAGTAAACATGGGTCCTTGAAGACTTTACAAATAGAAATGAAGCTATACTAAGTTCTACCAAAGTGGAAAGATGTGTAGGCTCATCAGCCTGATGTTGAGGATAAGTCCTGATTCAAACTACATTCAGAGGAACTCATAACTAAATTCTACACAGGATAATAAATATCTTATCTCCAAATAGGTCTCAATTCTAGACGGGTTGTGACCTGTGCTGTTTGAGGTAGTCCTAAAGTCAAATGAATTAGAGATCTTTGAAATATTTTTATAAGAAAGTGAGCATGCTAATTGTGGATTTCTTCTATGTTGCTTAAATTTGGTCCTGATGTCTTTGAACTTTTCCATTCCTTTAGAATATGTTCATCTTTGAGAGATCTTTAAAAATTATTTCTGGAGTATATTTTAAATATACTTCAGCACAGATTTCCTCTGGATTTGTTTAGTCACAGACACTTTTGTCAACTAATATTTAAGTATAATTTCAGTACTTAATTTGTGACCTGTAAGAGAATATTCTTGTTGATGAGCTTAGTGATTCATGAATTGTTTAAATAAAAGGATGGGTGTTTTGAAAAAAATTTTGTCAGCAAACAAAAGATAAAATAAGATCTGAAATCCTTTGTATCCCTTAATCAGTTGTGATTGTTAATATGCAATCTGTTATAAAGAATCATCTACCAAAGCTTAGATTTTTCTCTGATCTTTTTTCTGAAAGAATAGCACCTGTGGATAAACATACTTTGAAAATTTGAAAGGATAAACATACTTTGAAACTGCTAAATGTTCTGTTGTGAATCTTTTGAATGGAATGATATTTCATACAGAATAATAGAAATAGCACAGTTACATTTTAAATGGAATGTTATATTAAGCACACATATACTATTTGAACTGTGGATGTTTGCCCAAAGGGAAAAACAATTAAAGATGATGACTATAATGTTTACCCATCTGGTCAATTTATTTAAGAATACTTAAATGAATATGTGACCTCAGTAACATGGACATTCTCTTCACTGATGCAAAATTTGAGAGTTGGGAGAGACCTCAACAGTCAGATAGCTCAAGCCATACATATAAGTAATCCCTCCTATAATAAAACCAACAAATACCCATACAGCCTCAGCTTGAAGATGTTCAAGAGAAGGAACTCATCCCCTTTAGAGGCAGATAATTTAATTCTCTATTGCCTGCCTATCCTGGGTGACTCTCATATTCTCCCACAAGTTAACAACAAAGTATCTATTCAAGATGCTGGGACTCATTCACTAGATCTCTTGCCAGTTTGAGGAAACCAAGAAAGCCTGTCAAAATCACCACATGCCCAAGCCATCTTTATTTTATCCTACATATTTGTTGATATTTTTTCTCTGCTCCTTTTTTTCTGATTTCTTGTTTGTACTATGTTTAACTGCTCATCCTCCTCTCTCAAGCCCTAAGTGACTCTCCATCATTTCAGTTATTTGATTACAAAAGCAAACAATTTGTTTAAACATTGACATGAACCAAATTTAAAAACAATGAATATCCATCATCTTGAAGATTATTTGAACTTTTAGTGAATTTACTCAGGACCTTTGATGAAATACCAGAAGCCAGTATTATCACAATGTGAACTGACTGGCTCATTTATTTTTTTTTAAATGGAAATGAGAGATTCACCAAATTCACCATTTAATTTTGTCTATTTGAATATAGACTCTATTCCCCTACTCCTCCATTTGGTTTGATTATATTGAATATATATATATATATATATATATATATATATATATATATGCATATATATGTTTTTCTGTGTGTTTGTTAATTCCATTTCCATGATAAAGTTTAGAGACTTGTGACAACATATATTTTATAATGGACATAGAATTTCATTGTTTAGATTTCAGGTATACTCTCATTTCCCCTATATATTAATTGATCCTTAAGACAAAATTTTGCACTCCTTTCCAAGAAGAAAGTGAATCCTCTTCAAAATTTCTTAGTCTTTTTTCACCATCACCAAACATATCCTGTATTCTATGGCCAAAATAATTAATTACATTTGTAAAAGTTGTCTCTACTTCTTCTCCTTTTACTATCTTCTTAACACTCTATAGTCTCATTATTCAACTGAAACTGTTTTCCAAAGTTGTCGGTCATCTCATAACTCTCAAATCTAGTGGCCCTTTTGTTCAATCCTCATCCTTCTTAAACTCTTTGCAGCTTTGCTATTGTTGATTACCTTCTTCTCGACATTATTTTCTCTGTAGGCTTTCTTGACACTTTTCTACTTATTTTCTTCCTACCTATCCATCTGAGCCTCAGGTTCATTTGCTGCATCTTCATCCAGGTCAAACCTGCTATCCATGTGTATGTTGAGCCTTCTTCTCCTTTCCTTCTATATTTTCACTTAATGGTCTATTTAGCTCTCATGGATTCAGTTTTTATCTTTATGCTGATGACCCACAAGTTTATTTCTTTAATCCAAACTGCTCTTCTGACTTCTGTCCCTCATCTTTAACTTCCTAGTGGACACCTCAAACTAGATGTCCTGTAGACAACTTAAACTTAACACATCTAAAACTGACTCATAATCCCCACCCCTGAAAGAAAGCTCTCCTGTTCCAAACTTCTCTATGCTTACTGAAGGTAGTACCATCCAATGAGTTACCCAAGCTCACAACCTAGGCATTGTCTTTGAATCTTTACCCTCTTAACTAATAATCTGTTTCCAAAGAAACTTTCCAAGTTTCCAAAGTAATTTTACTTGCCTAACATCCCACCTCTACATTGCTACCACCTTTGTGTAGGCCCTCATCACCTCAAATCTGGGCTATTGCTATAGCCTGTAGGTTGATCTTGCCTAGCACAAGTCTCTCACCATTCCAATCAGTCCTCCATTCACCTGTCAATTATCCTCTTAAAGTAAAGATCTGATTATGTTACTTTCCTACCTTATAAACTCCAGTGGCCTCTGACACCTTAAGCTCAAATATAAAATCAACTTGTGTTCAAAGGCCTTTGTAAATGTACCAAACCCACCCAACTTTCCAGTCTTCTTATGTCTTATATTCTTACCTCAACCCATCCCACTCTTGAGTTCTCATTGATCCAGTAACACTGGCCTCCACATTATTTCTCAAAAAAGACACAGCATCTCTGACTCTAGACATTTCTATGCATGAAAGACTCTCCTCCTCCTTCTTCCATTCTCTACCTCCTGACTTTCATGGCTTCCTCTAAGTCTGAGTTAAAATACTACCTTCTACAGGAGGCCTTTCCCAATTCTTCTTAACTCTATTACTTTCTTTCCATTGATAACTTCCTATTTATCCTGTATATAATTTATTTGTACATAGTTATTTGATGTTTTCCTTTCCATTAGATGATGAGCTCCCTGAGGTCAAGTACTACATTTTTTTTGCCTTTCTTTGTATTGCTAGCACTAAACACAGTGAATGGCTGAAAGAAAAGCTAAATTAAGGTATATTGAGTGACTATTTTTTCTAGACTTATGCAAGAAAATATATAAAATAAAATCCTAGCTACAGATGATATGAACAAAGTCATTGCCTCCAACTACAAAAGTCATTTTTTGCTAAGGTAAACAAAAATGGATGTTTCCAGCTTATTAAAATATTAAAAAATCAAATGAAAATACAAGTTTACACAATACTGATTGATTGACCTACAGTTTGAAACTTGAGTTTATGCCAGTATATAAAAAGAAAACCAAACTAGTGTTACTTGAATAAAACTAAAGTGATGGAAGGTGGGGACTCAAGAGGTACTGCATATGAAGTTTCCAGTTACCTGCATGGCAGTAGTGATTTCAATGTGTACTTTCTTTTCTCTGCAGTTAATACAGACTATCAGTGCAGTGGATAAAGATGATCCCTTAGGTGGACAGAAATTTTTCTTCAGTCTAGCGGCTGTCAATCCAAACTTCACTGTCCAGGATAATGAAGGTACATCTTGTATCAGACAGTATAAAGAATTTCCTTGAAATGATTACTTACAAAATTTATGATATATCATGAATAGTTTAAAAGACTTCAAGGAAGTTGATATTCTAATAATATTATAAATTTTATTGAATGGTTTAATGAGCTGTCAATTCTTCAACATTTTCAATGATCAGTAACACCTTCAAATACATGAGATTCAACAACCCCTGAACCCCTCCCAAATCTCCTCCCAAACACAAACACCAAACCACTTTACATAAAGGTATGTAAATGATAAAAATAACTGAGAAAGTAAAAAGAAGTGACAGTTACCCTAAAAGGGGTATGATTGGTTTGTTAATTGACCTGAATAAAAGAAGCTTCTAATTAACTGACAAGGCTATCAAAATTGCGCTCTAACTGTATCAAATATTTTAAATGATTATAATATAGAGAAAAAAAGAGAGTAGAAGCAAGGGGGAAAGATAGGAAAGAGAGAGAGAAAAACAGCATAAATAGCATAAAATACAGATAGCAAGGCGGTTGTAGAAAAACAGACCCACAAAAAATAATAAGAAATGACATCTGAGAGTAGAGACATAAGTAAGGCAAGAGAGAAGAAACATTACTTAAAAGAGCAAAACAGTCTGAGCAGCCCCACACATAAACAACTCAAAAACCCCTGAAGTTATAAAACAGTATTTATATTTTAGACTTGGACAGCAAATTATCTCCATGATGAGTATCTTGTGTCATCAAGAAAAAAAATGTTCATTATATTCTGTATGCAAAGACAGGGAAGGAACTATGTGATATATTTTAGAGAGAGCACTATCAAAAATATGTATTTTAAGTTTTGGGACTTAAAGGTTAGAATGAAAGTTACATGGAAAACTCATTCATCTGAAACACCTTCCCTATGCATTCAGGATAACTAAGGTAGTACTGCATCTAGTAATTCTATGTGTATTTTTTCTAATTATATAGAATATTTTCAAATGAATTATATTATGGTAAAGGTGGTTTTCATTATTCCACAAGCATTTGAATATTTATTTTGTGTTAGGTGCTAAAGGAAGATATAAATAAGATAAGACAGCTCATTATTTCAATGAATTTATATTCTGGTTGGAGGAATTTTAAGGCATGTGAATAAATAATCATTATACAGGAAAGTGTATTTCCAATATAATAAGGGAATCACAAGAAATAATTTAAGTGTTAAGGGAAATAACTCTCATCAGCATGAGAAGAAAAAGTTTCATGAGAGGTAGTTTTCCAATGAGTCCTTGAATGCTACTTTTATATGACATAGTTATAGTATCAATCTACAGAGATGATAGGTTACAGAATTCCAGACATGAAAATGTCTGAGACAAGGAGAGCTCCTTCCACGTAAAACCAACATTCAGGGTTTGGCTCACTTTGGTCTCAAGTACAGGAGAGGTGTAGGAAAGCAGTGGGTGACATGAAAATGTCTGAGACAAGGAGAGTTCCTTCCACGTAAAACCAACATTCAGGGTTTGGCTCACTTTAGTCTCAAGTACAGGAGAGGTGTAGGAAAGCAGTGGGTGATAAACCTTTATTAGAGCATGAAGGACCTGACTCAGTATGAGAAAAAGTGTAACCTATTCTTCCTAAACAATAGAAGACTTAAGAGGAGGAAACTCACATTTTGTAAACAGTGGGTTACACAGGGAAGACTTCAAAGGTATAAAACTCAGTTAGCCAACCAAAATGAAATAAGGCCTCAAGAAAACTGTGCTCCATACTACTCACAGTTTTTATTCTCAAAAAGTAAAAAAAAAAAATAATTGATAGACAGTATGATGTAATGAAAAGACACTATTCAAATGCACAACCTTTCTTGATCTCAATCACTTTTCCATTAAGGAAAAAAAAGTCTTAGAATAGGTATTATTTCAATTCTAAATCAATTCAGTTTAATAAACATTTATTTATCATTCATTATCATTTACAATGAGAAATGCTAACAGATAGAAAGTCAATTAAAGCAATTAATAAGGGCAATTAATTCTTTCTTCATGAAGCTTATAAGTTAGGAGGTAAGAAAAGGAATATGTAACAATTACCATTCAAAATAAGAATTTGGACAGTTCATTGGGAGGATACATAATGCTTTGGGAGCATAAAGGGGGTATCTATCCATCTACCTATCTGTCTATCCAGCCATCTCCCCAACCTAATAATAAAGAAATGTGATTCTTTCTGTATCCTACTCTACTGAGACCACATCTGGAGTATTTGTTTTAACTTGGGACAATAAGTTTTAGGAAACATTTGGTTTAGTTATGCACTGTAGAAATGTTCTAAGAATTTCCAATGTTCTTGAAACATATTTGAATTTGTTCATTTGTAAAAACTGCTTCTCTTACCCTCTCAAGAAGTTTAGACAACACAGAAATGACCATCTTGCCATCATAAATCAGAATCATTGACATATTAGAATAGAGCAAAAAATTTATTAATTCCATTTGAGAATTTTTACAATAATCAATGGGTTGCCAATGTTAATATTTTAAATGAAAAGAAACTTGGGATCTCTCTACCCAAAAAGGATTTTCATTCAACTTTTTGACTGACTCTGATATTGGTTTTTTTTTTATTTTCAATGGTGTGGATAAATATAAAATTTTAGCATTGGCAGGAGAAAAATTGTACCAAATAAATTAGCAAGGAGTTAACAAACATATCCCCCTGTTCCAAGCACATACAAAGAAAAAAAATGAAACAATTCTTATTGCCAATTGAAATAACTTCATTTTTAATATCACTGTTATGATTTTAAGTTCCATTCAGCAAAAGACACAGTTCTACTGAGGCATTTACCTCTGTAAACTTACTGTCATTACTGACCAAGGAAACTGGAATTGACATATAGTTGCCTTTGCAAAACATCACATTTATTAAAAAATCAACTAAAGAAACTTTTCAAATAACAGCAGGAGAATATCATTCTCATTCAGAAAGGGCTATACACAAACTTCTCAGTCTACTAAAAGGAATGTGGAACATTAGGATTTACTTTTCTAATAAAAATATACTACTCAACATAGTTTAGTACAAAAAAGAAAATGGGTAATAGGGATATATTAGTAAAAAAAAAACATGGAAAATTTTGTCTGTGTTAAATTTGCTGTTCATTTTTGTTTGAAAGATTTTCAAGGTAATATCAATAACCTAAAGATCTCAAATATAAGTGTTTTACTGGCTTTCTTGCAAATACTTGTAAAGATGTTAACCAATTTATCTTTTCATTTTTGAATGATTCTCTCCCAATGGGGTACCAGTTACTCACTAGTCTTATTCTTTCTTGCCTTCCAGAAAATAGAAATGAGCTATAGGTATTAGCATTAAATCCACTTTGTGATGATTTTTAAACTGCTTATTTTGATACTAACTTGAATCAGAGTAGAATTTAACATCTCTTAATTAACCTGAAGACTTTGCTAAGTTACAGAATAAACTTTAATTTTTAATTATGTTACTATTTAAAACCACATAAAAATAATCAAGGCACTCATAAAATCATTTTCTAGATGTATATAATAATATTGCCTTTATTTGAGATTCCTCTGATTTTATATGTGAAGTATCTATTCTATGATATATTTGGTTATCAAATTTCTAATCCTGGAAAATATATAAAGATTCTATCAGCACCATTATGGGGAGGTTGCAATTCTAATCATCTAATTTCATGATTTGAAGATCCTAAAACAATATTTACTGTGTATTTGAAGACTCAAGAAAATTTAATCTCTTTTAAGTTCTTAGGATTTGTTTTTCTTCTTGGTGCTCAATAATTATCCTTCCCTAAAATCTTCCAAGTCCAATTTCATTTTTTCAGTTGTGTTTGCAGATTGATGAAGGACAGAAAACCAAATCTTCCTGTTAGTTAATTGAGGATGCCAATATCTCAAGTAAGGTGTCACTCAATCATGGTTTGTCACTTCAAGTTCTGCAATCTATTGGGTAAACGAATACACAGATTTAAAAACTTATTGCATAAAACAGCTGTTATTTGATGTAGATAATAAATTAGTTCACTGAGAATAGGAACTACTAAAGAAAAATATATTTTCTCTTTGAGTAACCTTTATTTCTTTAACCTAACCAGAAACCTTAATAGCTATTTTTATACAACTATATCAGTAACCTAGGGGTTAAGGTTCTTGTTTCTCTTTTTTGTAATAAATGACAAATACACTGTCTCTGACTAAATATGATTAAGTCTCAACCATCTGGAAAAATGGTCTTTCTTACAATTTCATCCAAAACTATTTTTTCATCCACCTGAATTATTTAAAGAATAATTTCATATCTTGACTTTACTTTGTTTTGATGGCCTGTCTGACATTAATTAAAACAAGTTTGCCAAAAATTTTTTTTCCCTTCTTATGCATTGTGAGAGTACCAACACAACTATTAGTATTAGGCTTACCAGTGATTTTAAATAATGCTCAATAATAGATGATTTCAAAATCCTTGAAACTTATATGAGCAGCTCTGTTCTTCCTTAAGATCAGATGATTTGTCCCCAGTGTATTGCCTCCAACACTATGGAATAACAGAGTTGAAACATTCCTCTTGGTTTCTTTATTTCAGAGGAAAGAAATATACGCAGATGACTATGGCCTAAAATGAACCGGACCTAAGAGTTAATGAAAATGTTACCATGCATCTTTTATTAGAGATTCTTATTATGTTATTTTTCAGAGTGGGGTCTGTGAAGTAGGATGGGGAAAAATACATTTCATTATAATTAGTTTCCTTGGCAATACTGTATTTTTATTTTATGCATTTGAAATCGTTATTCTGAGAAATGGTTCATTGGTAGATTGTCAGAGGTAACCGTTACAAAAATAATTAAGGACTTCCCTTTTAGATTTCCTCATCTTTCTTTATCATTCTTAAACTTTATGAGGTTATATAAGTGTCTAGGTGCCATAGGAAGATTCTATAATATTAAGGACCATTGTATTGTTTTATTATTGTTGATTAATTAAAATCCTTCTAAGACAATGTTTAGAATGTGCCCCTGAATTTTATTTCTATTAATGTGTAAGTTTGTGTGTTTTATGCACACATGAAGATTAGTGGAAAATTCAAATAATTTTATGTTGAGAAATTATACTTCTGGTGTACAGTTTTTAGATGCCGAGGGGAAAAAAAAAGATTTGAATGGATTTGATAGTGATTGTTTTTCACTTTTTCCCTTCAATCTATCCACCAAAAATCAGTACTTGGCATTAGAAAGCGTAACAGCTTTGTTCTTTTAGGAACGTCATAAATTGGAGTCATTGAATCCAATATATCTTAAACCACAATTGGGTTTTCAGGACAGGTGATACAGTCCACCAACTAATAAATAATTCTTTTTAAATTCATTTTAGATAACACTGCTAGAATTTTAACAAGAAAAAGTGGATTCAGTCGGCATGAAATCAGTAGCTATCTCCTGCCAGTCGTGATCTCAGACAATGATTACCCAATCCAGAGCAGTACTGGTACACTCACTATTCGAGTTTGTGCTTGTGACAGCCAAGGAAACATGCAGTCATGCAGTGCTGAGGCTTTGCTCCTTCCTGCTGGTCTAAGCACAGGGGCTCTTATTGCCATTCTCCTCTGCATCATCATTTTGCTAGGTAAGTTTTGTTAGTGCAGTCAAAGGCAGTTATTTCATTTTGTTTTGTTTTCAGGTTCATGCATTTTTACTTGTAAATGGGTCTATTTTTCCTCAAATATCTTAAAGGACACCCACAGAGATAGTAATGTATTGTAGAAAGAACAGAAGCTCCAAGATTCTTGTGAGAATCAAATGAAATACTGAGTGGAAAGCTTTTTACAAATCCAGAAAGGCTGTATTAATAGTAGCTATTGTTACTATTGCTGTTGCATATTTTTTAGAGTCAGAATAAACTTTGTTTCAAATCCTCCCAATATTTTTCACCACCCTTTTCACTTTTGGCAAGATACCTAAAAAATCTTGGTCTTCATTTTTCTTAGCTGTAAAATGAGTAAGTTGGACTTACTAGCATTCTAAAGGTCTTTTCATTCTAATTCTATGATCTTACAATTGTATCTCTAAGGTACCTTTCTCTATCTTATCTATCTTTGTGTGCCTATAATACTAAGCAAAAGCAGAAAATGGTAATAAGATCTCAAGAAAGGTCTTCTTTTGATTTCTCATGTGCACCCCCCCATATTTTTGTATAAACCAAATTAAAACTTGGAAAATTTGCCTTAAAATATCAATTTTTCCTCCTATTATAGATTCAATTACCATCCCCAATATGATGTGTTGAGGGGTTTGCTGTTTGTGGAAATGACTATGATTCAGTGACAAACCTTATCTCAATCTTATACTGGCATATGAAAAAAAATCAGAAGACTTCATAGTATGAGCATAAAAAAGTATCATTTCAGTTTACCTAAGAATGATAAAGTCATAGATCTTTTCCATCTGAAATGTATAATTTTTCATTCAATGACCTATTTCCCAGATAGACTTGGCACCCTCAGTCAAGCCATTCACATCCTCCAAAGTGTATAACTTTGGCATAGTTAAGTCATTATAAAAAAAGATAAAAGGGAAATTTAATTTCTTTGCTTAGGAATGTCAAACATGTTATGTTGATGCCTATATGTGAAAGATTATTTTGAAAGAATAGCCTGTTAGTTGTGGTTGGTTGGCAAAATGAAAAAGGAATGTTATATTCTTTAAAAATTCAGAAATAGTGAATTAAAACATATTTTGTTGTGAACTTATCTGTCTTACTTGCAAGAATATTGAGGTTTTAGAAAATATTTCTCTGAATTTACACACACACACACACACACACACGAAATACACATAATACTCCTTGATCCTCGTGAAGCATGATGCAATGTATGGAGGCTTGACCTTGCAGTCAGCATGACATGCTGTCTTAATGACTGAAGGTAAATCTATAAATCTCTTGATGTTCCAGGCAACTTCAAATACTAGAATTGCATTGGTTGAAGGAATTTCCATGTGGAGAGGTGTTAATGAATGAAGAATAGTGCCTAAGGGTATCAAACTCAGTAATCCCTGTCATTGTGTTCCTGTACTTTCTATTATCTTCTTATTTTTGACCTATTGTTTTGTACATGTATTCTAATTTAGACTAATAACCATATACTAGGTCTAACGGGCAAGCTTATTTCTTGTGCCTCAGGGCACCGACTGATCCCTGACTTCCATATCTTCTGGCTCTTTGTTTATGGAGAGTCTTTATTTGTTTTTTGCTCTGCTCCTCTGGATTATCTAGATGTTGGTCTTTCCACATACCTTGAAGCTGATGTGTATATGTTTATATGTGCATATCTCAGTGTATATATATATATATATATATATATATATATATATATATATGCATATGCACACACACACACACAGACACACACACATACAAGAATGTATATTAAATATATGGGTAATTATTCTCCCTATATACTGGTCTAATTTATACAGCTCATACAAGTTGTCATTTAAAATAAGAAATATACATAGACAATACTCTTTGTTGCATAAAATATCATATATGCATATATGTATGAATGAATATGCTTTATATATTTAATATCTACAAGATACTTCTCTGACATGTCATCATTTAGTAAAGTCTCTGGGTTCTTGTGGACTGCATGTTCTGGAATCCCACTATAAACTGGAAAGCCTTAGAGTTGCAGTAGATATTACCTCCACCAAAATAGAGTACTGACCTTCCCTAATTTAATAGGTGACCTTTAGAAATTACTCTTCTATGGCTACAATATTCATTACCCTATGGTGATATGCCTTTCTCATTATATGGGCTGATCCTCAGATAGTAAACATTAAGTTCATGATCATACAATTACTCAAGATCAAAACATTTTGGTAAAATCAACCAGGGCTCCTGTTGTATAAGAACCTAGATAGGTCTCTATGCCATAAGGCATCAATGCAGAAGTTTAAAAATGTTAGATGCACAAAGCCTGTGTGTACATGTATGTATACTTCCATTGCACTGGCAATCGCATCAATATCAATGTATAGATCAACAACTGTAACAACAAGGGCCCTGGCATACACAGGAGGGACTGCTGTACCAGTTCTTAGATCTGCTTTTCTAAAAGGAAAGTAACTTTTGAGGGGTCAATAATCTACTTTAATCAAGCACATATATCATTCACTTAATTCAGGGGGGAAATTCAGCACCCAGTACTTCATAGAAAATACAGAGAAATAAAGACCAACAAACAGGGCTTCCAACTGTATGACCAGAAGCAATACATACATCACAGATCAACAAAGAGATCCTACTGTCTGACCATTGCATACATACATAAGAGAGAAGCAGCAACATCTGAATTTTCAAAATTGGGGAGCCTTAGTAATTGCTCAGAGTCTTACCTGGCCAAACAAACGCTTCCAAAGAGTAAGCCCCAGAGTAAAACTTCACCTCAAAGTATTTGTACACCTTTCAGAGCCTGAGGGTAGTACACTCTGACCCAGAAATACAAATAGAAGGTCCCATATTGCACCTGAACCATTTCCAGTCATCCCAATGAATATTAGGCCACTGGACCCAGATGTCTCTGAAGAAGAAAATGAGGCTGGTGCCCTTGCACAGTCCTACCTCATGCAAATCAAAGTCATGTCATCTTGATGTCATGGTCCTCTTTGAGAATGAAAGATAAACATAACCTGTCAGTGAGTAGCAGCTTTTCCTCCTCTTCTCTTCTCTTCCCTTTGATAATTTCATGAAGGATGATGTCTAGGCTCTTTTTTTGATCATGGTTTTCAGGTAGTCCCATAATTTTTAAATTTTCTCTCCTGGATCTATTTTTCAAGTCAGTTGTTTTTCCAATGAGACATTTCACATTATCTTCAATTTTTTAATTCTTTTGGTTTTGTTTTGTAATGTCTTGGTTTCTCATAAAATCATTATCTTCCATCTGGGGCAGCTCGGTGGTGCAGTGTTTAGAGCAGGATTCAGGAGGACCTGAGTTCAAATACCATCTCAGACACATGGTACTCACTAGCTGTATGACCTTGGGCAAGTCACTTAACCCCAAATAACCTCATCCTGGGTTATCTACAGTCATCCTGATGAATATCTGGTCACTGGATTCAGATGGCTCTAGAGAAGTGAGACTGGTGACCTGAACAGCCCTCCCTCACTCAAAAAAGTCATGTGCTAGTCACATCATCATTTCTCTGATGGCATGGTCTTCTTTGGTGATGAAGGATAAACACACACACACACATCTTCAGTCTGCTCCATTCTAATTTTTAAAGAACTATTTCCTCCAGTGAGCTTTTGAACCTCCTTTTCCATTTGATAATTCCTCTTTTTAAAGCATTCTTTTCCTCATTTGCTTTTAGAACCTTTTTTGTCAACAGATTTAGCCTATATTTAAAGGTGTTATTTTCTTCAACACTTTTTTGGTTCTTTAGCAAACTGTTGACTCACTTTTCACGATTTTCTTGCATCACTTTCATTTCTCCTCCCAATTTTTCCTCCACCTCTCTTACTTGATTTTCAAAATCCTTTTTGAGCTCTTCCATGGCCTGAGACCATTGCATATATATTTTGGAGGTTTTGGAAACCTCGACTTTCTCTGATGTTATTCATTGTTCTTCCTCATCCAGAAAGGATGGAAGAAAATACCTGTTCACCAGGAAAGTAACATTCTACAGTCTTATTTTTTCCCTTTTTTGGGAATTTTTCCAGCCAGTTATTTGACATTTGAGCCCTTTGTCAAGAGGAGCATATACTCTAGGGACCTGTAAGTTCTCAGTTCCTCCAAGGTAGCACAATCCTCTCCTGGCCTGCGTACTGGTCTGGGAGCAATCAAAAACTTTTCTGTGCAGGATCTGCAAATACAATTCCCTCTCCACAACTGGCTCCAGCTCTGCCACTCCAGCACTCCTCCTCACTCCTCGACCAGGCTCCTGGCTGAGATTCAAATCAGATGTTCAATTCCCCCAGGGACTTTAGGCAGAGGGCAGGGCTGCCACTGAAGGCTGAGACCCAGATCAGTGGCTCAATTTCCCCAGGGACTTTAGGCTGAGGGTTCCACAAATGGACACTGTTGCTGCTGCCACTTCCACTGCTGCAGCTGCTGCCATGGCCACCTGTGGCTGCAAGTAGGGGAGGACCCTGCTCCCATGGTTTCTACCATGTGACTGATGCATAATTAGCAAATTGAAATACCAAAACAACCATTACCATCAGTGAATTTCATTCTATTGGAGGAGGCATGTACCTATATAAAAATACAAAACAAATATGAATTATTTTGACCTGGGGTCATAGAGAAAAGTTTCATGTAGACAGTGGTGATGGAATTGAGTTTTAAGAAAAAGTAGCTATTCTCAGGGGTGGAGGTGAGGAAGGAGGACATTCCTGGTGTAGAGAATAGTGCAAAATTATGGAGAAGGGGAGTAAAGTAGCATGAATAAGAAATCACCAGTGTGGCCAGGTGCCTGGTAACATAAAATTGTGTTAAGGAAAATAATTTTATGTAAGTTAGGAAGGAGAGATGACAATCAAGTTTTAAAGCTCTTTAAATGACAAAGAGAGGATTTCATATTTGATCTTAATGTTAATATGGGGTCATTAGTGTTTATAGATAAATGGTGTAGCATGGTCAGACCTATGCATTAGGAAAATCATTGTTTCCTATTAAAATTCTATGGCTACTGATGGAACATTCAAGCTGTTTATCTTTAAGTCTTTATTGTTGCTACTTAATAAACTTGTAACTTTTTCCAGTTATTCATATCTTTGGTAATATATCTGTGTATAGGTATACAGATAGGGACAGGAACCAAACCTGTGACTTCATTATTTTAAGAAACTCCTACATGAGGAAATTTGTTATAACAAAAGAGGTTATAATCTATTTTGAAGGCAGGAAAATTTATAGTTTTAAAGAGTAGTCTAAGAAACCAAAAAGTTAATTGATTCAGACAAAGTCAGTTAATATGCATCACAGGTGAGATACATCTAAATATTTCTGTAACCACATTAAGTTCTTTTATATGCTATACATCACTGCCAAATATATATATATATATATATATATATATATATATATATATATATATATGCATACATATATATATACATGAGAAATATGCATATAGAAATAAATTTACTTGGAAAGAACATTATATATCACTTAATAGATAGCCCAATAGATACAGAGATAAAGACTATCCATATGATCACAAATTCCAAAGCATTGTTTCTATCACTTAATGGTAGCACAATTGTGACTATACATAGTTTATTATTTTGCTTTGTTTCATTTTCCTTTGTTCTGTTCATGATATGAGATTAGGCACTTCTCCTTCCAAAAGAAATTATGCTAATTTTCATGTAAACTATATTTTTTTATAATTCTACATTTAGCTTTAATTATATAAAGTCTAGCTATAGCACAAAACCTACTGTTTTGATGTTTTTATCATACTATAAGTATCATAGTTCACTGTCTAAATAACTGAAGGGTAAATTATTCATCCTAGGCACAGTATCATATAACCTATGAAAAAAATTCAGTTAACGAGTCTAATTTAGATTTTCAATAGCTTAG
>CM053769.1:634782029-634806708 GCA_028658325.1 Potorous gilbertii
AACAAGAAACCCTATAATGTGTAATGGATTAGATGATAGAGATTTTTGTTGTTTGATGAGTTATTTTTGTTGTTTGGTTGACACCTGTTATTTCAATGATGTAGGGAATTTCTTAAAGAGAAATACACCATACCACTCAGATGAACAACTCTTGCAGCTTATACTGTTAAGATAGTTGGGCATTGGGTTGCTGAGAATTTAAGGGACTTGCCCCAGAGTAAAATTCAAAGGTGGGACTTGGATCTGGGTCTGCCTTACTGTGGAGCCTGTTCCCAAACCTCTACCCTATTGATTTTAATGGATTTAAAGAACTATGGAGTCACTTAAAAATATTAGCATCTGGAAGCATGATTTATTTTTTTGGAAAAGGTAATGATTTCTACAACTACTAATTTTGATACAGAACTTCAAGATCTACAGGATACTTTCATGAACCTGTCAGGGAGGCTGCACAAGTATCATCACTTTATCCTTTTTTACAGATGAGAAAACTAAGACTTGCAAGATTAAGTGACTGGCCCATGGTCATATAGCTAGTAGTTATCAGAACACGTATTTGTACCCATTTGTTCTGGTGCCAAATCAAGACCACTTTCTAGTGCTTTCCATTTATATCTCTGCTATAAAGCTGCCTCTCAGATTGAAGAGTGGAACTGCGGAATAAGAAGACTAATGTTGACACCTGTCTTCATATTTCAGCACAAGTAGCCTAGAGGCTTTCTGTACTGTTCTAAAGGTCAATCTGTTTAATTTATTCTACTGTCTAGATGGAATGGAAATTAACAAAGCATGGAATCAACTAAGGAAAGACAAAGTAGGGATGTTTTTAAAAGGCAACAATTCTAGCTAGGATGAAAAACTCTCCATATACATATTAATCAAATTAAATATATGCTTTAAAAAATCCATTTCAAGTGGGGCAAACGTAAATAGAAATTATTGCCAATTTTTCTTCTTGGTTTTGAAGTCTTACAAGACAAAGTCTGACTACTACTTAAAGACTCAAAAAATATCTTTGCCATAGAAAATCAGTCAAAACAAATTTGAGTTCTCCCAGCAAATTAAAACTGTATACATTATTCATTTTATTTTCAATTTTGGAAAATTCATTTTCCTACAATAAACTTTATTTCCCCTGGTGAAATTACAGCTTGAAAGCATTGGTACAAGCATGACATAAGCCATAAATCTCCCAAATGATCTTTATAGTCAAAGCAAAATTTGTAGTACGCAAATTTGTCAAAACAGTTATTATAGGCTTTGAAGTTACAAGTTCCTTTAACAAATAGCATCTAATTAGACCCTTATAATAAAATCCTGTATATTCTACTTCCACATTCTGTCACCTGACCCCTTCTTATCACTCACAGAGCCACTAGCATACTTCAGGTCCTCATCACATCTTACTTACCCTGTCATAATTACCTACTAACTGGGCATCTTGCTTTTGGTTTCTCCCCACTTCAATATATTCTCCACAAAGAAGACTTCTTAGAAACCAATGTGAATAAACAATGAATTTGAAGTCAGAATATTTGACTCAGTCTCTCTGACTGGATTTATTGGGTGACTATGGGAAGATCAGTTAACCAGCAAGGGAAAATCAGTTACCAATTCCACAACCTGTGAACTGGGTATATGAACACTGGACAAATCTATCTCACAGTCTATATAGGATTTATGACATTTGCTTTCTCTTTTAAACCAAAATTGTAGATTCCCTTTGTTATTGCTGTACAATCATAATTTTAGAACCTGAAAAGACATGAATTGTCTTCTATTTCAACTTATTTTACAGATGAAGAAAATGAGTTCCAGAGTAGTTAAATGACATGAACACTTTAAATGAATCAAACATTCAGAACCAAATTTGAAAAGGGCATAATAGAACTTGAACCAATCAAAGTCATTGTATGAGCGACTAGGTCTAAGAATGTGTTTCAAAGAAAAAACTATCTCAGAACCAGGAAAAAGAGTTTGAGTATCTGGATTTAAGAATATAGAGGAGTCATGGGATGATTTAGCTGTGTCAAAGACAGGTAATACTGAGGAGGGAATTATTGATTCTATATACCTCAAAATAGAAAAGTTGTATTGAGAGTAACCCCAAGAAAATATTATCTCTTTCTCCTGTTTCCTCTCTGGATTCCTCCTACCTCAGATAATGTATCTGAATTTTCCCTTAATCAAAAAGAGGAACATAACATTAATTAATCTGACCTTGAGGAGACATATCTTATATATTCTTGGTTCCTAGTTAACTTCAGGGGGGGAACAACAGTTTTTGAAAGCATGAACCTGAAAATTAGAACTTAAAGTAAATGCTTCTAAGTAAAACCAGAATCTATGAGCAAGTGAAAAGCTTTAATATTTTTCAACCTTTAATCCAGTATTTGCAATTTAATATGCCATAGATCATGTACATTAGAGCCTTATCTAACTCTGAAAACAGGAGGGAATTTGTGAAACTTTGAAAATGTTACAGTGGCATTTATACCACCACTCTCCCCGTAAAGAATCACTCATTTAATTTGGTCACCACTTGTATTACATCCAAATGACAGACACAGAAAAAAAAACAAAAAACAAAAAACAAAACCTTGAAAATCATAGAAGGAAAAGCTTTTAGTTACTTTACTTAAGTAAAGACATAGCCTAAAGGGAATTTTCACTTGTATGATTTTTCTGTTCTAATCATAGCTCTCAGGAATACATTAAAGTATATTATAAATAATGCTTTTTCTAAGTCTATTCTTGAATATCTCCTTGTGGGTATTTACTATGAAGGCTCTGCTGTCCTTTGCATTTTAGACCAGGTCTAGACAAGTCTAACCAAACTTGACTGGAAAACTGAATCAACTGCATGAATTCTCTGGAGATTTTCTTTTTATAACTTGGGTAAATGTTGGGGATTGGAAAGTCATTGATGTACAGTAAACTGTATAAAGTTCAATTTTTAATTGTACTCTAATTCATTTGATGGCAAAGAACGTGCCTAGACATGAAGTCAAGAGACCTATTTTCCCCTTCCAGATTTTCTATAAATTAGATATATTGCCTCAGGCAAATGGTTTAAGCTCACTGGTACTGTTTACTCATTTATAATATGATGTAGTTGGACTAAAGGAAGTCTAGAGGCCATTTCAGCTCTGAAATTCAATGATGTAATACCTGATCCAAATCATTTTCTATTATGATGATGTTCTCGAGCATGTAGAAGAGGTATCCTAATTTCAGTTTCAAAGATAATCTTTAATCCATGGTAGCAAAATATGTAGACTTTTTCTAGTTTCTCAGAGGAACCATACATCCATTTAATCATGAAGCTCATTTCCCAAGTCAAGACTTTCTAATTGTAAAGCAACAGTGAATTACATTGTCAGAGACAAAACTAGCCTGAGGCATACTGCAGTCACAATGTAGCCCACAAGCATTGCAGCAAGAAATATTTGCAAATTTAAAATCACTCTCTCAGATAGCCTTGGATGGGAGACAGACCTGATTCTGGAGGACTTCTGGAGTTACCATTTCAGTGCAAGATATTCTAATATTTTAGTTTTTATGAGCTTTCAACTGTCCCTGGAAATATTTCACCTTCTTAGCGGGGAAGGTATGCCAGTGCCAAAATATTGCACTTTTTTTTCATTTTTTCCCTCTGGTATACTCTATTCAAGTTTCTTTTTCTTGTTTTTCCCCAAGACAACAAAAGCAGAGAAACATCCAGAAGCTAAGTGATTATACTACAAAGGTAGAGTCATCTGAGGTGTGGGAAGCAACGAAGGGAGTAAAGACATATAAGCTATTATATTTTGTGAGCTTCCAGAAATGAGGAATACATTTCAATTTTTACAAATGCTTGCCTCAGGAAAAACAGAAGAGTTATCTTGATGAGATGAGCAATAGTCTTTTCTTGCCCACTTGGCTTCAGTCTTAAAGCAGTTTTTGTGACGGAGAACTTTGCAGTGTATTTCAATGAAACATACAGAATCTCACTCTTAATTTTCTGAAATTTCACTTATTTAAATTGTCATAGCTTAAGAACTCTGCATTACAAGCCCGTAATTTGAAAAATACGTAAGAATTAAAGGAGAGAAAATAACAAATCTGCACTAATCAAATGGATTTTGAGAATTAAAAATTGCAAGAAATAATATCATAAACAAAGATATTTTACTGAATATAAGTCCTCTAAAATATAGATCTGATCTTACATTATTCTTTACCAAAATGGAACACTTTTAAAAAACATAATGCACTAATTTTCAAATGAAATATACACTCACTCAAGTTATACAAGTTGTAAACTATATATTTCCTCATGTAAATGCATTATAAATGGAGATTTAGAAAGTCCATTCTCCAAAACTAACATTGAAATGGACATTTCTATTTTTGAATCAGGAAGGCAAATGCAATGTACATTAATAGATTTATATATACTTAAATGATTCTTATCAGATTTTCTTGTTGATGCCAAAAATATTATCATTGAAATTTATTCTTCATGTCAGTAAAAATGTTATTTTCAAATTTCAAGTAAAATTCATTTCTCTTTGACACCTCTCTCTCTCTCTCTCTCTCTCTCTCTCTCTCTCTCTCTCTCTCTGTCTGTCTCTCCCCCTCATTGGCAGTTTCTCTCTCTAATCCTATGCTCATTAGATAAAACAATGAAAGCAATTTTACTTGGGAGAAAGCTGAATTTTCAAATTATTTTTTATGTTTTGTTTTTTTTTTTACCTTTCCCTACAAGAGTTTTTCATGTCAGAACTCATTCAATTTTTGGTTGCATTCAGAATCTATTATTCCTACAGATATTTTTCTTTGATGTACTTTTGCATAGTGATTTAACATTGCATGAGGTATTTTCATGAAATTCCATTCATCCCATCAGAGTAAAACTAACAGATTCTCTCTGAAACTTGATGAGACTACAGATTGTTTACTATGCTATTGAAAAGAATTTGATTTATTTCTAAGCAATGCAGACATTTTTTTCTTTAGCATTTCCACATAACCCTATCTTGAAAACTAATGAATAAGTATCAAATATATTTAAAGCTACCATGTATTCATATGAAAAACAGAGAGAAAAAGATCATATGTTACTTATGTATGTATGTCTATATATATCCATTTTGCATGTGTGTATATGTATATGTATACATACATAAATACAATGTATGTATATATGCATATGTATACACATATGTATCTATATCTTGCTTCTCGTTTAACTTTACTTTTTGACCCATTAACTTTTCTAGATTATATGTGTTATTTTTCTCATTTTCTTCAAAAGCCCCTTATTTTTCTTATTGTGGAGTCAGCCGATGTAAAGTTATAGGTCATAGTATTTGGGTGGCCAATTGTTTGGAATTTTATGTTAATACTTGTGCCAACTGCTGTTGAATAAAGGTTTGGTGAAGGTACTCTCTCCATTGGTTCAAATCACAACCTAGACACATGATTATATCTTCTACAACTTGCTGTTACTTTCAAATATATAACAAAATTACCATGCAAATGTTTTCTTTCTTCCTCACATTTTACCCTATTAAATTAGACAGAAATATATATACACATACACATATATGTACATGTACATGCACATGCACATGTATGTATATGTATGTTGTTGTCCTTCCTTCTCGATGATGACCAAAATGGCATCACTATGATAAAATAAAGTTTCAGTGTTTCTGATTGTAGCTGATCAGACCAATCCTAGTTTGGAATGCCCCACCACAGATTGGGTACATATGTGTGTGAACATTTGGAGTGGATTCTCCAAATCTGTGCATCCTATGTTTCCCTTGAGCTGTTTCAATTCTGCTTTTCTCAAAGAGCACAGCATGTTCTCTGCTGTGGGCATGCAATGCTGAGCTGTCCTGTGCCAGTGTCTCCCATGTCACACAATCAATTCCTAAGTTCTTGAGAGAGAACTTGAAAGTGGTCTTGTCTCGCCTCTTCTGATCACCATGTGATCGCCTGTACCATGTGAGTTTTCCATAAAATAATCTTTCTGGAAGCATACTTTTTGCATTCAAAAAATGTGCCCAGTCCATCAGAGTTGTATTCTCTCAAGCATAGTTTGAATGCTTGGCAGTTTAGTTCAAGTAAGGACCTCAGTGTATGATACCTTATCCTGCCAGGTGATCTTCAGAATTTTCCTAAGATAATTCAAATAGAAGCAATTCAGTTTTCTGACAAAGTGCTAGTAATCTATGTTTCACAAGCATACAACAAAGCATACAGTCTCTTTAATAGGCTTATCCTTCACCTGGAAGACAGCCATCTACCTGAGAGTTAGTATGATTTCAGAAAGGGCTGAGGAACAGTCAATATGGTGGTTGCTGCCTGACAACTTCAGGAGAAATGCCAGGAGCAGAACAGAGGCCTGGATAAAACATTTGTAGATCTGACCAAGGCCTGAGAGATATTGTGAGGGCGTATGTAAAATTATGTCAAAATTTGTTTATCCAGAGAAGTTCATCAGTATTGTACATCAGTTTCATGATGGCATACTTTCTCCGGGTTCTGGATAGTGGACAATGCTCTCGCCCCTTCCCAGTCACCAATGGAGTGAAACAGGGATATGGGCTTGCTCCCATGGTTTTTAGCATGATATTTTCAGCCATGTTGTCAAAAGTCTTCAATGAGGATGACCATGGAATCAAGGTCAGCTACCACACTGATGGTAAATTCTTCAATTTGAAAAGGCTACAAGCCAAGACCAAAGTGGAAGGAGGGTTGGTGCATGATTTTCTGTTTGCAGATGATTATGCACAAAATGCAACCTCTGAAACTGAGATGCAACAAAGTATGGATCAATTCTCTGTTGCTTGTGCTAATTTTGGCCTAACACTTAGCATATATGTATATGTGTGTGTATGTCTATAAACACATGTATATATTTGTAAAATTATTCTATATATACTTCCGTTTATATATTTTTTTCTTCAGAATGCATGTAGTATCTTTCTTCATATGCCCTTTGTAGTTCATTTGGGCATTTTCAATAGACAATATCATTTATTACTCTAAGTTGTTTATAAAATAATATTGCTGTTACTGTATACAATTTTCTCTTGTTTCTTCTCATTTTTCTTTTTATTTTGCAAGTCTTTTCTAAAATCATTGGTTTCATCATTCCATCACAATCTTATACCACGACTTGTTCAGCCATTCCCAAATTGATGGATATCCCTGAAATTTCCATTCTTTGTGAACACAAATGTAGGTACTTTTCCTTTTTCCCTAATCACCTTTTTAAAACAGACCAAGTAGTTAAAGGGTAGTTTAATACTTCTTGGGCATAATTCCAGATTGTTCTCCAAAATGGTTGAATCATTTTACAATTTCGTAGACAATGACCTAGTGTCCCTATCTTTCCAAATCCTCTCCAACATTTGTCACTTTCTTCTATCATTTTAGCCAATCTGGTAGGTAGAAAATAATATTTCAAATTTATTTTAATCTGAATTTTTAATCAGTAATAATTTAGATTATTCTTATATGTCCATAAATTGCTTTGATCTCTTCATTGGGAAACTTCCTGTTCATATCTTTTGACCATTTATCAAATGGGGAATGACTCATTTTAACTATATCTTAAGGAGGATGATAGTGCAAGATTATAGGCAGTGTTTTTCCACAGAAAATGTAAGAAATAATGGAGGAAAAGGGAAGTTTATAGAAAGAAGGTGAGAATCCTTACTGTGCCATCTACTCACAGGGATTTAAAAAGATAAAGTAGAAGAGTCAGATAAAAACATGGAAGACAATGTGAAAGGTTTTTATGACCTATTCTCTTCCCCATCACTAATCAACCAGAAATATTGATATGTAGATATCTGTGCAGATAGATAGATGATAGAAAGTTAGACAGACAGACCAAAAGTCAGACAGACAGACACAGACAGACAGATAGACATATAGACAGAGAGATAGAGGGAATAGGTTGATAGATGAGATTTGTAAATAGTACATACTACATAAATGTGTGTTCCCTCTCTTATGCCCTGCTGTACTTACATTTCCTGACCAGCAGAAAGCAAGCACAGTCTATAGCCAAAATTGGCAAGATTGTATACGAAGCTTATCTATCATGTTAGTAGTACCTCTCAAGGTAGATGTGCTACCAATCAAAACTTTGAAAATATAGTCACCTGCACACAGTGATGAAGCATAATCCCATATTATTCAAATAGAAAAATTTAAAGGAGTTATTGTTTTAGAGAAATAACCTTTTTTCTAATATATTGTGACTGCTTTTCTAATCCATTTCCCACTAGATAAAGTTGTAAAAGATACATGTGTGTTTTAAATATGCTAATCTGTGCACTGAAGAAAGATATTAACAGGTTCTAGTATATAATTAGTTTCCGGAGGGGAAAGGGTAACTGTTAGAGCAATGAGGGGATTTTTAAAAACACAAGAATGTGGAAAGATATAAGACTTGCTTTAGTGAAACCAGTAAAGAACAAGAAAGAAAGTGCAAGTCAACTGAGTCTGAAAGATAGTAGGGAATGGCAATTAGTATGAACTTAAACAGGCAGCAAATATTGGGATTTTATTGGGAGTATTTAACCCAAGAAAATTAGTACATGGAAACAAATGTATGTAAATGTGAAGATGGAGGAACATTATTGCATAGCTTAAATGTAAAATCTTAATGTAGATCTTTTCTTTTGTTTTAAGATTTAAATTTATTTACTTTTAGTTTTCAACATTCATTTCCACAAGATTTTGAGTTCCAAATTTTCTCCCTATCTTTCCTCTCCCCCACCCTAAGATGGCATGCATTCTGATTATCCCTTCTATAAGTCTGTCCTCCCTTTTATCATCCCTTCCTCTCTTATGCCCTTCCCCTCTAGGGCAACTAGGTGGACAGAGCACCAGTGCAGGAGTCAGGAGGATCTGAGTCCAAATCTCACCTCACACACTTTTCACTCACTAGCTGTGTGACCTTGGGCAAGTCACTTTACCACAATTGCCTCATCCTGAGTCATCTCCAACCATCCTGATGAATATCTGGTCACTAGATTCAGATGGTTCTGGAGGAGAAGTGAGGCTAGTGACCTGTACAGCCTTCCCTCACTCAAAACAAAGTCAAGTGCAAGTCACCTCATTATTTCTCTGATGGCATGGTCTTCTTTGGCAACAAAGGACAAACACATACAATCCCCTTCTCCTTTACTTCCTTGAAGGGCAACGTAGATTTCTATACCCTATTGCTTGTACATCTTATTTCCTACTTGCTTGTAAAAACAATTTTTTAATATTTGGTTTTACAACTTTTAGTTCTAAATTCTCTCCTTTCTTCCCTCCTCACCCACCATCATTGAGAAAGTAGACATTTCATTATAGGTTATACATATGTAGTTATGCAAAATACCTCCATAATAGTAATGTTGTGAAAAACGATATTTCCCTATCTTTCCTATATATTTCCTATCTTGCCCCCCCATTATTCTATTTTCTCTTTTGAACTTGTACTTTTTTTAAAGTGTTTGCTTTTGACTACCCCTTCCCCCTATGTTTGAACAAGATGTGCTTTCAATATTTTGTTTTAGAGTTTTCCTGAGGAAGCCACATGGAAATAATGGAACCATGGCTTATGGAAACTCATTGTCATGCTTAATAAACCCTCCTCTCTCCTTTTTAGGGGAAGTGTATTGAGAAAAAGAGAGAGTTGTAATTGCGTTACCCAGGACTTTCTTTCAAAACATCTTGCAGTCTTATGGAATTGAGAACGAAAGGTGAGAATGAATTGGGTATTAGTAGATATACAGTAATTTGATACTTAAATAAAATAATATAATCAATGTAACATTTATTTTTTATACATTTTTGAAGATAACCTAACAGACAAAATATAAAATATTTTATTATATTAAATACAATATACATACTAATATGTTATAAATAATATATTTACAATATTTATTTTTAAGAAACATTGACAATGTTTTTTCCCTTTCATTCCATGAACAAATGTTCTTAAGCATAAATGGAGCATCAAAGTCTCTTAGTTTCAACTTACTAACAGGGTAGGATCTGATTCTTTCTCTCTATTTTAGAATTACTACTTCTGTCTATTTTAATTACTTGTAAAATCATACGGCAAATGATATACACAAAGTGAATTTTTTAGGTTTTTTCTTCTTTTCACTATTCATTATAGAGGTAGTATATTATATTATAATGTTATTCAGAAACAGACTTTAGATAAAGAAACATTTTGACACATTTTGTAACCCTTCCTCTTCCTAAAAGAAAACTATCCAAAAGAAAAACATAAGAAAGGCTATTGCCATCTTTGTCTGCAAGCCTCTTGAGCAAGCCTGAATTCAAATGAATGATTTCTGTATTTAAACTTAGACATTCAGTTTAGATTTAGGGCATACACCTGATTTCTTCAAAGGAGTTCCATCAGTCAATTTTTTTGGCATCAGCTAGTTATTGACAACAAAATTACGCATTATAATTTAAAAAAAACAACCTGATAATTTCTACTTTGTGGAAAAGTTGATGGAATATTATTAAACTTTTCTATGTTAAGAATGAGTAACTCAGAACTAGCTGTTATTGGTTATTCGCTCAGAGTGCCTCCATTCAACAACTGAGTTGGAAGTTAAGTCAGATTCAGTGACTTGGCCAAAGGTCACACAGGAAGTGTGCATAAAAAGCTGAACATGATCCTGGATACTTTTGTACCCAAAGACAATATACTTTTGGCAGTATCATGCAATACACAAGCACTGAAGCTACAATGAAATAAGGATAGTAATGAATGTTAAGGACGAAAAGATGTACATTTTAGGTATATTAGAAGAAAGAGAGCAACAGAAGGGAAAGAAAGGATTGTTGCTTGTGTGTTAATGGAAAAGAAGTTAAAACTACTTAAACTCTTATTTTGTTTCTCCTGCTTAATCCCTTATTTTATTTCTATTTTCTCTGCCAAGGAAAATGATCATCAGAATAGAATAATAGTACAAAAATATTAACAAGCAATTGAAACTAATTGTAAATAAGGAAGTGGTGAATGAGAAGCTGGTTATCCTCAATGAGTTCAATTCTGTAGATTCAAATGAGCAAGTATCTTAGAGTACTTTAAAAAAGAAAATAAAACAAATATATAACTACCGCATTGTTGCCATTCAAATGTCTGAAATTATCTTGGGGAATGATGTCCTATGTCTGGAAGATGAAATATGCCATTTCAATTAAAAGAAATAAAGGAAGAATGGGGAGCCTGTAAATTGTAAATTAGTAGAAGAGGTTTGTGATCATTTAGAAAGAGAAGCAATGACCATGAAGTCACTATATCTTCATTGAGAACATGTCATGCTTGACATGTTCTATTTTTTAAAACTAATTTCATTTTACATTTAAAAGAGAAAAATAATTTATTTTTTATATTGTGTGAAGAAGAGGTCTAATTTCTACCACTGTTTTTTTCAGGTTTTCCAGAATCTTCTTTTAATAGGGATGTCTTATTCCAAAATCTAGAATCTCTGGTTTTATCCAATACTAGACCATTAGATTAATTTGATTTGTATATTTAACTTCTTCTATTCTTTTTTCTATTTTATTTTTAATCTGTTCCAGTTGTTCTGATAATTACTCCTTTGTACTCTCCTTTGATATTTGGAGCTATAAGGCATTTTTACCTTCCTCTCCCCACCTCCATCCCCCCTCTTCTTCATTATTTTTTTCAAGATTCTTGACCTTTGGTATTTTCAAATAAATTGTTATTATTTTTCTAGATCTATGAAGTAATCCTTTGGCACTTTGATTGTTATGACACTATATTTTATGGAAATACTGGTATGTGGATTTGTGGATTTGATATATGTGGATTTGATTTCTCTCCTGCAACAAGAATAATACTCTCCCTTTCTTTCTCCTCTGCAAAGGAAAATAAATTCTGGTGGCCAGAAGCTGCCCAGTTAACTTGAGGTTTACTGGCTAGATTCCTTCCTTCCTTCCTTCCTTCCTTCCTTCCTGCCTGCCTTCCTTCCTTCCTTCCTGCCTGCCTTCTTTCCTTCCTTCTTATCCTAAGCCCTTAAGCCCAGTTCACTCCGCAGCCCACAGATAGGACCATAATAGATCTCTGACAAAGCTTCACTTCATAGCTACTTTTGGTCCCTCCTGGCTAAGAGTAAATATCAATGGTAACTGTTACTCTTTGGAACAGCAACCCTGAGGGTCTTTCCCTTACACCTTCATTTCTTTTTTCTAATTAAAGGGGCCATCCCATGGCTACTTCTTAAAGAGGCCTATTCACTGAATGGGCATTACCTCACTCTGAGTGAGTACCTGAGAAGACCTTAGCTTAAAAGGGTCAGGGTCTCCCTTTGCATCCTGGGCCACCTCCTGTCATTCTGATGAATATCACTGGGTCCATATGGCTCTGGAAGAGAAAATGAGGCTGGTTATCTTGCATAGCCCTCCCTCACTCAAATCAAAGTCAATTGCAAGTCATGTCATCATTTCTCTGACATCATGGTCATGGTGGTTCATATAAAGTCACAGCTGGGCTGAGAAGTTAAGTAAAATTTCCATTCCCATACAAAGGTTTTTGTTTTTATTTGTTTTGTTTAATAGATGACTAAATGGTCAGATGGAAGGGGCAGGAAAGACAAATATTCCAATTTGTCACAGGGACTTGTCACTTGATTCTGAAGTAAAGAAGAAATTAAATTAGAGTCCTAGAGATCAAAAGCTCTTATCAGTCTGTTTCTCAATCAAAATACACTGACTAATTACATACTATATTCCACATGCTGTGCTAAGCCTGGGAATATAAAGAAAGGTAAAAGACAGTTACTGTTTTCAAGGAACTCATAATCTATTGGGGAGACAACAACTATATACAAATAACTATTTGCAAACTAGTTGTATACAGGGTAAATTAGAAATAACAGCAAATCACTAGAATTAGGAAGGATCTGAAAGAGTTTTCTGCAGAAGATAGGATATTAGCTAGAATTTGAAGAGAGCCAGGTAATCCAGGAGGTAGAAATGAGGAGAGAACATTTCATGCATGGGAAAAATACAATGAAAATGCCCAGTCAGAAGATGGAGTGTCTTGTTTGAGGAACAGGAAGGAGCCAACTGTGACTGTATCCCACAGTGTATAGTGGCATAATGTAAGAAAACTGAAAGGTGTGTGTGTGTGTGTGTGTGTGTGTGTGTGTGTGTGTGTGTGTGTGTTTGTGTGTGTGTGTGTCCACAAGGAGGCAGATCATGAAGGGCTTTGAATGTCAAAAAAGAGAACTACAATAACGAAAGACAAAATGTTTGTAGAAAAGACTAAGGACTAGCTCCCCAAAAAGAAGTCTGATATTACAATTCACTTTTGATCCCAAAACAAAGTGAATTGATCTTAGTTTGAGAAATAAAGGGGATTTTTAAAAGTCCACTAGTCCAATTTTCTCATTTTAAAGGTGATGAAACTGAGGCAACAGAGGTGACTTGCTTGTGGTTACACAGGTAACATTGCCATAGCTGGAATGTGAAAGCTCATGATCTTTTGCCAAACCATTCCATCTTCTTTGTTTATCTTTGCTTATTGAAATCCATTTGTTCATCAGAACCTACTTTTGACCTCACTTTCATTAATTATTTTTAGATTTCACTTACTCCCTTAAAGTAAAAATGATTTACTTTTTCTTGACTCTCTGATGGCAGTTTGCGTGAATTATTTTTTCATCTTTTCTCATTTATATATTTTATACACACATATACATACATATATAATATATATACATACATATTATATATGTATGTATATGTATGTGTGTGTGTATCTATATCTATATCTATATCTATCTATCTATCTATCTATAGATATATATATATATGTCTTATTTTACCCCTTAGGTTGTATACTCCTCAAAGAGATTATTTTGTTCATCATTCTTGAAGATCAATGATATCAATAGTGTGGTATCTTGACTTGGAAGTGCATTGGATTTAAGTGAGGCAGGACTGTGGCAAGTCATCAATCTCACTCTCTCTACCATTCATCTGAGTTCAGTGGCAAGACATAAGTCAAGACAAGGTGACAGCCCCATGATATAGTGAGACACTGGTTCTTTTTAAACTAATGTCTCTCTCAGGTCTCAGACTGTTTGAGGCAAAGTCTATTTAGTAATTAAATGCTAGGTATGAATTGAGGGGAAAGATGGTCTAGTTTGCCTTCATAAAAGAATCAGTCTAAGAAGGAAGACCCTCAGAGTTACTGACCAGAACAAAAACAATTGCTATTTATACTTATTCTGAGTCTTCAGAACCCAAATAATAAACTAGTGAGGCTTGAACTGGGACCTATTATTGGTCAACCAGTGAAAGCTGGAGTGATTTGCATTTAAAGGCATAGTCAAGTAGCCCTATTTGAATCACAATGGACTTAAACAAAGTCTGGTTTTTCAGAGCTATGTTTCAAGAAATGATAAATGAAAAGAACAAAAAGTACAAAACCTTATTGTCTCAGTTTTTCAGAAAAAAAAAGATAGAGTAAATGGGAAAGAAAAAACAATTCTAGCCCTCAAACTTCAACATACTTTGCGAAGTATAAGATATTAAAATTTATGTCCTTTGGACAGAGCACACACATGTAAATGTATGAATGCCCATATGAAAAAAGGAAGAAGAGGAGGAGGACAAAAAGGAGATGGAGGACAAGACCATGAGGAGAGGGGCTATATGTGAGATATAAAACCTGAAAGGTAATTTTAAGCACATCCATTCTGACAGATGTATTGATAATAGGTCAAAAGACAGTGACTTCTAGTCAACCAAAAAGATAGTTCATTGAGCACCTAATATGTGTCAGTCACTGTATTAAGTGTTGAGGATATAAAAGAGGCAAACAACAGTCTTTGTCCTCAAGCAGTTCACATTCTAATTGGAGAGAAAAAAGCAAACAAATGTATAAACAAGCAAAATATAGTATAAATAGAAAATAATTCAAGCAGGGCTGGAACTATAAATTAGAAAGCTTGGAAAAAGACTTTCCTTAGAAGATGGAAGTTAGTAGAGACTTAAAAGAAAGTTCACACTGACAATAGGTTGTGATGATAAGTGAGAACATTACAGTCACAGGGAAATAAAACTAGAGAAAACACATGGAGCTGAGAAATAGGATGCTTAGTTTTAACCATGGAACAGCAAGGATACTGAAGAAGACTTGGAGGGGGGAGTAAGTTATAAGAAGACTGGAAATGTAGGAGAGAGTAAGGTTATAAAGGACTTTGAATGCCAAACAAAGCATTTTGTATTTGTTCCTAGAGGTAATAGGGAGGCACTGAAGGTTTTTGAGTAGAGAAGCGACATGGTTGGATTTGCCCTTCAGGAAAACACTTTAGCTGCTGAAAGGAGAATAGATTGAAATGGACATGAAATAGGCAGACTCACCAACAGAGCATTGCAATAGTCCAGGCATGGGGTAAAAGGGCTTTTATCTGAGTTCTGCTGGTGTTAGAGGAGAGAAGGGGGTTTCTCTAGAGATGCCACAAATGTAAAATTGACAGGCCTTAACAACAGATTGGTTATAGTCAATAAGACATAGTGAGCAGATGAGGATGGTATCTAGGTTATGAGTCTGGGAGATCAAGAGAGTGGTATTGCCCTTGAAAGTAAAGAAAATCCTAAGAGGAAAGGAGTTTTGGAGAAAGAGAAGGCTTCAATTGTGGAAGAATTTGAGATGTCTACTAAATACCCAGGACAAGATGTTTGAAAGGCAGTTGGAGATAAAAGGATTAGGGTTAAGGAGAAAGATTAGGGAAGAATAGATACTTTTGAGAATGATCAGGAGACAGTTGTAATTAAACCCCTCAGTGCTGATGAGATAACCAAGCCCTAGGATAGAGCCCAATGGAACACCTACAGTAGGGAGGGTGAGATCTAGGTGAATATGCAGCAAAAGAGATTAAGAAAAAGAAGTCTTTTAGGTCAGAGAACCAGGGAGAGAGGGATTAACAGAAAATCTAAAAAGAAGATTACTAAGGAGAGGGTGATCAATAGACTAGTAGAGAGTTCAAAGAGATTGAAATTTGAAAAAAATAAGGATTTGGCAATTAATAAACCATTGGTCAATATAAAAAAAAATGAGTTTTAGTAGAATGATGGTGTTGGAAGTTAGACAGTAAATGACTGAAAAGAAAGTAAGAGGAAAGGAGTGGAGGCATCTACTATAGGTGACTTTTTTAAGGAGTTGAACCACAAAGGACTGAAGAGATACAGGATGAGATAACCAGGATAGAAGGACCAAGTGAGAGTTTGTGTGTGTGTGTGTGTGTGTGTGTGTGATACGTGGGCATGTTTATAGGCAGCAGGTAAGGAGCCAATAGATAGGGAGAGATTGAAAGTAAGTAATAAAGTTGTCATGATGGAGAGAGCAATCTGTATGAGAAGACAGAATAGGATAAGATTGCTTGAGGAGGCAGAGGGCTTTGTGACATCAGACTGAAAGAGGAAATAGTGGTATCAAGCACCTGAATGACAGGGAGCGAGACAGAAAGAAGAGGGGGTTTGTAGCAAATGGCCTTGATTATTGTCACTGCTATTTTTATTATTTGTAAATTACAAATCAGGGTTCTCAGACAAGAGTGTGAGGAGACAGAGCCATTAGGCTCTTGAGGAAGGGTGAAAGGGTTTGGGAGAGCCATGATTCTCACAGCAATATTCTCTTATCCAGAATGGAGCACACACTAGCAATTTATATCAGAAATTCTAAGATATAAAAAGCTAGAGATAGATCCTGGATGAAAGTGGGCAAGCTAAGGCATATGCAGTGTCCTTTATACAACCCATGTCTTTAGACAATCTGCCTTAGTTTTATAAATATCTCCTTTTCCCTCTACATCCAAACCAAATCTCATAGTTAGGTTTCTGATCATTTGCATGTATTTATTTATCCTCTCCTCTAGCCATACTTGCCAGAAACCATTGCTCTATTAACATACCAGGCAGTGCACATCATTGGTCAATAATGTAATTAGGGCAAAGATTATTTTATTACTAAAAACTGTGGCAAATGTGAAACATTGGGGTGAATACTGAGGCACACATATATGGATACATACATATTTGCATTGCCACACTGATTCTCACACACCTTCCCAAAGGAACTGAAAATGCAAACATACTGTAAATGAGAGCCATTGATGAGCTGGGCACAGTAACATCTTTTTTCTCCCTTTTCAATTTGTTTACTCAGAAGAACAATGTTCTTCTGTTCAGTAGGGACAAAATTTAATTGAATCTATAATTATATGCTGCCTCCAAGTAGAAAACAAGGAATCTCTGATGGAAATTCATAATGCCATAAGAATAATTTTCACTGTTTTGTAGCAGTTCCACATGTACCAGCTATAGATAAATAACAATGGGACACTTCCAGCAGAGAAACATTTATGTGATATTTAAGAAATCTATTTTTCTTCTTACAGGCATCACTTTCATATGGACAAAGCTGTAAGCCACTGACTCTTCACTCTCTCAATCTTTTCTTCTTACACGTGTATGTTAAAAATCATCAATGTTTCATAAAAAAAATCTTTTAGAATGAAGATTAAAGATTTCTCCTGAGATTATAACCTTTGGGATATGCAGAGACAGAATGTGTGGGTACAAGTTGACTTTGATGTGATGATATAAAGAATAAGATGTTAAAATAAAAGATTGTACCAGAAGAAAGAAGAAGAAAGGGGGAGGCAGAATAGGGAAAATAACATCACATGAAGAGGTGCAAAAGACCTATTACAGTAGAGGGAAAGAATAGGGGAGGGGGTGTGAAGCATTGAATCTTACTCTCATTGAATTTGGCACAAAGAGGGAATGACATATTAAGGGTATAGAAATTTATCTTACTCTATAAGGAAGTAGGAGGGAAAAGGAAAAAGTAAAGAGAAATAGATAAACAGGTAAAATAGGATGAAGGGAAACAGAACATTAGTAATCATAACTGAAAATGTGAATGGGATGAACTCTTCTATAAAAAGGAAGTGGATAAAAAACAGAATCTTACACATTTGAAGCAAAGGGATATATACCTAGTAAAGGTGAAAGTCTGGAAGAAAATATGTTATGCTTCAGCTGAAGCAAAGAAAACAAAAAACAAAAACAAAAAACAGGGTTAGGAATCCTGATCTAAGACAAAGCAAAATAAAAAATATATATATGATTAAAAGAGATAAGGAAGGAAACTACATCTTTCTAAAAGGTACCATAGATAATAAAGTCATAGCAGTACTAAATATATATGCATCTAGTGGCATAGTATTCAAATTCTTAGAGAAATCGAGTTACAAGAAAAAATAGACAGCAAAAACATATTGTGGGGGACCTCAAGCTCACCCTCTCAGAACTAGATAATTGTAACCACAAAATAAACAAGAATGAAGTTAAAGGGAGTGAATAAAATTTTAGAAAAGTTACATATAATAGACTTCTGGAAAAAAAATGAATGTGGATGGAAAGAAATATATCTTTTTTTCTCAGTGGTACATGGCAAAAACTGAATATATATTAGGGTATAAAAACCCCACAATCAAAAGCAGAAAAGCAGAAATATTAAATGCATCCTTTTCAGATCATGATGCAATAAGATTATGTGTAATAAAAAGCCATGGAAAGATATGTTAAAAACTAATTGGAAACTAAATAATCCTAAAGAATGAGTGAGTCAAACAACAAATTGTAGAAACAATAATTTCATCAAAGAGAATGACAATAATGAGAAACCACACCAAAACTCACAGAATGCAGTCAAAACAGTTCTTGGGGGAAATTTTATGTCTCTAGATTCTTGCATGAATAAAATAGAGAAAGAAGGGATCAGTCAGCTAGGCATGCAACTTAAAAAAGCTGGGAAAAAAAGAGACTTTGACCTTTGCAGATATTTATAAATATGTTTTCAAAGCTGTCTTGTAACATTTAAAGTGAGTTTAAAATAGTTCACTCATGTTAGTCCACATTTAAATTAGTTCCACCCACATTTACTAAGAGAGTTACCCTTCTTCCTAACCATTAGCTAAATTGCACCTACTCTTTCCCAAATAATTTGGTTATAAAAAATATCCATCTGCAGGAAATAGATTCAGAGCTCCCTTACAGCCACTACAGACTTCCGATGATGAGAGACAGAAGAAAAGGAAATTGAGATAAAATTAAGAAATGGATGTATATATTCATTTTCTGTCCTGCCTGGTATTTAGTTTTCTTATTGCTTTGTCAGCAACTCTTTATATACAGAGTGGGAAAGTGAGGAGTAACAGATCCAATACAAAAGAAAAGTCATACTTCCCATGCTCAAGCATCTACTTTTAAGCTCCTTTGAAATGTGGACCCTCTTATTTGTGGACCCTCTAAATCTTGCCCCCAAACTTACAAAGTGCAATAAATATAACCTTTCCTGCAACTGGGTCAGAAGTGAGGAGAAGAGTTGCATATTTATTTATGTAAATAACTCATAAATACAAATGTGAAGATTACCAGAAATTCAGTGGGAGAGTAAGGCTGTCCTGTGATGGGCTTTAGGGATACTTTGGAGTGGTTGGGACTGTGTTTCCTTCCAGTGATTATTGGCTGATAGCTATTAGTCAGCTAGACTGAATTAGCTTTTTGAAAAGAGTATTGTGACCCCAAAAGATTGTAACACACTTTACCACCACTCCAACAGTACAAGTGAAAATGAATTTAAATTTAGGAAGTACCTCTAGTAAAGTGGTAGGTGAGTCATATTCTTGAGTGCTAAAAGTCCTTTCCTCCAGGTTGCAGAGTATTCAGGAAGCTTCTTTTAGACATGGTACAGCTTTCTGCATGGATTCAATGAGACTTTAAGCTACTTTTCATCAGTGTGACTGGTTGTCCTCATTCCTGATACAGACAGTGTTATGAGCTGCTACTATTCTGGGTATGCTTCTATGACGCCAATGGAGAGTCCAAATCTTCCAGACTTACAAAGTTTAAAAGCTCACCCTTTATCATTTGGAGGGTGAGAGAGGAAAGAAAACAAAGATGGAGGCTCTCTCTTATCTCAATTAATTCCCTATCAAAAACGTGGCTGAACTGTTCCATCCAAATACTAAAAATGATTTGGGTTCCAAACTTACTCAATAACTTATACTGAGTAATTTATTCATTAATTTATACTAAACCCACTTGGTATGATCAAGTTTTTCTTTGTTTGCTTGTTTTTCTGCTTTGGTTAGGCTTGGAGTACTCTATTTATTGGTAGGTACCTACAGCAATGAAATCATTGACTCTTAAAGTATTACAAAAATATTTCAGAACCAGAAAATGACCTTGAAAATATTCTAATTAAACAATGCTAGCAGAGTCCTTTATATGATGCTTATATTTTTTCAGGTGAAGAAATTACAGCCCTTATAAGTGAAATGAGTTGCCTTAAGTCAAACAACTAATCAGACAAGATGAGAACTCATGTTAATTGACTTTAAATCAAGTGAACTTTAGCATAATAAATGTTACCTCCCACAACTCTTTCCTTTATACATGAGGTCTAAGGTGTTAAAGTGACTTTGTCAAGGGCACCAAGTCAGCTACTGATACAGACATGGTGAATAATAATAGGTCACATTTATGTATTAACTCACATTTATATTTCACTTTTAGATTTAAAAGCCCTGTCTCCATAACAGCCCTGTGAAGTGGTAATAAATTTAAACAGCAGTCAAATGGCTTGACCAACTAGCAAATATTAAAACTAGGCCTCACATTCAGATTTTCCCATGCCAAGTTCATGCTTTCCCTTATTGATATAGAGTCTATTCCAGAAAAGAAAAGGCTTCCAAGGCTTCATTTATCCTTACTTCTTCATTCATCACTTGTGATGACACATCTCTGCCAAAGTACTTTACCATATCCTTTTAAAAATATTTGTGGAGATTTTACTCAGGCCACAATAATAAAAGTCAATTTGAAGAATGTTAGTACATGAAAAAAAATCTCACATAAATTATAGGCTGAATTTGCATTGCAAGCCACAATAATCACCTCAGTACAGAGGCCGAAGATAGGTGTTTCTAGTTCAGTAACAGACATGGAACTTGAGACCAGAAAAAAAAAAGATACTTGAGAGGAAAAAAAATCTTTTGTCTCTACAACCATGGAGACTGTGCTAATCTACTTGAGTTTCTGATTATAAGATTCATACTGTTCCTATTGTAAATTATGTATTCAATCTGTGGAGATAGGTATCACTATGATAAAGAAAATACTTTGTTTTAAAATATTTTGTCATTCAATATTTAAAGGTATTCAATTTTAACCACCTAGGAAATATTTTGTTTTCATTTTCCTAAAAGTCAGTATTAATGCCTTCATTAGAAAATGCTTAACTTTTTAAAATTGAGAGCCAGAAACGGCATTAGAAATTATCTAATCTAATCTCCTTATTTTCCAAATGACAAAATTAAAGGCCAAAGAGATGATCTATTAAGTTTCCTCAAGTGGTCATCAACTCCAAGGCTGTCATTTTTTTCTACTATTTTATACCTTCCTGATACCCTGTAACTTTCTATTAATTTGGATTGAAATGGTAACTATATGCTTCCATTTCTCATAGTCAGAAAAAAATCAGCCTTATAAAAGCAGAGAGTGACTCTTGAATTTAGACTAGAATCCTTTTTCTGTGGTGAAGAGGATAGGGTCTCCTTGATTTCAAACTGTCTTGTCCTTTGTAAAGAATCAGCATTGCTACTGGCCATTCTGGGATGCAGAAAGTGTCATACTTTAACCTTGGTTAAGTCAAGAGTTGTTAAGTTACAAAATAAGGTGCCTGTAAGGAAAAAAATATAATTAAAATTGTTCAAATAAAGGCACACATAACTTTAATTCTGTCTGTCATTATAGTTCTCTCTGTGTCTCTTTCTGTCTCTCTGCATCTGTTTCTGTCTTTTTCACTCTATCTCTCCTGTATGTCTCTATCTTTGTTTCTCTCTCTGTCTGCCTCTCTCTTTTTTTATTTTCCACCACCTTCTCCTTTTTTTGTTTCTATTGCAGTAGAAATGTTTCCAGAGGTCTATATCCAAATGTTTATCAGTTTCCAGGTGCCTTTCCCTCTCTCAAATAAAACCACTCATCTTTTCCCATGTCCTATATTGCCAAACTTGCACACTATATGGACAGCAAACAAAATATTCTACTTTCTTCCCTCAGTATTCATCATCCTGCTTTATTTTCATCAAGTAGAGATAGTGAACATCCCATAGGAGTTGTATTATTGCATGTTGTTTTCTCTAACTAAAATGCTGCTGGACTGTCTCCAGCAAACATCACATAGGGTAATTCAATTCTATTTAACAAGTGTATATTGACCTCCAAAATAATGCAAAGCACTCTTGGGGATAGAGAACTATAAAAGATGTTTTTTTTTACCCTCTGGGAACTTGCACTCTATATGAAGAGACAAGACATACATACCTGGCATATCTAAATTGAACTTCAAGATTCATGCTGAAGTGTCAGGCAAAGTCTTATGGTTAGGAGGTCCTCTAGGAGTCAGAAGAGGAGGAGATCAATGGAATGATCTAATTACAGAAGAATTCATGGAAAAGATAGTATGAAACAAAATCTTATGAATGGTAAAGAAGAGGTCCACGGAGTATAAGAGCTAGAAGAGGATGTTGAATTTCTTTCCCTCAGTGGTCTCATCTTGCAGATTAGGAAGCTGAAGCCATAAGAATCAATATGATTTATTCAAGAGCATCACAATTATGCTAAAATAACTCTAGCAAAATCTCTGCAAAACTAAATCTGACTCAATATGTCCCAAAATGTATGACTAAGCAATATGTGATATTATCTGGTTTATCATTTATTTATCATTATCTTTCACTCTTCTTCCTTATAGTAGATAGGTGATTGAAATAACAGCTCAGGAGAGGGTCCTCCCAAAGCCTGCCTTTTATGATTATGTATGTTAATTGGATAACAGGTAAATGGTCCTTGTTCAAAGAACAAGTATACACAACATACAGCCAATTGGTTTTAAATGGTGTTTGGGAGCCATGTGATATTACAAATATGCCACTGAATCAGAAACCAGAAAAATAGATTTGAGACACAGAACTGTCACTTAGTAACTGTACAATTGTATGTAAACATATGAACCTCTTTTTATTTATCTGCAAAATAGAAATAATGACACTGATACTATCATAGATGATGAATATTCTTCACGTCAAGAAAGATCATTGTAGTTTAAGATAACACTTTTCTATTTTCTTTTCTTTTTTTCTTTAATTTAATTAAGTTTTCAACATTCATTTCCACAAAATTTTGAGTTCCAAGTTTTCACCCCATTTCTCCCCGCCCCCACCACAAAAGGTCGAGCATTCGAATTACTCTGATCACCAATCTGCCCTCCCTTCTAACAACCCTCCCTTCTCTTATCCCCATCTTTTCTTTTGTCCTGTAGGGCAAGATAAATTTCTATACCCCATTACCTGCATTTCTTATTTTCTAGTTGTATGCAAGAACAGTTTTCAAGAGTTGTTCCTAAAACTTTGAGTTTCAATTTCTCTTCCTTCCTCCCTCCTCACCCATCCTCATTGAGAAGGCAAGCAATTCAATATAGGTCATATCTGTGTAGTTTTGCAAATGACTTCCACAATAGTTGTGTTGTGTAAGACAAACTATATTTCCCTCCATCCTATCCTGCCCCCATTTCTTCTATTCTCTCTTTTGACCTTGTCCCTCCCCAAGGGTGCTGATTTCTAATTGCCCCCTCCTCTCATTGCCCTCCCTTCCATAATCCACCCCCCACCCTGCTTATCCACTTCTCCCCCTCTTTCCTGTAATGTAAGATAGGTTTTCATACCAAAATGAATGTGCATTTTATTCCTTCCTTGAGTCAAATGTGATGAGAGTAAGCGTTGTGTTTAATCCCTCATCTCCCTCCTTTTTCCTTTCACTGAAAAGTCTTTTATTTGCCTCTTTTGTGAGAGATAACTTGCCTCATTCCAGTTCTCCCTTTCTCCTCCCAATAGATTCCTCTCTCACTCCTTAATTGCATTTTTTTAGATATGATCCCATCCTATTCAACTCACCCTGTGCTCTGTGTGTGTGTGTGTGTGTGTGTGTAATCCCACCAATGATCAGATACTTAAAAAAGTTTCAAGAGTTATGAATATTTTCTTTCCATGTAGGAATGTAAAGAGTACAACTTTGTTAAGTCCCTTATTATTTCTCTTTCCTGTGTACCTTTTCATGCTTCTCTTGGTTCTTGTGTTTGAAAGTAAAATTTTCTTCTCAGCTCTGGTCTTTTCATCAAGAATGCTGGAAAGTCCTCTATTTCATTGAAAGACCAGTTTTTCCCCTGAAGTATTATACTTAATTTTGCTGGGTAGGTGATTCTTGGATTTAGTCCTAGTTCCTTTGACTTCTGGAATATCATATTCTATGCCCTTTGATCCCTTAAAGAAGCATGTGTTATCCTGTTTGCATTTCCACAATAATCAAATTGTTTCTCTCTAGCTGCTTGCAATATTTTCTCCTTGACTTGGGAACTCTGGAATTTGGCTACAATATTCCTAGCAGTTTCTCTTTTTGGATCTCTTTCAGGAGGTGATCAGTAGATTCTTTCAATATTTATTTTGCCCCCTGGTTCTAGAATATCAGGACAGTTTTCCTTGATAATTTC
>CM053769.1:634807208-634854036 GCA_028658325.1 Potorous gilbertii
TCCTTGATAATTTCATGAAAGATGATGTCTAGGCTCTTTTTTTGATTATGGCTTTCAGGTAGTCCCATAATTTTTAAATTGTCTCTCCTGGATCTATTTTCCAGGTCAGTTTTTCCAATGAGATATTTCACATTATCTTCCATTTTTTCATTCTTTTGGTTTTGTTTTGTGATTTCTTGGTTTCTCTTAAAGTCATTAGCCTTCATTTGTTCTATTATAATTTTTAAAGAACTATTTTCTTCAATGACCTTTTGAACCTCCTTTTCCATTTGGCTAATTCTGCTTTTGAAAGAATTCTTCTCCTCATTGGCTTTTTGAACATCTTTTGCCAATTGAGTTAGCTTATTTTTAAAGATGTTATTTTCTTTATCATTTTTTTGGATCTCCTTTAGAAAGTTATTGACCTGCTTTTCATGATTTTCTTGAATCTCTCTCATTTCTCTTCCCAATTTTTCCTCCACCTCTCTTACCTGATTTTCAAAATCTTTTTTGAGTCTTCCATGACCTGAGACCATTGGATATTTCTTTTAGATGTTCGGAATATAGAAGCCTTGACTTTTAGGTCTTTCCATGATAGTAAGCATTGTTCTTCCTCATCGCAAAGGATGGGAGAAGATATCTGTTCACCAAGAAAGTAACCTTCTATTGTCTTATCTTTTCCCCCTTCTTTGGGCATTTTCCCAACCAGTTACTTGACTTTTGGGTCCTTTGTCAAGAATAGGCCATACTCTGATGGTCTGTAAGATCTCAGTTCCTCCATGGTAGTAGAAGCAAGTGTGTATACTTGCATGGGAGCAAGACAGGAATTTTTGTGCCCAGAATCTGAATAACAGAGTTTCCTCTTCACAACCACCTTGTCTCCAGTTTCACCAAGCCAGCACTGGGGGCTGAGATGCAGATAGGCTGCAGAAGCAGGGCAGTTATTCAGTGTGAGATAAAGATCAACTGCTCAAATCCTCCAGGAGTATTTGGTGGGACCAGGGCCTTTACACAGGGCTGAGGTAAAAATTAGCTGCTCAGTGCCTCCAGGGGTTTTATGATCCAACAATGGATGAAAGCTGCTGTTGGGGCTGCTATGGAAGCTGTTGCCACCTACCCTGAGGCCAGAGCTATGGGAAGGTCCTTCTCCTTTCTCTGCCAGCCATCACTGACCTTTGGCACCTGTGGATTGAGAGATCTTCAAACCGCTACTACTGTGACTGGGGATTCCTCCTCCAAGGCCTGCTTTAGTCCTCCTCCCAGAGTCCCACTGTGCAACCAAGGCTGGGCTAGGCTCTGCTCCATGTCTGGTTTGATAGACATTTCCCATCACCCTTTCAGGTCAACCTGGGCTGGAAATCTCCTCCACTCTGTTGTTCTGTGCCTTCTGCTGCTCTAGAATTTGTTGAGTGTCTTTCTTTACAGGTATTTTATGGACTGTGGGGGAAGAGCTAGTACATGTGCGTCTTTCTACTCCACCATCTTGGCTCCACCCTCCTGTTTTCTATTTTCTTACAAAAACTTTGATTTCATCCATGTAGGGAAATTCTTGTAGGGGATACCATTTACCACTGTGTATTGGCACTGACTCTGCAATACAATACCTTTGAATGGGATTCCATTACCTGCTTTTGAATCATGTCCCCATTTGGCAGTCTGGAAGGCTACGGATCTTTACTTATAATAATGCATCTAAATACATAGAATAAAATAAATAAGACTGAAAAAAATTAACTATATTAAAATTTTAAGATGTGATTTTTTTTTCCTATTCAAGGTAATAGACCAACAGCAGCAGCACTGTCCCCAAAATTTAAAAGAATTTTTTTTTCTTTAGAATTTACTAGGGTACTCATGGGTTCACTGATTTGCTCAGAGTCTAGTATATGTCAGAAGCAGAAATATGAGCTTTGTTTTTTTTAATACCCAGGACAGCTCTTTATCCACTACACTTTAAACCACTGCTAACTCGAGTTCTAATTATTAGAAAATTGTGGTTTCTTTCTCTTCCTGCTTTAAATTCAACCAAAAGAAAATCTCTTTGAAGCTTCCACTGATTAAAATTCAGCCCCTAGGTCCTACTTTATATCAATTCTTCAAATAATTAAAACCATCATGGAGCACTCCACTGTTTTGCAAACTAAACCTGCTTAACTCAGTTAATTGATCTCTCTACATCTTGGTGTCTAGTCTTCTCATAGCCCTTGTCTCCCTCTCCTAAACTTGTTTCACTTTGTCATTATCTTCTTAAGATGGAATACCTAGAACTGAACTTGGCATTTCAGATGTGATATGGGCAAAATGAGTATACTTCTTTGTTCTAGACAGTAAGCTATAAGCAGGAACTAAGTTGAGTTATAATTTGTAAGTATTTTAGAGATAAAGACCATTATAGACTTTTCAACTTAATGCTTTGATTAAATAAGCACTATGTTACTCTTAAATCAGGGTGGTAGAATAAGTTTTACACCTGAGAAATGTAATTTACCTCTTTCTTTATCTAATATTTCAACTATATTTCCTAAAGCAAAAGAAACATATTAGAGAAAAATAGACATATGACTATGGCTGGAAGAAAAAAAAAACCTAGGGTAAATCAGAGTTGAAAACACTTGAAATTACTTAAAAGAAAGATTAAAATATATTTTTAAAAGGGCTAATACACATATCAATATCCATCCAGTTTCTGTTTTATTTTTCCTTGCAACTTACCAGAAAATATCTACTACTGTTCTCTCAGACTCCAAGGAAAACAAAGTGTAATTATTATGTGCAAGGCAACACAAAAGTAAAACATTGAATAGCCTAGATAAAAGTAGGCCAGTTTTTATTAAAATTATATATGTATTCTTATTTAACTCACTCAACATTTCAGGAACTAGTATAGTTTCCATTTTTGAAACCAGGTATGATCAGGTATATGTGGCAACAAGTGACAAAATAAATCTTGAGAGAATATTTTTACATAGTTATGGGGAGAGAGAAATAAAATAAATCTGGAAGAAGGAGGAACAAGTGGGACATTGGGAAAATAGTAAGAGGCACCATAAGGAAGAATCTGGCACTATGGATTGTTGTAAAAGGTTAGTTACTTGGAATGAAGCAGAAGTTAGAGAAGGGAAGGTATTTGTTTTTTAATTGGATCAAGGAGTACGATGAGAGTAGCAAAGATGTATATATATATAAAATTTATTTTAAGGCTTATTTAACATACTGAAGTTAAGATCATAAAATCAAAGAGAAGTATTTAAGGGAAGAAGTAGTGTGAATTTCATTAATGATTCAAACCAGCTAATTCAAGACTTGAATAAACTTGGTTAGCCCCAAACAACTACTAATTCTACATTCCACTTTGAAGCATGGAGTAATTTTTCAATTAAATTCCATTTAACTGCACAAAATGCTTATGTCCTGCTTACTATGTGGCTTTCATTGTGCTTTGTGCAAGTGATACAGAGATGATAGCCACTGTCCTTCAAAAAGTGTCTACATGTAATGTATTCACTATATTACAAATTCGAATTAGAACTACAAATTAGAAATTAGTTTCAAGAGATTCAAGGAGGATGGCCATCATTTCAGCTATCAAGGGCTTGGCAGAGTTCCTCTTTTATGAACTATTACAAACTTAATCTTCTAGAGAGTGAATATAGAGTTCAGTCAGTCAATAAATATTCATTAGGTGCTTACTATATGCCAAGCACTGTGTTAAGTACTGGAAAGTTCAGTAAGGAAATCTGAGAAAAAATATTCTTGATATCATTCTGAATAAGATGAAAAGATATAGAAATTTGGATAAGCAGACAACTGTTTGCAGACTAAATCCAAAGAAGAGTTAATGGCCTGATGTTCATATGTAAAGAATGGAATCCTCCAGGGTTCTGTTGAACTAAGTTTATCTAATACTTTGAGCAATGACTTGGAATGTCTCAAAGACAGCATGCTTATCAAATTCGTGTATAGCATAAAGCTTGGAGAGATGACTAATATTGAAAAAAAAAGAATTGCAATCCAAAGGCATCTTTAAAAGGACTGAATAATGGTCTGAAACAAACAAAAAATAAAACAATATAAAAATTTGTCTTCCACTTGCCTTTAGAAATTGTTGAGTAAGTAAAGGATTGGAGAAATGTGGTTATAAAACACGATGTTAAAAAACAAAGCAAAGTAAAACTAAGAGTAAGAATGAATTGCACATTCAATATGAATCAGCACTACAATATAGCATCTAATAAAATTAATAACATCTTCACCTGTATTAATAAAAATATTAGTGATTAAGAAAGTTAACAATCTTCCTGTATTCTACTTTCCTCAAACCACATCTGAAGGTTTTGTCAGAAACTGGCAGTTTACCTTAAAGAAGAGATTTAGGAATTTAAGAATGGGTGGAGGGAGAGAAGGAATTTGACTGTTCTCAAATACTTTAAGATTTGTTATATGGAATGGACATTATATTCATTCTTTTGACCTTGCAGGGCAGAATTAAAACTAGTAAATAAAAATAACAGCAAGGCAGATTTCAACTCCAATAATATGATCTTTCTGAAAATGGAGATAGTGATTTTTTCCTGTCATTGGAAGTCTTTAAGTAGAAGCTAGATAACCATTTGCTAGTGATGATTTAGATGAATTTCATGGGTTGAGATCAGATACTCTGGGAGGACTCTTCCAACTCCACTAGTATATGGGTCTGAGTTGTAGTAGTATGACATTAGAAAGTACTAAGGTCTTAGTACTTTTGTTGGCTTTATATTTCACAAATTATATCATAAAAAAATATACTAGCCCACTGCATATACAGAGGATGGAAGAGGTATGAAAATTTTGTCACTCAGCCTGTTCTCTCTGACATTCAATCTATCATTTTGTCTTCAATTCTCAGGATATTTGATTCACTTTGTGCTCATCTCTGCATGTTCTTTCTGTGTATACACTTCTCTTTATTTTATTGTGCCAGACTCCACCTAAATAAAGCTTCCTTGAACATAGAGGTTAGATACTCAACTCTTCCTATGATGCTAAGGTTCTAGATCAGACAAACCCCAAGACATACCTATCTCTCTAGATTCCCTAATGACACTGTTTTCCATGCAAATTATCCTATAGTCCAGGGATGAGTTCAAGGTTTACAGAAGAAATCCACTTATTTAGGGCATTGTTCTGTGAAGTTTGGATTCAGTTCAAAGGCCCCATTTGAAGACCTAGAGAGTCACATGTGACCTTCAGAGTGCAGGTTCCTCACTTCTGCCCTAGTCTCTTCTTTCTTGGCAATGGTTCACTTAACTTTGCATGGTTTCTTTCCTATGACTTTTCCTATTTTGTATCTTTAAATCTGAATTTTGAGGATCCATTTAAAAGACATTTATTAAGCATTATTATGTCCAAAATACTCTGATGTTCAAATACTGGAAAAAGTACAACTTTGTCTTGTCTTCATAGAAATTACAGTCTGATAGTAGGAAATTACAAATACATGGACAACTCTACTGCACATTACATGAAGAACATATTAGAGGTTCACAAAACAAAGTACTTCATGAAATCAAAGAGAAGGTTGTGTTTTGGGCTCACAGAATTTGTGTATGAATGATTGAGTGGATATGTGGGTGTACGTTTTAATATATAGAAGTTGTTTCTTCCAAGATGCAATTTCATAGAAAAATAAACCCATTTTTAAAGTCAAATTTAAGTATTGAAAACATATGTTTCCTAGCAAAATGTTTAAAGATTGCAAGTATCTTGGATTTTTTTCTGAAATTTATTGTATACTTCCTTGCCTTCTTAAGCATATTGAATGTAATTAACCATTTTCTTGATGATTCAGTGATACCATTATGACCTTTGTAACAGTATTTACTATGCTATTAAACAGTAATTTGTATACTATAAAATACTGAGGCCTTTAGAAGCTATTGTGGTATTTTTATGCCCAAAACCGTACTAACCCCTTATTTAACATTTTTTAAACATTTTCTGTTTTCCTTCTGCCAGTTTATCAGCTGACAGAAACATACTTTGAAGTTTAAATGTGAAACCTCAAAATTATTCTCATATATATACTTTTTGCTCATGATCTAGAAAAGATAATGGAAAAGCTTTTAGGTCCCATGGATTTATCCAGACATCAGAAACATGGAAAAAGGAAATACATATTTACCCAACCAAAATGAAGTGTAAGAAGCAGATTCCTAAAATGAATGTACAACAGATGAAAAGCAACAGGAAAAAAATTGTTTTGTTGTGGTGAAAGTCCGCATAAAAGGTCTTCTATGTTAAATGAATCTACTCTCTTTAGATTATTCACAAATATGCAAAATACATATATACATATACGCATAAATATACAGAAATATGTGGATGTATATATATTTATATGTATAGATATGAACATATACAATCTGTATTATGTCATATATACACAGATATGAACCCATGGGTAATTATAAATGTATGTATATAAGAGATACACATGAGTACATGTATTGTTGTTCATCCATTTTGAGTTGTGTCTGACTCTTCACGACCCCATTGGAGTTTTCTTGGCAAAGATATGAGAGTGATTTACCATTTCCTTTTCCACTTCTTTTTATAGATGAGGAAACTAAGGCCCAAGGTTACACAGCTACTAAGTGTTTAAGGGAAGATTCGAACTTACAAAAATGAGTCATCTGCATTCTAGGCCTGACACTATCCCCTGTACCATCCAACGGCCCTAAGTACATGTATATATTGCAGCAGATAAAAACCAAATGGTATGTCTGTGAATTTTTATGTATATATACATAAGTGTGTGAATGTGCATTATATATATATATGCACAATTTAAAGTTTTGATCGCTTCAAACTACACTAAGGTTTTTTGAACTTGAGAAAGGATAAATATATATAAACACCATATACGCACATACACACATATGTGTGTTTTTTGAGTTATTGATGACTCAATGTAGTCAAATTAATATTTATTAATACTAATATATAATGTGATAGCATATAATATGTTAATATGATAATAACTGGAATCTCTGTAGCATTTAAGTTTTTCAAAATACTTTAGATGCATTATATACTATGTATAGATATATGTACATGTCCATGCATTTTGACAACTATGTGCTTGTGGAGATAGGGGACATTTATACATAAGCTCAAACATTAGTGACAAAAATGCTCTGTCAAATTTTAAATCCTAGTATTTTGTTTAGGTAATATGGTCCTCATTTCTATTATTAATTTTATGTTACCTATGATACTCATAAAGGATTTTCTTTGTGCAATTTTTGTTTTGTAGTTGTATTTTAGATCGCCTTCATGGTCAGAAATGAGAATTTTATGTAGGTGAATGTTATTATACAAAGATATGTGTTTGAACAAATAACATGAATAAAAATAACTATCTAGAGAAGTACTGAAAAAATACATGGTGTCTAATAAATGTAGAAGTTTCTGATGAAGATTGTCCAAGACTCCTTGTATCAGCAGGAGGTCATTGGCTCTTCATATTTCTTGACAAAACTGTTGAGCCAAAACTGTATTTCCCTAAAATAGCTCTGATTCAGATATATACCCAACAGGAAAATCCTTGGTTTCACAATAGATGATGCTGTTTTCCCAGTGCTGAAGGGTAAAGCTATCTCTGGTTGCTATAATTTCCTCCCTTCTACCCCTCCTTCCCAGCTCTGTGAAACCAGCGATGCATGAATCAAGCTAGAAAATTGCTTGCCTGACATTTAGAGCTCCTTTAATTTTTCCTGTCCAGGCCTACCTGTGGACTATTTTTATTCATGGCAAAAATAAAACAATGAATGAACCGATCAATAAATGAATAGATACTGATAATGCTCTCAAACTGGGAAGTGATACAAAATGAGCTTCAATTATCTCCCAATTTATTTAATCTCATGATTTTAGCATAACTCTTTTTTAACTCATAATATTCCATTTTATTTTTTTCATTTTCACATAAACTTTGAAAGATATAATAATACCACTATGAATAACTTTTTTTTAAAATGAGTGCCTTCTCAGGTGTTCAAACTGCTTAATACATATACGACCTCTATTAGTTTCAGATATGTGCAAAAAAAGGAAAACTGGATGCTCATTGAATATAATGAATAAAAACATCCTCCACCTCTATAAATCAAACCTTCTATTTTATTCTGAGCTCAATTTCAATTTCATTTCCTCAAAACCTTTTATAACTAAATGGAATAAAGTGCACCCTGCACTTAGACAAATCATGACACAATCAACAAAATACATATATTTGTCTATATTCTCCATATTTGCTCTGTGTAAAAGGACACATCAGCAGTTATCTATAACAGAGAAAAAGAAAGACATCTAAATAGGGATATATCTGCTATGTTGTGGGAACATGAAAACAGAGACAGAGTTCTGAGAACCAGAAAATTTTAGAAGATGTATTAAAAAAACCAACACATTTCATTTTTCAATTGAAAGGGTAATGACTGAAAAGATAGATCATTTTTCCATTTCTGCTCTATTACAAAATATAAAATACTGAGGAAATCTTTAACAATAAATATATCATCAGCAACAGTAACTCAAATTTACATAATGCCTTTAAGGTTTGCAAAGCTCTTTACAGATATCATAAATATATATATGATGCATATTTTATATATTATTTTATTTGCTCCTTTCAATAATTTTTCCATTTAAGATAACTTTTCTCACTTCCATTCTAAGTAGTATGTGTAATCGCTAGAGGGCAACTGAGTATCATTTCAGGTTTCAAGGGGTCATTTCTAAGGATCTGAGTTCTAGTGCTGTCATTTATGAGCCATCAGTAATGTGTTCTCCATTCATTATCAGTAAAAATAATTAGCTTTTAGAAAGTGTATTTACTCAACAGATAACATCTCTCCAAACTAAGGGCATATTCTCCCTTTTCACATATAAATTCCCTGGGAAGAGTGAAATTAAAATTAAATAGTGAATGGACAAAGACTGAGCTCTCAGTTGCTCACTATGAGAAGTCTTTTTCTCCCTTTGTGAATTCTTCATAGGTGTAACTGCAGGGTTCTGACTTCTGAATACTTTTTCAGAGCCCTTCTCTTATTTGTCCCTGTCTCTTAGTTCCAATGCCAATAATTGCCATCAGGCAATGCTGTTTCATAATTGCTGTAACAAACTCTGAGGTAAATTCTGTATCTACCAACCTTTTCAAAATTCATAATGTTGTCAACTAATCAGTGTGGATGTGCAAAAGAAGAAGTTGATCCTCCCACTCCCATTTTCCATATTCCCAGTTTAATTCTCTCCCTGAAATTTTTCATCCTTGGAGTCTACCACCATACAACTGAAATATTGGTGGAATGTCTCCTGTGTCCAGGGTATTCCTGATTCCAAGGTAATCACTAAGTTTCCTCACATGAAGAATAAGGGAGTGAGAATAAATGATATTTTAAGTCTTTTTTAACTTCCAGTCTCATCTATTTCATTAGCTAAAGACAATACAGAGCATCAGACAGGGATAGATGGAAAACTTCTATAGAGTTTTGAAACATAGAATACTTGGAGGTATTATAGATTAGTAATGTACTTACCACCACGGAGGAAGAAGTTTTCACTTAGGCAAATAGTGTAAACAGGGCAACTAGATGGTGTGCCTGGAGTCAGGAAGACTCATCATCTTCCTGAATTCAAATCCGGCTTCAGACACTCACTAGCTGTGTGATCCTGGAAGAATCATTTAACCCTGTTTCCCTCACTTTCCTCATCCGTAAAATGAGATGAAGAAATAAATGGCAAACCACTCCAATACCTTTGCCAAGAAAACTCCAAATGGGGTCACAGAGTCATACAGGCCTCAGGAAAGACTGAAAGAAAAATGGGGTCTCGCTACCATTAGCAGTTATCTGTAATGTCCTGAATTTCATGCTTTCCCTCTCAGACCATGGGTTTCTACCCTTCTGTCTAACTAACCAGTTATGATTCATTCCAACCCCCTTATTTTTCATGTGAAGAAATTATTGCTCAAATTGTTTTACCCCCTGCCTTTACCTATCCTCACTCTAATTTCACTTAACTCTCTCCTGCCTATCCAGGATCACACAGTCACCCATTTCAATGATTCCCTTTCTAGTAGCAAAGAAGTCCCCTATCCTACTTTGATATTTCCCTCGGCCACATCAGTATTCTTCTGTTAGTCCTACCAAATGCTTTCTGTATTTCTAGGCTACTAAGAGTTATTAAACAATTTTACTGGACTCAGTGTAACTATATACACTCTAATCATAACCAGCTCACATGACTGGAAAATCTTTTATTGATTTATTGTGAGGCTGTATCTTATTCCTCATGGTAGTCTAAATCTTTACTAAACTCCTAATTTATGACTATACACTGTAGCAACTCTAATGAGAACAATTTCCATCAACTCTAGAAGATTTAAAATAAGAAAATAATCAGTTGTCCCTATTCATTTCAATTTCAACATTTGGCAGCAAAACTTCTCGACTGTTTAAATGGTAAATCAGTATCCACATTAGGAAGTCATTCAGGCCCAAAACACTTGTGTACTAACTATGGGCTTGGCACTACGCTAAGTTGTGGGGATATAAAGAATGACCAATAACAGTCATTGCATTAATGGAATGGGAAAAAATGCACACACACACACACACTTAAAAGTGAACTGGAAATGGGGGCTGCTATAGTCTTTCAAGTAAATATTCGGATTGAAGTTTTGACATAGTAGCTTCAACAATGTTTTCTCCACTTCACCCTTTTGCTTAAAAAAATTTCTATCTTTGGCATGTATAATGCCCTCTAATCAACTTCTGAAAGGCTTAATGATATTAATTGTTGGAGAAGCAAGGAGTTTTCTCTTACTTCTATTTCCAAATCTGTCTTTCAGAATTCTTAAGAACTCTGATTAGTTGAAAAGTTAAGAGAAAATGGGAATTGAGAAAGGAGTCTGACAATTCATGGTCGATTTTTGGACTGTTTTCATAGAGAAAGCAAGGGTCTTCTGGATTCCAGACAAAAAATTTCCCCAGCACATTGATCATAAACCATATAAAGAAGAAAGAACATTAACTGAACCAGATTTTTTGTTTGTTGTTGTATTTTGGAGGCAATTAGGGTTAAGAGACTTGACCATAGTACCAGAGATAGTAAGAGAAGTCAGAGATCACATCTGAATTCAGGTCTTTCTAACTCCAGGGCCAGTGGTCTCTCTACTGTGCCACCTAAATGCTTCTTGAGGGTGTTGTTAATATCTAATCAAGGGTTCAGAACCTGGGGTTCTTGAACTTTATTTTTATTATTAATGATGATAACTTTTAAATATAATTAATTTCCTCTGTAATAGTAAGCATTTTATTTTATGCTTTTAAAATATTATGTTTGGAAGGGATCCATGAGATTTACTAGGCTACCTAAGGGTTTCACAACACCAAAAAAGTGGACCCCTTCTAAAGCATACAATAGATATAGTAAATAGGTTAACATTCACTCATATTTTGTTCAGTAGTTTATGTATTGCATCAATGAGATTTTCCAGGAGCACTGCCCAGGTCTAGAATTGACCCTAACACAGTGCCTTAACCCAATTCCATCACACTCCTAGCAGGATGAAATGTCTTCCCTTATTTTCCGGGCAAATCCTTCTAGCCGTATTTCTTGATATAATTATTCCCTAGTTCCCTAGTTATGTCATCCTCTGTTCCTTTTGTCTTCAAATTTTCCTCTCCATCAACTCCTTTCCAGTACACAAATATCTTATAGGCCAAAATTTAAATTCCCTTAACCATATTTCCATCTCAATTTCCATTTTATATATATATATGTATATATACATATATACATATATATATATATATGTATATATGTATATATACATATATATATATATATATATATATATATATATATATATTTTCCTTCCTTTGACTTCTAAACTTCTTTAAAGGTAATTTGCATTAGCTGTCTCCACTTCTTCCTCACCAATTCTCTGACCACTTTTGGTATATATAATTTTTTAAAGTGCTTTTCATCCTTGACTGTAATATAGAATTGGAAATTCTCTTCTCCTTTTGCATACTTGACACTCTGACTCTCTAGTTCTACATAATTTTTCATAACTACTTCTTCAATGTCTGTAAGGACTCTTTTTCATCCTGAATTTTCCCAAGCGCAATCTTTCCTCAAGAGTTTGTATTTTATCCTTCATAATTTATGTGCTCTCAGTATACTGTATGTGTGGAAAGCCCAAAGTTTTAGATTTACAGTCTGGATGTCCATCCCAGGATTGAATATCATATTACTAAATATATACCAGTCATTTCTACCTGTATTCTTTTCTTTTAAATTTCAATTTGCCTAAATATGAGCACATCTTCCCCCACTTCTCTTCCTCCCCCAAACACCCTCTGGATCTTTCTGAAGATGTCATCAGTAATATTCTCCATCACAGAAGGAAAGCACCTGGTTTTCATCATTAAATTTTATTACTTCACATAATATCACATTTGGGGGATGTTGGTTAGTCTTATAAAATTGGATGGCTTCTCCCTTCTTTATCCTTTGTTTTAAGGGATGATTCTTTGACAGTGGAGCAAAGGAAGTAACGGTAGAAAACTTGGATGATATAAGAAAAAAAATAATAAATCATTGGTATTTAAAATCATATAAATTCTTACTCTTTTGTGTTTCTCATATCCAGACCTTTCTTTCCAATTCTCATTGCTATTGCCATAACACAGATCCATATTATCAAATATCCAGAACACAGAATCAATTCTTTCTTTTCTATCTTGACCATAACAAGGACAATTCTAAAATGCCATTTTGATCATGAACCTTTGAACCCTCATTGAATAAAAAAAACTAATTTTGACTTTCCACCAAACTATTCGATTTTTTCCAAATAATGCATGAGTTATCTCACATCCAAGTCTTTGTTCATGTCATTGGCAAGTAACACATAACTTCTAAGATTCTCTGGTTTTGTGAACACTACACTGCTTCCTTCAGGAGCATGTGTTAACCACTTCATGAAGCCTTTCATGGTCAATTCAAACAGAAATCATTTCTCCCTTCTATGAATCATGCAAGGATTTTGTATACGCTATGCATATGAAATATTATATACTTTTTTGTCAAATTTTTTCTGTCCTTGTCATCCAACTAAATTCGTTATAAGCTCCATGAAATCAAGGCCATGCCTCATTATGCAGTGTATTTTCACATTTTGATCTGTACAGAATAAGCTTTCAATAAATATTAAATGAGGGTATGAGAATAAACCAGTCTGTAAAATTTTGAGGTATTTCCTCAATCCAGACTCTGGAGATAATATTGATAATTTTATGTAGAAAGCTTGTATACAAAATCTAGTTATAAAGGAAATTTTAGCTTTTTGCAAAATAGTTAACTTTTCAAAGTGGTTTTAAAATCGTCAGAACACCCACTCATGCCATACCATATTGCTATTTAGGCATTTTAGTTGTTGCTGACTGTGACTCCATTTGGGGTTTTCTTGGCAAAGATACTGGAATGAGTTGACATTTCCTCCTCCAAATCATTTTATAGATGAAAAAAATGAGGCAAACAGGGTAAAGTGACTTGTCCAAGGTCACACAGCTAACAAGTGGATGAGGTTGAATTTAAACTCAGTTCTTCTTTACTGTCATGCCCAGTGCTCTGTCTACTGCATTACCTAGCTGCATCTCATACATATTAGCTGATGCGTTAATTCTTCAAGCATTTGCTAAACATCTAGTGTACAAGTAGCAAACTGCTGAGCACTGTTACAATGTCACTGATGCTGATCAAAATACTGACACTAAAATGATTCTGCATTTTTAATTGACAAAACATATCTATCTGTAATTATCATGAAAATAAATACGATTTAAGGTAGTTTAGAGAAACAACAATAAATCTTTAACAATACCATAGCTTGAATAAATCTAGAAATATTCTTTAGACAAATGCATAAGCTCATTTAAGTTTAGACTTACCTTTCCTACATATTGGTAATCAGATCCTGTATATTCTTCAAGTAAGAAAAATTGATTCCACATCCAACCACGTTTTTGCCGGTGCAGCACTTTTCCATCTCTCCCTGCTGTACGTGCTTTTACAACTTTCGTTTGGGGCTCAGAAGTCCTTCTAAACAACATCTCTGTAGAGGAGAAATTTGGCAGGCACACCCAGAGCAGAAATAATAGTATAACTCGGTATATTGTCATAGTGATCCAATTGCTGACAGGTCACAATGTGGCTGATGGGAAAGCTGCAATATGTTTCTGGATTGCCTTTTGATGATTTTCTAGTAGGTAGGGTATCCAATTGGTTTCCAATAGTTAACCATTATTTTATTCATATTTCCCAATCTTCAAAAATAAACAGAAGAAGAAATACACTGTCAGTTGAAAATATTATAAATAGTTACATATTACTTCACATTTAAGTTCAGAGTTCATTTATTTCACACAACAGCTATTGAAACAATGGTTCTTACTTCATGTGGCAATGATTTCTTTTGAAAACAGCAATTAACTGCTGATCTATGTATGCATGGAAGGAACATTAATGCAACTAAATCATCTCAAATTATAGAGAGAAAATATTAGATAATTTTTTTAAAATCATGTTTAAAATGGGAACAGGGTTAGATAATCTTAAAGTTACCTTTTACTTCTAGAATTTGTGATTATATAGAATTATATGAATTATTATAATGGCATAAAAGTATATCTTTATTTTATGTGAGATGTTATTTTCCCCAAATACAATATTTATGTAAAAATCTTAATGAGTGTGTCACATTTTATATGAATTAAGGAAGGAAACTATTCAATTATCCTAAGTAAAGAATAAAAGAATTATAATATAATCCACTAGCAAAGCAATGATTCTTGTTCTACTTATCTCTGACTGAGTACAGAGGAAGGGTTAGAGGAAAACATTTGCCCTATTGTCTAAGGTCAACTCCATGGTAAAAGGGGAATAGGTCCCAGCCTGTTAAAAGTGTCAGAGGACCAGAAGCAATGTTATTAACACACAGGACCATAGTTCAAAACATCCAGAAATTAATCGATGTCCATGGAGGTCAAGAAAAAAGGCTATCTGATAAATATAGTAGCAGTAAGTTCAAGTGCCAGGGGAAAAATCACAATGAATAAGAATATAGGTTAAATCAGGGCATTATTATGAGGAAGAAAAAACAAAAAAATGAAAATATTTTGGCCAAACCGAAGCTATGCAAAGTAGTAGGTCAAAGGCAGCAAACAGCTGGGGAAGAATGCTTGGGCTTCATACAAGAGGACCAGGGACCAGAAAAAATGGTCCAAAAGGCATAGATCTGCATAGTACAGGATTAAGCAGTAGGGTTATTCAGTACCAAGGGAAGTCATTCTTATTTATTTTACTTAGCGGCAGATATGATATCACATCTGGCAATATTATGTTATGGCACACATATTATCACATGTGGCATCAAAAAAATCTTTTTGAAAGCAAATAATTATCCTCATATTTTGGTTTTAATTTAGATTCTTGAAGAAAGCTTCATTTTTATCTAAAATAGTAGAGTATATTGTTAAATCATGTTGCATCTACTTCAGTGTTATCCCTCAACTTAATTTACAAGTCATCTAGTATTTTTCATTATGCTTTCTATCAAGATGCCTCAAAGGCTAATGCAAAATGATTGCAGAAACAAGAGAAATGATTGAAACCATGATTCCCGAGAGTGTAATAAATAGCAAAAGAGAGTATCACATTCATCAGAGGAAATATAACATGATAGAAGCAAATCCTCCTATTAAAACAAATCTTAAGATTGAATACTTGGAATATAAAAGGAGCTCATTGCATTATGCAGGCTCAGTGATAAAAGAAAAAGGAATTCATTTAATTTGAAGGTATGACAAAATGAACCTAAAGCCTTCTGGGTTTTGTTTGTATATATTGTTAAAATTTTCAGCGCCATTTTCTGATAATACTCATCTGTCTAAAAAGCTGTCTCTACATGTAAGTCTCCTGTAGCTGAGATTTTGCTGTGCTATGAAATGATCATTAAGAAAAATACATTCAAGCAATATAATTTCATATTTGAAAAACTTCTTACTTCAAATTTTATAATAAAGAAAATTCCCTGTGAACCATATGTAGATGTGGTGATCAGAATTTGGGATGGTTATTCACTCTAAATATAGGTATAACATCACAAGTACTAAAAAAAAAAAAAAGAACCATTTAAACAGCTGGTTTTTGATAGACCACGAAGAGCTTTTTACAGCTTGTTAAAAACAACAATGAGGGCTGCATGCAGTGTCTGTGACAGTTTTTGTTATCCTCACTGGTTCTATTTCTAAACCTCAATCGGTCAAATTGAATTTGTACTTTTTGATGCAAATCTAATAGAATCATGCATAAATACATGTGGTGATTTAATATTCCCTTAATATATTTTAATTTTAGGACATTTATTGAAAAATTTTAAAAATGAAAACATACAAATAAGATAATATTTTGACATAATTAAGGGTTGAGTTTTTCCATGAAATAATTCTTCTAAGTCTTACTGAATATGAGCTAACACCCTCTCAACTTCGGAGGAGCTAAGCATATGAGCCTATTTTTTATAATATGTATCATGATCTCAACATTCTTTCAAATGCCCAAATTCGGAAACTCAGAATGACCTTTGACTTTTACCTCTTCTGAACCTGTAGGACCATAATCCTGTAAACTCTTGCTTTTTCTCATTTCTCAAATCCAATTCTTATCAAACCTATCACTTTAGTTCTCTACTGTTAGTTTATTCTTTCAACCTAATCTGAAAACAAGGGAAGTATGGTGAAATGGAAAAAGGATAGGCTGTGAGTTGGGATATTTGGTTGGAGAACCCATCATGGTAGAGTGTTGGACATGGAGTTAGGAAGCTGTTGATCAGTCTTTTTTCAGTCATGGCTGACTCTTCTTGACGCTATTTGGGGTTTTTTGGTAACGATTATGATTTGGCAGTAAAGAAAAAGGAACTGCTACTTTGTTGTAAAGCTTATTTTACAGATGAAGTACTGAGGCAAAAGGGTTAAGAGATTCAGCCTAGGTTCCAATCATTCTGCTCAAACACTTATTAGCTGTGGGATGCTGGATAAATCACTTAATCTCCCTAAGCCTCAGTTTCCTCAGCTGTAACATGAGAAGGTTGCCTTTAATAAGATCCGTTCCATTCCGTTGACATTCTGTACTTATGATTCCGAGATCTCTGCTTCTATCATTTACTACCGGACAGCCTTGAAGGAGTTACATTGCTTCTCTCATTACTCAGGGGACAGGAGGGTAGACAGGGTGGGCAGGTGAACATTAACTCGAAATGTAACTATGGAGTATCTAATTGGCTCCAGAATCTATTGTTAAATTATCACTGTGAACACCTTAGAAATTAACAATTATTACAGATCTGAGCATGATTTATTGTTTTGTTGGTTATCCATTTAAGAAAGTGATAAAGAAAATGTCAGTGATGCAGATTGTTTAAAAGTACATCCCTGAGAACATTTCCCACCCAGTTATTAAACATTTGCCAACATAATCACCTGTTACTTTCAGTTATAAATGTTAGTTCACAATTGACTCAGTTGGGTCAAGTGAGGTCCCTCACCCAAAGGAAAGTACAGGCAAATGTAGATAGAAATAACTAATGACTGGATCCTGATGAATCCATTAATAATCACAGAGCAAGTTACCTCCTCTGTGAGTGTCTTTTTTAGTTGCTCATTGTTGCATTCAAAGGTATCTGTTTATCTAGTCTTCTTTGCACTCTAAGGCTAAATGTTTAAGACTCAGATAAGTGTGTCATTTTGGCAAAATTGACTAGCTTCCAAATAAATCTGCAGTATGATGTGGCATGTTCTAGGTCAAGAGAGAAAGAACCCAGACTACATTTTCCCAGACTGGGTGGTCACTTTGTGTTATGTGACCAATACATAGGAATGTTACCATTGAGCATGAGATGTGTAGTTACATTCCTGAGTTCCCAACAGATTATTTATACCCCTTATAAAAATGATCTTTCTCCTCTTTTGAAGTACAACCATTAGAGGTACTACTCCTGAAGCTGCCTGGTGGAATCATATAATATCATTACATCATTTGCACATCCTTTGAGGACAAGGCTTTGAGAACAGGGCATTATGTATTTTCTATTACTTGTAGTGCTCTTATATATTTTAATATATACAATAGTGTCCATAAAATTTCTTTGAATGGATGAATGCATTTTTAAAGTGGCATGCTGATTTCTTGAAATATTTTTGTAGTATTTAGCCTAAGTTTTTCTTTTCTGAGTTTAACTACATTCCCTTACTTTGTTCTCAGAAATTATGGGCCTATTATTTCCTACATAAGAGTCTTTCATAAGGTTGAGGAATTATTAAATCATTCTCAAGCTTTCCTACTCTACTCTTCTCCATAAAATTCCTATGATGGTCCTAAACTTATAATCGTCTTTATAGCTCTCCTCTGAATGTCTTCCAAGTTCTCTCCATCTTTTTTTTACTGTGGAGATGAGAAACAGACAGAAAACTCTGCTAAAGGTGTACAATGGGGAAATAATGGGAAAATTGCCATTTACTTTCTGCAATCTATTTTTTCCTTCAACTTAATGCTCTGCTTGTTGGTTTCCCCCTCCCCCAGCATCGGCAGTATATTCTTGGTTCAGGGTTGCTTTTATTTTTCTTCCTGTCATGACTTCCAGTACATTGTTTTCTTCCCATCAGATTTACCAGTTAATACCAAATTAACTTTTACTTTACAGTTAATCATTAATAATTTATAATCAATTGTTCTACTGCATACATACACATGCATATATATGTATATATGTATTGCATACACACATGAATACATTTATATATATGCAGCAGGAGGCTTGATTATATATACGCAGACACTGAATTTTCTTTTACTTTAATTAACTGCATTTCCCCCAATTTTGACTCCTATTTTCTAACATGTTTATCACCATTATATATCATTCTCTCCTTGAACTTGACTTATCTATAAAGGTAGCTGTTATATTGATAGATAGGTGTTTTGAATCATACATGAAAAATTTGGTACTTTTGGTATTTTTAAGTATTCCTTCAGAACATCACTCATGAAATGTTGAGATGGAATTAACTATTAATATGATTGATAAACTGAATTAGCCATGCTATAGTCTATTTGGTCATTTCTAGACATAGCAAATATATACATGTTCTTTTTCATCATTCAGTTCATTAATAGCAATTATGCTAAAGATTAGTACACCTGGGATGAAATTTTTTTCTTCATACTGTATTTGTATATAAATTTTTGACAACGTAAAGAACATTTTAATTTCTGTTGTTGACAAAAAATGAGCATCCTTATTCAGTTATGACTTGTAGAAAATACAGTAATCATCAGCTACTCACTCTCACCAAAGAAATATTGTTGATGCTACAGAAAAAATATTTCTCAATATGCTTTCTCCCTTCCACTCACAAGGCTATCCCACTCCCCCAAAATTTACCTTTTGTTTATTATATATTTCTCCTACTCCTAATTATATAAATGAATATTTCCCTATTAATAATTTTAAAACCCACTGAATACAGAAGCTGTTTCATTCTGTCTGTTATCACCAGTGCCTGCCTTGCACTGCTTAACAAATGATTCTTCCAAATTGATTGGAGGAAGAAAGCAATCTCGTCAAAATTTTAAAAATCAATTCAAGAAACATTCTACCCTTTAAAAGGAGACAAGATGTGTGTGTGTGTGTGTGTGTGTGTGTGTGTATGTGTGTGTGTGTAAATTTAGTTATTTCATACAGTCCTTGTACAGTGAAAAGAGATATGGACTTGGAAACAACAAACCAGGGTTCCGTTTATACTTGTGCTCCTTATTAACTATGCGACCTTGAGTAAATAAAATAATGCTACTTGATCAAATTTTTTTCCTCTGTAAGAGGAAAATGCTGTACTAGATGATGCCTAAAGTTAATTCCACCTGTAAAAATATGGTTCTATAACTCTGCCTGAATAAAATTAAAGAAATGAGTAACCAATCCATAGGATCTTCATATATTCACTTGCTAACATAAGGAAAACAGGCAATTACATTGTATAAAAAAATTCTCATTGACTCCAAGACATTTCAGTATTTAATCAAATACACAGATTAGGTGGCCATCACCACAGGAATTCAACAATGTTACAATAAGATAACTCTTTTAGGCAGCTCAGACTAGACAAATGAATAGCACTTTGGTGCTTTAACATTAAAAGTACTAACTTCTTGGCTACCAGCTCCAAACCATGCCACATACACTCAGGGCACAATACCCATCTCGTCTACACGAGAACTTTCTGGAACTAGCTTTGGATATAACAGGTGAGAATTTAGTCTTAGCTTACCTTCCACCAAGATGTGAAGTCATTGTCAAGCTATCAGCTTCAAACAGATCTGAAGAATGGAGGCCTACCCACACTTTTCCATTGCCCTTTTATGTTTTGTCTTCCTCCATTAGAAGATAACTTTCTCAGAGGCAAGGACTGCAGTTCCTACTTGATTTTTTTATATATCTCCAATATTTACCACAGTGCCTGGCATACTGCATGTTTTTCAAAAATACTATCTCTATCATCTGTCTGTCTATCTATCTATCAAAGCCATTTTAATTGTTATAACAAATTATGTAGGTATATCTATCTATCTATCTATTTGTCTGTCCATCCGTCCATCCTTCTACGTGTCTATCTGTCTGTCTGTTTGCAATTCAAAATGTATGGAAAGGCTTAAGGAATTAATTGAGATTTATGATGACAATGATAACAGAACTATTTTCAGAGCTAGTGGGAGAACATAGTAAGAGTTCATGGGATTGGAAGACCTCACTATGAGTGTAAGTACACAAATGTGTTAGTGAGTGTGGGTATAGTATTGATGTGCTATTTGATATGTGTATAACTGTGTGTAGACACTTGTTAATTTATCAGTTGAAAGAAATTTCCCAATATGGAAATTCCCATTACAAATGCAGATCAACAACTCATGGAGAAGCAACAATTGATTGTATTGATTTATTGATAGCTATGTGACCTTGAGAAAGTCACTTAAGTTTAATTGTCTTCAATTTTCTCCTCTGTAATATAAGGAGGTTTGGATAGATGACCTCTGAGATATCTTCCAGCTCTACATCTATGATACCATGCAATTTATAGTCCTAGAGAAATTTAGTGTCTTACCTAGGATAATTGAGAAGTAGAAGTTGACAACATATTCTGATTTTGAGACTAACTCTCAATGAACTAAACATCTTTACCATTTAGTAACAACTTAAGTCATATTCTCACATTTTTAAAACATACCATTAGAGGCAGAAGGGAAATCAGAGGTTATTAATCCAGCCTCCTTGTTTCACAGAAAAGGAAACTGAGGGGCTTGAGGTGAAGTGATTTAACCATGAAGTCACAAGTAGTAAGTGATAGAACAAGGCTATGATTATAGGTCATAGGATCCTAAGGTCACAGATTCAGTTATGAAAAGATCCTTAGAGATAACAGAGTCCATCCAATTCTTTAAAACATCAAGATGAAACAGGAGGCAAAGACAAGATTGTGCAGTAATAAGAAGAAATGCAATGAATTCCTCCCCTGACTGATTTACCCAGTCTCCAAATTGATGTATAGTCAAATTCAGGAAAACAAAACAAACACAGTGAGTTATGGTTTTTTTTCCTTTTTGCCCAACCCATGTTAACATATGAAGACATACAAGGTTGTCTGTGGATAGTAGAGAAAGGTTCTGGTCAGAAGATCTTATCTAGCACAAGGAAAAGTTATGTACTAGTACAGGAAAAGGTTCTAACTTCGTGAAGGTTACAGAAATAGGAACCATCTGTTAGTGTAGTCATTCAGTACTCATCCAAGTTACAAACCTAGGATGAACTGAGAAGGGTATCAACACTTAGGGGAGGCATTCCAAAGTAAGAAGTAGTCACAGGCCCTAAACTTTGTAATAGGGAAGAAGCAATTCCAAAAGCAATCCATAACAGACTCCAGTTTTGGAGGTCCAGCTTCTAGCCCAGAGATAGAAGAGGGATAATCTCTACAGGAATATAAGTATGAAGGAGACTGCACATTTTTCGCTCTGAACCTGCAAAATCTTTCCAGGTAGCTGATAACTGTAGAGTCCAACAGCAGTCCACTAAAATTCTAAATGGGACAAGCAAGTTGAGTTGCTCAGACCTAAACCTGGGTCAGGAACTGGTAGAACTCAGACCAACCATCAAACTTCATCAAGGATCTGACCACTTTGGGAGTGCTGAAAGCTTTCAGGTGCCCAGACTGATCTGTCCCTGAGAAACCAATGACACAACACTCATTAGCACCAGGAAAGCAACTTCAAGAACAGAGCAAATTTTCCCTCCAGAAGTATTCTGGACTTGCTCCCAGTATAAAATCTAAAATCTAAAAATAGGTTAAAAGACTGAGCCAACAAAAAATAATCTCATCATAAGAAGCTATTATGCTAACAGGGATACTCAGGACACAAATCCTGAGGAAGAGAATGACTCCAAAATAACTGCAAACAAAGCCTCACAGAAAAACTGGGCTCAAGTTCAACTAGAATTCTGGGAATAGAGGAAACAGAATTAGAAAAGCAATTAACAGCTTGGCACAAAAGATACAATACCCAATCAAGAAATTACAAAGGACCAAATAAATGCTAAGGATTTAGTGAGACCACAATAAACACTAGAACAGAGACAAAAAAAGTATAAAAAAGAAGAAAAAAAGTAAGTACCATCATAGCAAAAATGGACTTAGAAAACTGAAGAAGAAATACTTTAAGAATGAGAGGAGAGTCAGAAAGACACACAGATACAGAGACAGACCATACATCACATTTCAAGAAATCATAAAATAATATTGTTTAGATCTTTTATCAGAAGAGAAAATAGAAATGATGAGCTGTTTGTATTTGGGCTCTAGCCCTAAGATCATGTGTCTCAAAGCCTCCCAATCTCTCAGCAGGTTCGTGCCCTGTGAGAAAATTTTCCTTGTGGGCCTGACTCTGTTATCAGAACGGACACAGGGATACTGACCCAAGAACTATCTTTCTGGCACTAGATCCCCAAGGATCATGCCTCTGTCAGCTAAACAGTAACAGCAATAATTTGGATGGCCAAAACATGCCCAGCAACTTGGGGTTTACTAGTTCCTCTTCTCTCCTCTCCCTTCCTCTCCCCTCCCCTCCCCTCCCCTTAAATCTTAAACCTACTGCATTCTGAAACTTGGACTCCAATGGGCCCCTGCATAAGAGCTCCTAGCTTTAGAGTGATTATCAATAGTAACTGTTGCTGGTTCCCACCCAACCTGATATCTTTCTTTTTCTTGACCTAATTAATTAAAGGGGCCATGCTCTGGCTATGTCATAAATAGGCCTATTCAATGAATGGGTGTTGCCTCATCCTAAGTGAGTACCTGCAATGACCTTGGCCTAAAGGGCCTAAGGCCTCCCACTGCATCCTGGGTCATCTCCAGTTATTCTGATGAATATCTGGTCACTGGATTCAGATGACTCTGGAGAAAAAGTGAGGCTGGTGATCTGCACAGCCCTCACTCACTTAAAACAAAGTCAAGTTCAAGTCATAGCATCATTTCTCTGATGGCATGGTCTTCTTCCATAACAGAGGACAAACACAACAACAATAACAAAATACTGTCTTTTCTCCCTCAATGTCTAGAATCAAAAAAGTTATCTCCACTGATTCCTTATATTTTCCCATCCCTACATTATAGGCATCTGCTCCCAAAGACACTGGGACTTCTGGTATATTCCCTTAAACTCCCTATGCCTAATTAGCATCCTTGGCATTCTTTCCCCATATTTCTTTTCCATATAAACTCTAGCACCATCTTCACTAGCTTTCAAGTTCCCTTGGAACTTCTTCCACTGTGCTGAAGCATCATGATAAACTCTGAGTGTGTGAATTTGTTCCAGGCAAAGCCTTCTTGGCATTCTCAGGGCTTCTTGCACCCCAAACCATGTCAGAAATAGAAAGAATCCAACCATCACCTTCTGGTTGAAACCCAAATAAAAACTAGGTACATTATAGCCAACATTCAGAGTTTCCAGGTTTAAAAAAATGCCACAGGAAATCAAAATGGAAAAAAAATACAAGTACCAAAGAGTCATAATCAAGATCACATGATTTAGCAACCACCAGTTTAAAGAAGGGGGACAGCTTGGAATGTAATATTCCAAAATGCAAAGGATATAGCCTTGTAACCAAGAATAACATTCTTCAAAAGTGAATAAAATGCTATATATGGTCTCATGTTACTATTGTTCAGTTGTTTCAGTCATATGGGACCACATTTTGGATTTTCCTGACAAGATACTGGAATGGTTTGCCATTTCCTTTTCTAGCTCATTTTACAGATGAAGAAACTGAGATAAATAGTGTTAAGTGACTTGCCCAGACTTACACAGCTAGTAAGTGTCTGAGGCCATATTTAAACCCATGAAGATGAGTCTTCCTGATTCCAAGACCAGTACTCTCTCCATTGTCTCACCTAGTTGCCCTAAAAATCTACAAAATTGAACTTTAATGATGTAAAGAACTTCTAAGCATTCTTGATGAAAAGATAAGAACTACATAGAAACTTTGAAGTGCACATACAGAAGTTAAAAGAAACATAAAAGTGTAAACATGAAAAAAAACAATCATAAGAGACTAAACAAGGGGAACAAAACCTGTTTATATTCTAATTTAGGGAGATGATACATGTATCTCCTCTGAAGCCTACTGTCATTGGCAGTTGTAGAGAAAGAGTTTAATTAGACAGAAGGCCTGGGGGTGGCTCTATTATAATCTTATGATCTTAAAAGAAAAGGGAGGAAGTAGAATACATTGAATGAGGTGAGAGATTATATTGGGGAAAATTACCTCATAACTGTATTATGCAAGTCTGTACAAAAATCAGAGAAAGGAGAAGGGAATACAGATGACACTTTTACTTTACTCTCATCTGAATTGATCAGAGGAGAAGAGAATATACACAACTGTGTACAGAAATACATTTAACTTAACAAGGAAATAGGAGGGATTGAGTAGAAGGAACAAGGATCAACAATGGTAGATTAGGAAGGTTTAGTTTTAGGCAAAATGGAATATGCAAAAAAAATAAATAACCAGAATATACAAATGTATTTACAGGTAATTTTGTGGTGGCAGAGAATTGGAAACCAATTCAAATTGGGAATGGATGAACAAGTCATAGTATTTTTTTTAATGGGACATAATTATGCTATAGGAAATAATAAAAAGAATGGTCTCAGAGAAACCTAAAACTGACACAAAGGAAAGTGAGCAGATCCAGAACAATGTACACAATGGCAACAATATCTTAAAGACAAATAACTTTGAAAACATTAGGAACTCATAATATAATAACCAACCACAATTCCAGAGGATGAAACTTGTTACTTACGTACTGACAGAAAGGTGAAGGATTCAGAATGAAGAGTGAGATATTTTGAGGGAAACATGACCAATAGAAATTTGTTTTGTAATTTTTTTCCGGTGTTTAGTGATATGTTTGTAACAAGGTTTTTATCTTTCCTTTCTTTCTTAATTAGAGTGCAGAGGGGTAGAACAGAGAGGTGAATTTTTACTGACTGAGAAAAAATTAATTTTTTTTAAAGGAAAGAAAGGGTCATTTAAGTAGTTCAGTGAGCAGAGCACAAGCCCTGAAGTCAAGAGGACCTGAGTTCAAATCCAGCCTCATACCCTTGACACTTGATAGCTATATGACATTTCCTTTCCCCCTCAAAAAGAAAAAGGGAAAGAAGGAGATCCAAAGTTAATTAGTGATTTACCCAGTTACATAAGTAATAAGTAACAGAGTCAGATTTTGAGCCCAGGGCCAAGTCGCTCTAAATAAAGTTATTTTTTCACTGTATAAGATATTAATTCCTCCTCCATCATCCTATGGTGTATCTTGTAGTCTTTGTAGTATTTATATACAAATATATACAGATTTATATACAAATATCTTGTAGTATTTGATCCCCACAAAGAGCTGATTTGACTAAAATCTCATATGCTATTGTGCACTCGAACTTAGGAAAAAGGAAAGAGAAATTCCAGACATAACAATTCTCTTGCTTCCACATATTCCTTAAATTCTAATTTCCCTTGATATGAAGCAACCTGGAACAACTCTCCATTCTGAGAAAGTCATCTGGTTTTAGAATGGTGAAAGGCTGCTAATGACTTTGCTTAATACTTTCATCAGCTGAAAGTTCATATATAATCATTCATAATAAATGGAATAATGTTTTACACTTTCTCTCCTGGGATACTTATACCTTTAAGCCAAACAGCTGTAGAAGGGAAGGGACAGAAAATAAGCCTAGGATAATCTCTAGAAAACAGCTGCTAATGGGCACCATCTAGGGCAAAACCTTTTTAACTTGACATTAATGTGAGAGTCCCAGCTACAAACTGATTTGTAGTGAGTAGATAATAACAGTGGAACTGACTGCTACTTCTGCTTGTGCTTCTAAGACTCCCTTTTGTGTAGTCGCTGGAATCCCATTCTTTTTAGGGGAATCTTTAGCTGTTATGCTCTCAAGGTATCTAAAAGAAGACTAAAAAAGATCCCATTGAGTGGAACAATCTTTGGGGTCTAAGACTTGAAACTTAGCGTCATGCTATTCTTGACAAAGTCAGAGTTTGATTTTTGTGAATTTTATCAGTATCCCACTTGAAAGACAGACTATCACCTCTGAGTTAACAACTCATTTGAAGCACATAATTAACTGGTAAGACTCTTTGGAGTTCTTTCCATTCCAATAAAGGCAGTAGCCGTGGGATCACTATGGCAATCTCCTGAAAATGTAGCTAATTGCGAATCTGTGTTTAAATTATCATGAAATAAATCACTTCCCTACCAGTCGAAAGAAATACATTAAAACACAGGCATGGAAGTGTGAGGCTAGGAAGACTACTATTAAAAACAAAAATAAACAAACAAAAATCCCCTCTACATTGAAATCAGTGTACATCTCATTTGTATGGAGGAAGTAATCAATGAAATGTTAAGCTTGTTTATGAGAGATATCGTATAAGACAAGTCTCACTTAGAACAAACCTTTAAAAACATTTGTGAGACAGTTTTGAAAACTTGGCTTTACTTAGTCAGAAGGGCAGAGCTTATTTGCTCAATGAGAAAAAAAAAGTAACTAAGGGTTTTGTACAGACATACATGTATGACTCCCAAATGTTTCTTTATATTTGTGTTGGCAAAATCAGCCTATCTACAATAGATACTTACGTTTCCATTTTATAAACTTTTCCTTTCCTCTCTTCCGCTTCCCCTTCTTCTCTCCCCTTGTCTCTTCTATTACCTCTTTTGCTTTACATTACTGAGGAAATGTAGGCGACATGACACATGCTTTTGTCAGTGTGGAAAACTCTCATATGAAAAATTGAATTCACAGAAGCTAGTCACAAGAATAGAGCCTTAAAACCTTGGAGCATTGTTCCTGATAATGAAAAGCTAAGTAACCTGCCCCTGGCACACAAATTAGTGTATGTCTGAGACAAGACTTAAATGCTGTCGTTGCTATCTCTAAATTGACATTCTATCACTACTACATGTTGTCTTTATTACAAAATTAAAAAAAAAACTCAACGGTGCCTAAATGGTAACTTCTGGAGACCAGGAAAAGAGAAATTTTTTTGTACCCTCAATATGGAAAACAAAAAACAAAACAAACAAACAAATACAAAAAAAAAACAAGACAAACAATGCTAAATGGACTAGTTCAAAATTATAAACTAGCTCCAAAGTTTGAATCATGATCCAAATGGCTATGCTTCCAGGTTTCTTCAATATAGAATTGAATACATTCATGATCTCATTGTTGTGAGTACTCTCTTTATCCATGTAGACTGGGACCCCACCCCAATTGTCCAGCGATCATAGGCTTTTCCCTGTTTCTTTCACAATGCACTCCATCTCCCGACTCTTGGCATTTTCACTAACTATCCAACATTCCTGGAATGGCTTCCATTCTCATCTTTATCTCTTGGCTTTCCTGGATACTATCAACTCCCAGTTAAAATCCCAACTTCTACAGAATGTTTTTCACAATCTCCTTACTCTGGTACTTTTCCTTTGTTGGTTATTTCTAAGTTATCCCACATATAACAAACTTTCATAAATATAGTTGCTTCCCTCATTGGACTGTGAGCAGGGGCATTTTTTTTTAACTTTTCTTTATATCCCTAGCATTTATCACAGCATCTGCCATATAGAAGCCACATGATAAATAATTATCGACTAACTGATCTTCTTGTCAGGTCTAATTCTTGTCCGTCACATTCTGTAAGTTCTTCATGGACATTCATTCAACATACTGAAGTCTTTCCCCTATTTTTTGTTTGTGTTCCTTTCATTTCTTGTGCACTAATATAGTACTCAGGCTTTCCCGATAAGACACTGAAGAAAGACTTGAAATTTGAAAGCGAGTGTTTCTAAAATAGAAAGTGTAAAAAGTATTTTACTTCAGATTCTTTTTATTAGGCTTGGTTCAGTAGAATGAAGTCTTGAAATGCATTAGTTAAGGGTACAAATTACCAAACGCACCAGTGTTTACTTTCCATTTTCATTTTAAACATATATGACTGTATAATGTTTAGACTTTTCTGTGTTTAGAAATCCCAATACTACAATAAAAAATAGTATACAGAGAAATCAAAGCTTACATGTAGTGGCTTATTTAAATTATAAACCTTAACCCAAACTTTCAAAATGAACCTCATTGCTCTTTTTAAAATGTAAAGTAAAACTACTCTTAGGGAGGAGACCTACTGCTCTTGAGTATATTTATTCCTTTGTATAAGTATATGAGATATAGTTCAAACTCACAGCGATACAGTATAATTCTTCTACTTACTGTGAGCTAAGCTAACATCTGAGACATGGGAAAATAAGAGTTGTGGTTATGACAGGAATAATAAAGAAAAGGGGAAAGCAAATTTGGAAAATAAGAAACCACATAAGAAGATGGTCCTTACATAGATGTCTGCAATGGGAGTTTTTGAATATTTAGAAAACATGGAAAGATTGTTTACCTGTGGGGAATGTGGTGGAAGTGAAGTAGTACAAAGGAAAATGGGCAACACTAAATGTACTCTTTGTTTACTTTACAAATTTGTCTCATTTGCTGGAGGAAGTTCTTACCTAAAAACAAAGAAACAAAAACCAAAAGCAACAACCACCATTTTTTTTGCTCTTCTGACTTGTAATACCTTAATAATAAAATATAACCAATTGTGAAAGTGTGAATAATTTTAATGGTATATTATAGAAGTAGAATATTGTTTATTCTTATAAAATGTGTACTGTGCTTGTGTGAGCTGATATAATTCAGATCCTTGTAACTGGAAGAAAGAAGAATTCATCTGTACGTTAATTTCTCAGTAATTTCTTGCTGCTATCACTGCCAACATAAAGGGTATATATAGCCTACAAAACTTGGGTTTGTTTAAAATTGGATTTTAAATTCATGCACTTTGGATATTTGCATGAATCGAAAGTGATCATACTTCCTAGCATCATTTATTTTTTTAAAACTTTACACATATCATAATATATACGGCAATATGCATTTTAGAAGAACTTATTTATATTAGTGACATTTTCCATTTGTTTATAATAAGTTCAAAATAAATATAAAAATAAATTTTAAGGTTAGTATTAATTATAACTCAACTTCAAAAGTATTATGGTGTGTGTGCAGTCATATAGTTGGATAACAATAGCTGACATTGATTTAGAACCTTAAGGATTGGTTATCTCACAAGCAACAGGCACATCTGATATTGTCTCTTGCTTTTTACAGATCAAGGCTCATAAAAGTTAATTGAATTGGCCATGTTCACCCTTAAAACAAGTTTAACAGAATTTAAACCCAGGCAACTCCTTATTCCAAATCCAAGGCTTCTTTCTGATAGATAAATAAGAATTTATTAAGTGCCAATTCTGTGCCAGGCATTATGCTAATAGCTTTGCAAATATTATTTCATATGATCCCCATAACAACCCTGAGAGGTAGGTGTTATTCTTACTCTTGTTATATAGATGATTAAACTGAAACAAACAGTGGTTAAATGACATGTTCAGGGCCACACAAGTAGTATGTGTCTGAGGCCCTATTTGAACTCAGGTTTTACCATAACTCCAAGTCCAGGGATCCATCCTTCACACCACCTAACTGCCTCTACTATATTGCATAGCTAGTTCTAACTATACTTAGGCTAGAACGTGCTACATTTGTTCCGATTTTACTTTTCTTTTTTGGGGGGGCACATAAACGTACAAATATACACTTCGTAAAGTGAGTACTTTTGAGGTAACCAAAACTGGGATTGTTTGATTCCAAAGGAATATCAAGTATCTAAAAAGACAGCAGGGTACGGCTAGAGAGAGAGCTAGTGCTAAAGTTGGGAATACTTAGGTTTGAATAGTATCTTCGATACATACTGCATATGTAACAAGTTTGTGTGACCCTAGACAAATGATTTAACTTTTGCAGAGCATCTGATCTGCATTGGAAGAGAGGGTTCCTTCTCTTGTTCAGAAGTTCTCACTACCAATGAATTCACAGCTCCAACATGCATTTTCTCAGACAACAGTAATCATTCCTATCAAAGGAAAATATACACAATCATTTAATAATAAATGTGATATGAGTAAATATTTATAGAAAACAGACTATTAATGTAATATAAAGGCAGGTCTGATAGATTTGAGGCATCTGATTGGCATATTTTCTAGAAAAGAAATGTCTTTCCAAATGCAGCTACTTTATTGTTAGACCTCTTCGGGACCAATGACAGTAAGAGACATAACATCTTCAAATAGAGGTGAATGTGCTGGTGACTAGTTAGATATTTAGAATAATCTTTACCAGGCCACCAACAATAAAGTTACTGCATATCTCCTAGCCAATAGTTAGGTCTTCAGATACCAGCCCAGGCAAAATAACTCTTCATTTCAAAGGAAATTGCTTTCTTTTGTTTTTTTAAATCCCTTTTACCAGACTTCACTGCCTGAGATCAGGATTGTGTGACTTCCAAGCTCTTCTGACCTCTTATTCAGATTGTTTATGATTAATGGGAAGGACATTCACCAGATAGTTCTGATGTCCTGTAATATAAGAGAATGAGTACTCTCCAGTCTAAATATGTCAAAAAATCTGCAGTTTCCTGAAAAGAGTTGTATTACTCTCCTCCACGTGTACAATTGAAAGGTCCTTGTTCTTATCCCTTAAGCTATTGCTCCAAGGGAACAGACATTGAAGAGCTAAATTGTATAACCTGGCTTTGTTTCCCAGTTCTCAGGGCACATCACTTATCACTTATCAAAATGGACTAGCCACAGAAGCATGCCAAATAGCTACAAAATTCTTCGTAATCTCATCAGGACTTTATATCTTCAACTTGGTCTGGAACCATAGAGCATCAGAGAGGTAGGAGTCAGGGCAGCAAAGTAAAAACATTAGGATACTCAGAGACTGTGCTTGCTCAGAGGACTGTGTAATTCAATAAAGGGCTCACTGATGTCGGCACACCAGCTCATCAAACTTGTGTTAGTGCCAATGCCTGTAGCATGGAGACTCCTATTTCTACTAATGAAATGATGGAAACAGGTTTATATTTTCCTGTGGAGACAGATACAAGAGGAGGACACTTTCTCCCATCAGGGTTTGGTCCTTAAAAATGTGTTCAGTGAAAGAACAAAAATTGAGACAGGTACCTTTAGGGAAGTTTATGTTTATAAAGTCAAATAGGGCTGAATTATTTATTAATGCAAAAGTTCCAAAACATCATAGAACATATGCTATATACTACATGATTTTCTATCATTTCTTCTTGTCATAAGATTTAATAATTTACTCATTAATTTAGATGCTTAATTATTCAGTCTGTAATTTATTTTAGGGCTTTCAAATTGATTCTATACCACCTAAGGTTCAATAAATTATTTCAGTATATTTCCTATAGGTAATCTTCAGGCATAGGCCATGTCTCAGCTTATTTTTCTTTTTCTTTATTAGCCTGGGTTGTCCACAAGCAAATATTCTTACACGTCTGATCTTTTGGAACTCAATACATGATTCTTTAAATTGAGCTTAATTAATATTCAGTGACCACGAAGATGCTTTCATTTGAGATCATATAAATGCAAATTTTCCTTATATTCCAATTATTCCACTGTGATATGAGAGAATTCTTATAATTCTTGAAAACCTAACCTCACCTAAATATAATAATGTGTTTGTGCATTTTGATGTCAGCATGCCTATAAGTTGACCTGCATTTTTGTTTACAATAAAAACAGATTTATCTTAAAGTTCCTTTAAAAATTATTTCTAATCATAATATTGTTGCACAATTAAAAAAAGTACAGAACCCCAGCATCTCAATGTTGGATTATTCCTTAGAGCCATGTAATTCCACACTGTATATAAACACAGACCCTGTAAACAGTAGGGCTAAGAAGTAGCCTTTTGAGTTCTATCTGGAAAACAGTTAGTGAAAAGAAACTCATTACCTCCCAAATTGGATTTTCTAATGTTATTGGTGCTATAAATATACCTGCATTTCTTTTTTGGATAGTCTAATTATTAAGAATTTTTAAACTTAAATTGAACCTAAATCTATCTTCTGTAACTGCCTCCCTTTGCTCCCATTTCTACCCTCTCAAGCAGAACTCATCTAACCCTTTGTCTATGTGAAAATCCTTCAAATATTTGTATATAGCTAGTCTTTGTCTTCTAAGTCATATTTTCTCCCAGCTAACCATTAGCCATTTCTTTGGATCAGCCTTGTTTTGGCTCATTCTTGTCTTATTATTTTAATTATTCTCTCTTGCCCAAGATTAGTATACATTTCTGATCCTTGATAGGTCCGTGAATTATCAACATACATATTCTTTTCCAAAAGGTAAAGATTCCAAGATGTGAGGACAAACAAAGTGGGATCTTTTGCTGTTTTCATTTTAGTATAAGTAAATGCTTCTGATTGAATCTTGCCTTTATCAACCTAGAAACAATATATGTACTTGTATTGTTAATGTAATTGAAGACCTTCCCCACCAATTAATGGACCTGCCCATTAAGGCAAGTTTGATTAGTTAAGATTTGTAGGAAGACCCACACTTTTTGTTAATGAAGCACTGATTTCCAAGAGTTGGGATGCCCTCTGACTCTGAAAAGTGTATAAATACTCTGAGAGCAGGGTTTTATTTTGGGGCTTACTGACTGGAAGTTGTTTGTCTAGATAAGCCCTCTGAGAAGCCACTAAGGAGGCACTGTTTTTGAAAACGCAGATGTTGGTGCTTCCCTCTGTGGTCACTATGGTCAGACAGTTAGACCTGTCTTTTGATGGGCAGGAAGAGAAAGTCATATCCATTGATTATTGATTTCTCTGTATTTTCTTTAAAGTTCAGAGTGCTTACTCCCCTGAACTAGGTGAATGATTTATGTGCTTGGTTAAAGGAATGATACAGGTGCTTGATTAAAGTGATTGTTAACTTCTAAAAAGTTACCTTTCATTTTATGAATGTGGAACTAAGAATCTGTGATAACAGGCCTCTCTGTGTATGTTGGGATGCTTACTAATACACAAGCCCTTTTTGTCTTTCTATTCTATACAATTTTTGTCAGTGTCATTTTATTAATTCTTCAGAGTGGCTCCATTCCAAAATGCTGTGGGATTTAACTTTAGTCTGATAATATTTTCTGGCTGGGCTAATATCATTTTCCTTACTTACATCAGTAACAATTTTAAACCTTCATGTTCTGCTGTTTTCTGCATTATTACACCACCAGAAGAATAATGGTGTTGAAAAAAGTGACCTTTTATTTGTTGTAGGAAACAGATTGAGATCATTGAAAGCTCTCTGTTCAATAGCTTAAATTTTCCTGATAGTATTCATTTTATTATTCAATTTTGCCACTAGTTTATTGCCCATCATCAGCACTTATCCAAAATAACCCTTCTGGTGGAATAACTCAGTAGAGTACCCATCTATCTGGATGTCATGATATATACAAAATGCAACTTTCATCCACTTTTTATGTAATCTATAGATTGCTATGCATTCTCATTTTACTGGATAGGTTTGTGCCTTGATAAAATAAAAGATCTACAGGTGGAATGATCCTCAGATATAACATAGTTACAATATCTTAATTTTTCATTTAAGGAAACTGATGTCCAAGTCGCTTACGTCTTGTCCAAGTTCAAAAAGGCAGTAAGAAAAAAAAACACAGTTAGTACCCAGATATGGTCACTAAAAATCGTTATTTTTTCCTCCTACAATTTCATGAGAAGTACGTGTAATATTTTACTGTTTAAAGCACCAAGCAAAAGCTCTTAAGTAAATAAGAGCACGTAGAAAACCTCCCAACCTCTCCAGAATCTCTCTTCTCTCTGGACTTTGTGGAGGGCAGCCTCCTAAATGTTGGTGAACACCTTTTGTGAGCCCATCTCCCTGCTTTACGTCATGCTTGATGGTGATCATCACGATAATTGTATAAATATTCCTCAAACTATAAATGATGTTCAGTATGTTAGAATAGAAATGAGAAAAATTTTTTGAGTTATTTTGCTTATGAGAGATAAAACTAACCCCTACCACCCCAATCAGTAAAAGATAAAGAGAGCAGGATATTCCAATTTTCAAGTTAGAGATTTACCTGCATGTGGTGTCTGCTATAATCATGTATGAAAACCTATTTCTTTTTCATATTTTCCAGAAGGATACAGCTATGAGCTATTCTTATAAAAGTTTTATAGGAAAAATGGTTTAGCAATTGTTTGTCTTTTCCCCTAACTTGGTAATAACACTACTGAAAATATTTTCCATTTTGGACTATTCACATAAGTGAGATAATACCCTGATTTTATGCGTGTGTGTGTGTGTGTGTGTGTGTGTGTGTGTGTGTGTGTGTGTAATATGTAGGTGTGTATGTATATATTCCCTGTGGAATAAAGTTCTTTGGTATTCATTGTCTGGTCTAAACATAATTCACAACTTTTTCAATGTTCTTTATACTTGCCTCTGTCTTACATTAGGGACTGAAGTGTTGAGTCAAAATTGTAGAGGTTTACTGTTAGCAGTTTTTAGATTATAACAAAAATGCTGGTGGAATTAAAGAAAATACATTTATTAAGAATGTACTGTATTACTGGTTCTGTGCTAAAGGCTGAGCATACAAATTATAAAAGCGTGATAAGCAATGTCCTCAAAGAGCTTGTGTTCTAATAGAATGACAGCTCATATAGGGGAATATAGGCCGTGAAAGAATCTCTTATTATGGGAAGTCAAAAGGATGGTGAGCAAAAGAATAGAACAGTTAGTTGACATGCCCATTTCAGAAGGGTTAGGGACAGGTACTGCAACTGCAGCATTTTGGAAAATGGCTATGGTAAAAGTGAAATCTCACCAACCAGACATTGACCTCAGATCCATTTAATCTTTATTTGCTCTTTTCCTCCCACTTCCATCTATAAATTATCTTGGGAAAATCTAGCTTAGTTGCTTCTCATGCCAATATTTTTTTTTTGGCTCATTTCCCCCACTATTGATCTCTGCTGCTTCGAAAGGGAATGCTGCTTATACCCTTCCATCATTCATAATAATATTTTATGAAAAAAGTTTATATTCTAAACCTGTGTGTCCTTTTGCTGACATGATTCTGCTTGACAAGGAGATTGAATATTTGCCAGATAAGAACATTTCTGAACTTTCTTGATATTGTTGTGTGGACTGTTTTATATCAATTGAAATTTGCAATGAAATGTTGATAATCAGGTTTGATTTTGTTTTTACTTCTATATATTTCCATTTCCTGTTTTTCAGTTATTAGCTTGTTTAAATAGATTGGATTAGAGTTATGAATAATTAATTAATTTATGGAACTGTTATATGGGAGCAGGTATGCCCAGTTATTTGGGTAGTCACTAGGAAAGGCCTTAGTTGAAATGGGAAATTAGGCTACAATCACATTTTAATAAATTTTAATAGACACAGAAGATTCAGGGGCCAATGTCACAGAATCTATGGAGATAAGCAGAGAAATGGGTGTAGGGGAAGAGGAGGTAGTACAAAGGTACATGGATGGGGGAAAGAGAATAGGAAGGGATGAAGCAGGGGGAAGAGGGGGAGAGGCAGAGAGGAACACTCATGCAATTATGGATTAGAGTTGGGGGCAACAGGCAGCATAGACCCTTAGGCAACAGAAGAGTACTGGGAGAGCAGGAGTTTGAGATCTCATTTTTATGGGATTTTGTGTGGGACAGACCATGCTACCTTGGGGTTAATTTTTAATATATGCAAATCACCTCAGAGTTTTCCATAAAACCTTAAATTTAACATGTCAACATCATCTCAAAATTGTCAAGATCATTTGTTCTTCTGTGGGTCTTACTACAGATGTCAGGATTTGACTGAGATTTACATGTCATGGGACAAAAAGCTACCTTTCATTTTATGAATGTGGAACTAAGAATCTGTGATAACAGGCCTCTCTGTGTTTCTCTGATTTAGCACATATACTTAGGATGTGAATTTTGGTTAATACACAATACAATTAGCAAATCATGCTCCTTTGATTTTTGAGAAGGGCTATGCAAGACTTTTACATACCCCTTAGAATTCTGTTTCCAGCTTTTGTTATTTTTATACTGGCTTTTTAAACTTAGCACAGTACACTTACTAGAAAGGGGGCAAAGTTAAGGGAACCATAATAAGAAACAATTTTAACACAAGTTATTGTAATTGCAAGCAATATCTTCTCATGTTTAACTGGGTTTTTTTTTTTTCTAGTTTCCTGGTGATTGTTTTGTGTTTTTAACTTTCATTTGACCATTTATAGATAGGTGATTCCAAAATCACTCATATTAGTAACCAACTTTTTCTTTTCACTTGAGAAATAGTCAATTTCATTAGTGTTCATTATATCTAGTGAATTCTAATTCTCTTAAATAAAATAGTCGTAATAATTCTGAGAAATCAACACTTTCATTTTTTTTATTCCTCAAGAAGTTTCTAAGATTTTGTTGGTTATACTTTTCTAGGCCCTTATTAACATTAAAGTCATTGAATATCAAGGAAGAGGTTTCATTGATTCAGTTCCAAGCATATAAGACACCTTGTGTACATCACTGGGAAACATAATGTTAAGTATGGGAAATAGCCAGTTGGCCAGTTTAGCTAAAATATAGAGTCCCTGAATCATAAGAGCTGGCATTTAAATAAGTCTTTACAATTTTCAAACTGCTTAACATTCATTATCTCCCTTAAAAACTAAGAAGTTGATGCAATTATTATTCATATTAAGCAGATAATTAAATCCACTCTAAGATATTAAATAACTTGTTCAGGATCTCTTATATCTTATAGATATCAGAAGCAGAATTCAAACCCATTTCTTCTGATTTCAGCTTCAATGCTCTTTTAAAAAATATTTTAGTTTTATTAAATGAATGGTTACTTATTTTCTCTTCTTCCCACCATGGCCACTGCAAAAAAAAAAAGAAAGAAAGAAAGAAAGAAAAGAAAAAAGTAGAAAGGAAAGAAAGAAAGGAAGGTGGGAGAGACTGAGAGAAGAAAGAAGGAAGGAAAGAAAAACAAAACCTTTTAAATGAATAGTTATAATCAAGCAAAACCAATTCTCACATTATCCAGGTATAAAAACTCATGCCTCATTCTGCATATTTAGTCCATCACATCTCTGTCAGGAGATAGGTGGCATTCTTTGTTATTGGTTCTCTAAAATCACAGTGGATCTTGCATTGAAAATTTTCAAAATTGCTATTTTCTTTACAGTGCTATAATAATAATATAAATTTTTCTCCTGTTTCTATGTACTACATTCCACATCAGATCATCAGATCATAAAGGTCTTCCTATATTTTTTCCCCTGAATTTCTCTTATTTATGGATTATTTTGGCACAGTGTATTCTATTAAATTCATCTAATATTATAATTTGTTCAGCCATTTCTCATTATACCATATGGTCCCACTGAAGATGAGTAATATAAAATAAATGCAGAAGATAGGCCAGAGCTAGACTGTGGAAGGCCTTGAATGTCTAAGTGAAGGAAGTATCTTATTCTAGAAATATTAAGCAAATGTCTAGTGTTTTTGAACTGGGAAAACAACATGTTCAGATGGGAGCAGTTAACTTGATTTGGATTAGATTATGAAATTCTTCAAAGAATTCATGCCTGTCTTGCTATATAACATATGTTTGAGCATTACTTAGAATAAACATTATAATACTATTTTTTCCTCACACTCAACATGGACATTAAAAGTGGAAATGAGCAAAAATCTTATGAAAGAAAGGTAAGGTTGCCTCTTGTGAAAATAAGCAAGCCAACTCTATTATTTGTTTCTTCATAGAGTGTCTGTGAGTCATACTTCCATTTAGGTCTTTAAAATTTGAAGTCTTTATTTCAAATTTCCTTTATGTCATGAGTGTCATCATGGATACAGATAATAGGACAAAGATCTCATATTTAGAGGAGGAAGAGTTCAGTTAGTCTCTGTAGATGTCCTAAAACTTGTAGCATTCACTAACTGTTCTCTGCTTCCTTTTGTGACTCTTTAAAGTAACTAAACCTGTAGTCTCGGAATTCCTGCTGTACAATATCTTTTTGGGTTGTATCATCACCTTGTTGACTTAAATTGAGCTTATAGTCACTAAAATTTCCAGTTCTTTTTTTCCAAGGGCTCTTCATATGCTGCCAAATTATGTTATAAATATCCATAGTTTAGAAATTAAATAGTTAGGAAATACACTTAGACTCCTATGGAGAGTCTGAAATACTTTTTGTTTAGGCAGGAAGGGAGTGGATAAGGACTTTTTATTAAAGTGTAGATACAACAATATAAAAGAAAAAAAATTACTCAAAAAGTAAAACTTCAGCAACACTCATTATTGATTCAGTAGATGCTGAATTTAGATTAAGGAAATGAGTTCAAATTTCTGCTAAGACATTTATTAACTGGAGGTATGAGTTTGAGCAAGTCACTTTATTTCAACTACTTTCCCATAAAGGGAAGATAGTAACTATACAACCTATTTCATGAAGTTTTCATTGGGGATTTTCTTTATAAATATCAAAGCTATGCATAATTGTTCATTATTTCTCTCTTTATATGTGTAAACACAATATTTGCTGATTCTTTTCTGACATAGTGTATGTCAGACAGTATGCCAGAAATTGTGATATACCAGAATAGAAATCCTCAAATTGAATTTGATGCATTCAATTAAGAGTTTATTTATCCATGCTACAATGTTTCTTTCCACTGACTGGAAAGGGAATTTGTGATATATATATATTTTTAACAAGTTATTTCTTTGCTTTAATTAGAACTTGACATACATGCATACACACACATTCAAACTATGATTATAAAGAAAAGTCAAAATAATTTTAAAATATGAAGAGATAAGGTGGTTTTATGGAAAATAAGATTTATTTTATTTTTGATGTGATAAGTTTGAGATAGAGTATCCAGCTTAATATATGCAATAGTTAATTAGTAACATGGAACTACACCTCAGGAGAAAACTCACTGTTGAATATATAGATCTGAAAGTTATCTGCATGAGGACAAAAATTAAATCCATGAGAGCTGAAGGGAGAGTTGCATTATAAAAACCCACATAAGAAAGGAAAATCAGTAACACGAGATCCTGCAAAGATGTCTTATGAGCTATTAAAAAAAATCAGATCTGATCATTGGAGAATTACTGGTAATCTCTATTTGGAGAGAGCACTTTCAGTTCAGTAATGTGGTTGGAAACTAAACTCAAAGGGCTGAGAAATAAGAAAGAACATGGGAGAGCAGAGGAGAGGAAAGGAAAGGAAAAGAAAGGAGAGGAGAAGGGAGGGAATGGGAAGGGAGAGAATAGAAGAAAGGAGAGAAGAGGATGGGGAAAAGAGGACGTGCATACAATGAATGAGTGTAGGTTATTTTTCTTTTCTTTTTGTTTTTTGTAGCTGTTTTTAGAGTATAAAAGTAATTTAAATGGGAAGATCTATCCCCTTCATTTATAGGTCTATATGACTTGCTTAAGTCACATGAGTCTAAGTTACTTAGAGCAGGAAGGAGTGGAGCAGGAAGGGTGGAAAAGGAAGAGGCACAACTAGAGTAGAGCTGACAGGAAGTTGGTCAGAAAGCAATCAGAGCTGGGAAGGATGCCAGAAAGCAGGCAACTGGTTATACTGAGTGAGAGAGCTTGTTTGTGACTTTGTTTAAGGGAGCTGGTTTGTAGGAAGCTTAGCAGGGGGAAGGTTTGAGGATGGTGTTGTCCTCTGCACTATTATTGTGTATAGATTATGATGGATTTGGCTTTCTGGTGTCTGAATAAAATGTTTTCGTTTTGTCTTCCTTATGGAGAGTCTGTTGTATTTCATGATTAAGAATTGTGCTGGATATTCATAACTGCCATAGGTATTTTGAACATCGATTTGGCACTACATAGAATTGACCTATAAAAGGGAAGAATCTTACCATTTCTACTTCCACAGTATCTCACACTTGGAAGATTAGTAGTAGAATCAATTTTGGGAGTAATCAAATATACTCTCTTTTGTTACAGATGAGAAAAATTATTATTAACAGAGAGGCAAATTCATTTGCCTAAGGTAACACAGTTAAAGTGCAATGTTAAGGCTGAAACACAAATTTTCAGAGTTCAAGTTCAGAATTCTTTTTAGTACTCAATGATAATTCTTCTCAACTATACTTTCTCCCTTGAGAAAGGTTCTTTTAATTGAAATTGGTGCCTTTTTCAACCTTGGATGTTACCGAATACTCAGTCCAAATAAGTAAACATACATAAAACACTTTGCAAACTTTAAATTATATACACATATTTCCCAACTCTACTGTCATTAAACTCATTTCCCCCATTCTCCTTTCAAATTTTTCCTTCTGTCAAGGACATGACTATTGTCCTCATCTCCCAGGATCATCACTTTATCATTATCATTTACTTCTCATTCTTCCTTATACTATATTATCCATTCAGTTACCAAACACAGTCCTTTCTACCTATCAGTCTAACATCTGATTATTTCTACCTACATATTCTTCAGTCACCAAAATTTACACTCTAATCATCTCTCTCCTGTATTGTTGCAATTGTTTAATTGATCGTACCCCATTTCTTTCCCTTCTCTGATTTGTTCTCTACACAACTACCAAAGTACTTTATTTGGAGAACTTCGGGCTATGTCACTCATCTACTCAGGAAATTCCAGTCACTCCCCACTGCTTCTTGGAAAAAATACAAACTCCTCTATTTGGCATTCAAAATATTTGACTGATTTAAAACATGCATTTTCTTCTGATTAAAGTAGTTACTTAATTGGCCTAATGTGATAGATCCAATCAATGGTAAACTTACACTTGTTTTGCAGTCTATTAAACATTTAAATTTACCTAGAGAAGTATCTAGTGGGTAGAATACTGGATTTGCAATTAAAAGACTTCAGTCAAAATTCTTCCTTTGAGACATGATAGCTATGTAATCAATGGACAAGTAGCTAATTCCTACACACCTCTTTCTTTCTGTAAAATGGAGGTAACATTGTGAGGCAGTGTAAATTGAACTTTAAGGTATTAATATATAAATATTCATTTTAACATATCCTTTCATCTAACTGTGTTTATCGTAAAATGAGGTTAATATGTTTTTAATTGATGCTTTTAGTTTTTATTTCACAGTCTTTTCTATGTATACCTCTCTCTCTCTCTTCCACAGTGACCTCTCCCTTTTAACAAAGTTTATAAAAGAAACAGTTGAGCGAAACCAACCAATGCACCATTTACAATGACAACACATAAAATATTTCATACCCATAGTCTGCTCCCTCTCAAGTGGAAGGAAGGAGTTTGTTTCATCATCTTTTCCTTGAGACCAAGCTTGGACACTAAAAATATGTTTCTTTATCATATCTATTCACATTTTTATACTTGTGTTAGTTATCTATGGTTTCTTCTTACTTCAATACATGTCCCTAACATATTTTCACATGTTTCTTTGAATTAATAATATTCTTCATTTCCCATTATTCAAGAATCTTATAATACATCCACAATTTGCTGAGTCAGTCTTTAGTCAATGCAGGGTTACACTGGCAGATGTTTAACAAATGTCTCTCAAAAAAAAAAACTATTCAGGACACACTTCTAAATTTGCTTTAAATTATTAATACTTTATTAATTCTAGACAATCAACAAAACACTAAGCCAAGTCCTGACTTGAGTGGCCTTAAGATGTGAGTGCTCACAGTGAAAATGTAACAATCATCTGTATTTAGAATTGACTTGAGAATGTCTCAATTCAGTATCTACCTACTTTGTTTCTAATTCTGTAATACAACACACACACACACACACACACACTGCTATTATGAATATTTTGGTAGGTATAGAAATTCTGTTTCTGACTTCCATCTCTTCCTGGTATAGGACTTTTTATGAAAAACAAACAAACAAACAAATATGAGCAATCTGGCTTCTGGTGACTCTACCTCAACATATATTGGGTACTTTTTTATTTTTTTGGTTAATAGAGGAGTCAGTGGCTTCTGTTTTGACAGTTAGGACTGAAAGAGAAATTGGAGACCTTCAGTGACATGGCTGTGCACTTTACCCAGGAAGAGAGGGTATATTTTTACCTTTCTCGTAAGAAATTAGAAAAGGATATAAATTCATAATGGTCCACTTGCTGGTCCTCTCAAAAGAGGCTGTATCTCCCATCTCCTTGTCTTTGTACTAGCTGTCTCCTATATCTATAAAGCTTCCCCCACTAAAGTGTGCATTTTAGAATCCCTGGCTTCCTTTAAGGCTATACAAACATCACCTTCCTGAATGAGGCATTACTTATTTCCTCTGGAAACCAGTGCCTTCTTGTTCAAGATAATTTGTATCTTCTTTCTCTCTCACTCTCTCTCTCTCTCTCTCTCTCACTCTCTCTCTCTAGGATATATGGATATGGATATAGTATATATGTGTAGATATTTATAATATGAATATATGTATATTCATATTTATGTACACATTCTCATTTATATATGTCTACACATATATATGTGTATATTTACATATATAAGTACACACATATATTTTCACTGCTGTCACTCTCATTAATATGTGATCTCCTTGGGGCAAAGTTGTACTTTCCTTTTATATCTTCATTATAAAAAATTATCTTGAAAATAGTGATCGTTTAATAAAGACTTATTGATTGATATATCCTATTTTCAGCTATCATTTTATACTGATATTATTTTTATACAACTTCTAATAATTGAGACTTATTTTTGGCTTATTCACCAAATAGCAACAGCATGGATCAATCAATGTTTCAATTGTCTCATATATGCCAAGTACTGTGCTGGGTGATGTTTATATCACCACAACGACAACGATGATGATGAAGATACTACTATGATGATGACGAAGATAATGAAGACAATGATAACTGCTAGTACTGATTGTAGTAAGTTGATAATTAAAAAGATGATGATGATGATAAAAATGAGAACAATAAAATTCATACTTTCAAAGGGCTCACCCAAATAGAGTTAGTGATGGTGGTGGTGGAAATAAATATATCTCAATGTGCAAGGAAAAAGTTAGCAAAATACTAGAACATGGGAGTAGAATATAATACTTTAAACTTTCTCTTTTCAGTATCATTCAACACTTTATGTCCTGGTAGATTTAAAGGTTAAATGATCTAAATCATAGTTTGAATAACTAATTAACAACTTGGGAAAAAAAGAATTATCCATGGCACTGTACTCAATAACTATTGCAAAAAGAAAACATTCATTTATTTTGTCTTCTCTTTGACAATAATACACAAAGAAATATACACGAATATACCTTTTTGGAAGAGAAAATGTAACAGAATCACAGAAAAAAAATAACAGTATATTATTGACTTTTTCTTCTCAGTCAGATTCTTATTAATTATATTTTCAACTCTAAATCCCTGGAACTCCAAAAGTGTCTTTATTAATCATGTTTCCAGTTTTCACAAAGAATCTCACAAAGAAAATTAGAATTTCATAGACTGCCTTGATAAGGATTTAGATGCTAACAAATAAGCTTACAATTTGCTAAATGATTTAAATATAGAATAAAGATGCTAGTGACATATTTTACTTTGTTATTAAAATGTAAAATAGAGTTACATTGCCAAGTTTGTCCTTGAGAATACTCTCTATCAGATGAGTATATAGGATTCATATTTACATATATTAAATCATTTATAGAAGTAATGGAAGGTGTGCTATGATTTAGGGTCAACATGCAGAACCTGGAGTTTAGTGAAAATGAATGAATTATCTTTTGTCTTTTGTTTCCTGTCTCTTTTTTAATGATGATGATGATGATGATGATAACTTGAAATATAATTTAAGTTGATTTACTTCATCAAGAGAAATTGCATGGTGGTCATAGCCCATTAGCAGATTATTATTCTTTTGAATTTTTCTGAGAGATACTTAAGAGTTTTTAAAATTATTATTTTATCCATAATCGTGCAGAATGGAAATCCATTGCTCAGAAAACAAATGCATTACTATAGTTTTTATATCAAGCTCCAGGTAATTGATTTTATGACTTCATTAATATTCTCAGATAATCCAAGAGCACTTCCACTTTGAAGAAATGTTAAATACTGCAATATTTTGTTTTAAATTCTCCTCTTACGAGAGGCATCTTTTTCTTAGAACTGGAACTGAATGATTCAACTGCAAATCAGAGTTAGAGATTATTGGAAGGGAGGCCTAAGCACCAGTTACCATGTTGTTGCTGCTTTTGTTTGACTACAGCTGTAGCTGGCAACTGTTTCTTTTAATCAAAGAGCTCTGAAAAACAATGCATTTTCACAGTCTGTTGCTAATATAGCTATGCTATGAGGATACATAACTAACTATGTGCTTAAATGAAGCTTGTTTCTACAGCAAGATTTTTTAGCTTTTATGCTTCCTGGCAAAGAAAGGGATAAAATCATCTTTAGTTTCTGTGTATTCACTCTTTTCTTTCTGAGCTGCTGTTTTCAAACTTTTCTTTACATAATTTCAAAGGCTGCTTAGTTGGATAAGCATCCTCTTGGCTGAAAAGACAATGGCAGCTTTCATTTAATACGAAATTTCACTGGACCTAGGACTATTTCAGCAGATCTTGTTTGAAAACCATTGGCCTCTGGGAAAGAGAACTGCTTTATTATGGTTTTAATTACAAAGCTTAAGAAAGACAGCAAATAAGGTGAAATCTGATTTACCCCTGTTCCTTTATCCTGGAGATAGTTGGGGAAAGGAAGAGAAAGAGAGTAAAACAATAGCAGAAGTATCGTTAAGAAGACAATAACATATTCAAGAAAGTCCTCTGTGTCCTTGCATGTATGTATGATTGTTGAAAGACAAAAAAAAATCTCTCAGAACATACTCAGAGGGTCAGCATTACTGTGAAAGGTCTATTAGCAGTAATTTCACCTTGCATATTATTTCTGGGGTGACTTATTTTCACTTCTGAGTAATCTAAGAATGTAAGTGACAGGTAAAGTAGCACTTGCGATTTCACAGGCATTGAGAACTCCCAGTAAAGAAAAGGGCAATACCGATAGATCCTAAAATCACAGTTCTTGAGCTGGAAGGGTCCTCAGAGGATGTTTACTCAAAACCTTTCATTCTGAATAAGATGGAACTGTGACCCAGGAAGGTTAAGGAACTTGTTCAGGTTTACAGAGGTAGTAAACATTGAATTTGAATTTAGCCATTCTAATTCCACACCCAATTTTTTGTTTGTTTGTATTAGTTCTGTTTTTTCCTTTTTTTAAATTTTATTTTACTACACTGCTTGCATAGTGAAATGTTTGTGCTATGGAGGAGGTAAAGGAGTAAATGTTTGTGAACCTAATAACTTGGAAAATGTCAGTCTCTCTTATTTGACTAAGAAATAACTATGAACATTTATGTTATTCTCTTTTATAAGATCTTAAAGTTGGTATGAAAATAGTATTAATATTCTGGAAAATTCTAAATTTATTTATTTAAAGGTTGTAGATAACTATGTATCAAACATCTATTGTTATTGTTGTTGTTTTTCTTAGAATGAAGGTGAAAAATCATTTAATTTAGTTGAGAGATCATTCAGTAATAGCCAGAAGACTAAGAGTGGTGATCTGTGACTCTCTGAGATGTACAAAGGCATCTACTTATCTATGTACATGAACAACTGAGAGATGTACGGTCTTCTGATGGCATATATCCAGAATATTACAGACAGCTTTATTACCCAACAACATATGGTGGGGTTAGGCTAAGTCTAAATGACAATATTATTGCAGTTAACTGCCAAGTTTTCTTACTAAGCCCAGTATTATTAGCTTCCATTGCTTTATAAAGAAGGAAGAAAGAATGATGGGTTTTAGACAGGGTGTCCAACAAAAAATAGTAAATATGTATTTGCCTTGATATTTTCAAAGTTAGTCAAGAGGGTATTAAATTGAAATGAGAAAAAGTGAGATAAAGAAAGAAAATTGTCCACACATATAACAGGCAAACCTTGTACAACAGATAGTAGTATGTACAATACAGAAAGGAAAACAGCAAAAAAAGAGGATCAGATCATCTGCAAAGAGTGATAACTTAGTTTCTTCTTTGGCTATTTTTATTCATTCAATTTCTTTATCTTTAT
>CM053769.1:634854536-634890053 GCA_028658325.1 Potorous gilbertii
AGACTTTTTAACACTGTATTTCCAGCAGACAAGAGACAGGTATTCTAAATCTGTGTATGTGTGTGTATGTGTGTCTTCCTTTGGCAGGTGGATGAAGCCTATGGATACTTCTCAGAATATTTTTCGTTATATAAAGTTTTTAAAAAGATACAAAGTTAGAAAGTAAACCAATTATATTGAAATAAAGTTTCTATTTAAACCAATTTCACACTCCATGTTAAGAACTCCTGACTACTAGAGACTTGGAATCTCATCCTTGTTCTTGCACTCAGTTGTTTGACCTTGGATAAGTCTCTTGACTTCTCTCAGCTTAAGTACTGTCATTTAAAAATAAAGAAGAAAAAGAAAAGAAAGGAAGGGAAAAGGATGAGGTGAGTTAATTGATTTCTTTCTAGATCTTTTTTATTTAAGTGTCACCTTTCAAAAGCAAACTAATTGTAGCCAGAAACATTCAAAAATGCCTGTTTTCCAGTGGAACAACACTGACATCCTTTGACTTAGTCTGGGCTGACTAGTACTTTAAAAGAAAATGTAGCAAGATGTATCTTTATATGTTTATGTATGCACACAAAACCTGTCTCTGCAATGTCAGTCAAAGGACTAGTTTTACCATTACTCAGGGTGGATTGTGCTGAGTCGAATTTGTTGTATTCTACTCCATCAACAACTGCAGATTAAATCTGCCAAAAGGATTATATCTATAAAATGGAAAACTGCAAACTCGGGGCTCCAAATGTTCATAAAATGAATATAGTGCAGGCAGAAATCAGCAGAAATAAAGAAAGTAAATCAGGAATGTCTAAGTAAGCCTCAAATACCCTTTGGTAATGGTAAATAGGACTGACTCACATAGAAAAAGGATGAGCAAAGGAGGTGGGGAAGAATATGAATAAGCCACACACAGGTCTGGAGAATTAAGAAAGAGAGAGAAGTCATTGAAAGCAAAAAAAAAAAAAATCACAAAAGAATCACTCTGGTTACTTATCAGGACTGGTTGTAATTTAACTTGGCACATTGTTAATACGTTTTCTTTCAGTGCTTTGGCGTAATATTCTGGCATCATCACTTATGAGAAAGGAAAATAAATTTCTTCTTTTTAAATTTAAAATAAAAAAAATGCAAGGAGAAGTCATTTTCCCCCCAGTTTTCTTACTAGGTAAAACAGTAGACTAGGCTGATTACCTTGGACTTCAACACAGAGAGTCATTCTGTCCTGGGGGGAGGGAAGTTTGTCACCCAAAGCCCTCCTCTCTTCACGTACCCTCCCACCGCATTCACTTGCAAATCAGTGTGCTTGGAAAAGGCTGCACTTCCCCAGGCTCTAACCTTCCCATGGTAAGTGCTGTAGCTCTATCAGCAGAACCTTTCTCTGCTTCCTCTGTGTGTGTCTGTGCGTGCGTGCGTGTGTGTGTGTGTGTGTGTGTGTGTGTGTGTGTTCGTGCGTGTGCGCGTGTGCGTGTGTGGGGGGTGAGTGAGGGAAGGCTGGTGGCTTTTTCCCCTCTGTATTAATCAGAAGAAGCTCTCAATGAAAGCCAATCAGAGAGAGCTCCCTCGCTCGCTTCGCTTCCCTGCAGTCCAGAGTTAAAAGTGATGCTGAGGAAAAGCTTGAGTTAGATTCAAGTAGAACCGGCCTTAGAAAATTACAGCAGAAAATAAACAAAAAGCGGGGAGAGTGGCACAATCATCGGCGTTGTTTGGGTTGGATGCTACTTCCTTCTTCAGAGGGAGAGTCAAAGGTAGGAGCTTTTCCCCCCTCTCTCTTTCTCTCTCTTTTCTCTCTTTTTTCAACTTAGAACGCTTTATATTTTTATGCCAGGAAATACGATGTTCACAGAGATATTCAAAAATAATCTTCAACTTTGGTATAATTAAAAGAAGGAAACGAGAAAACAACCCGCATGCAGTGACAGGACCAACTGCTTGTGCGCCTTGTCCCTAGAATGACTGTGTGTATCATTAAAAATGAGGGGTGGTGTTGATTTTACCCCTGAGTGGGCTCATCTTATACTTGGAGGTTTCCTGCTAGGTGAGCAGATGTTAGAAAACTGTGATTGATTTTATTTTGATGTGTGCTAATCTATGCTCACCTTGATGTTGAGTCGGGTTTATAAAATGACACCTTCTTGCTCTCTCTCCCTCACATTACTTTGTATCCTGGTGAATGGAATGCCTTCCTACTTAACACTCATTCACACCCATAGTTCTTGGAACATGCAAAAGGTGCAGGATGGAAATGACAGACAGATGACAGTTACATAAATATAACAGGTGGATAGTGAACATCTACATACATGAAGTAGTTTGATGCTCATTGAAATCCAGTAGGCATATTTCCTGCATAAACAATTCTCATCTAAGTCTGCCAATAGAAGGCAAAAGAAGAGATTAAATACATGTACTCAGCAGTTGCAGCATTTATTGTCACTACTGCAATAAAATCCATATTTTATGTGATGTTAAATTAATGCAGCACATTGTTAGTCTGAATGCATGTGCCCAACAAGTTACTATTGATGGCATTGTAAACTGGGGAAATGGTAATAGCCTAATACTGCTTTTGATGCTAATTGCCAGCAGACAAACCTATGATCTTCTTATCATTAAAAAAGGAGTCCACACGTGCAATCAGTGACAAACACCAACCAGCATCTTAAAACTGACCTATCATCTTTGGCTTCCACAAAAATGGAGCTGTTTCCTATAATCTTCATCTTTCATTCCTGTAAAAGCCTCACCATTATCCCAAACTGCACATCCATTACTTCTGAGATGTTTTGAGATGCAATCTATTTTCCCCCTCTTTTTCCTCCCTCCTGAAGAATCTATATTAAGAATGATCTGCCTGTCTTATGCTGACAACAAGCTTTATACTTCTATGTACATGTTACTAGACTTTCCCTCACAGGGGGAAAACATCTAGCCTTAAGATCATTTTCTTGGTGAATAACACTAAGCAAGCGTATGTTTTCTCACTCCTACCCCCACCCCCACCTCAGTGGTATGGTGATGATTTTTAATAAACAGAACTTTCACAATCATCTCACACTCCTTGAATGAATAAGTATATTCATTTTTGGTTAAAATAATAAGATGTGTATTGGGAAAGAAAGAAAGACTAAAGCCTGGGAAGTTACAAAGATAAGTCTTACTTCCTCCCTCCCCTTTACCCTCCAACCAAGTGCTAAAAGCAGCTCATATATATTTTATACTGAGCACAGGAGACAAATTTTTTTGGAACAAACATAAGCTGATAATCCTGTTTGTGTCATGGGAACTCTTCATATTTAATCTACCCTGATTTTTTTTTTAATGTGAAAGAAAAGTCTGTGTATGTAGTAACATGTATTGTTAGATTTCACTTGAGAGAGCAGGTCTCCATATGTTTCTAAGTGTGAGAATGAATTCCTGCTTTTATTAAATGTGAACCTCTTTCTGCATGAAGTACATGATGATATTTATCTGACTTCACTGGCACATGTGCCCTCAGGTTATGTTTGCAGTCAGAGAGTCTCATATTTGGCCTCATAGTAGAGGCATGAAAAGAGCATGTATGCACATGTATGGCAGTTATTCATTCTGGTTAATAGCATGTGACTCTGGTATTAGTTTTATATTTGCACATTTTACAAAACCTAGCAGTTAATTGACAAGAAGGATTCTATATAATCTCAGCTTGACACTCCTTACGACCCATTAGTTAGCTAGATAATTTCTCTAAATAATAAAAAGGGGGGAGGGATGAATTATAATTTGTTAGATATCCAGAGGCCTTCATTCCTGAGAAACTAAAAATTTGTCTTACCATTGATGTTTTAGAAATTTGCTTTCCTCTGGTTTTATGTTGTTTCATCTTTCTTGTTAAATAACACCACAGAGGAGATTGAAAAGGTTAATACTAAACGAATGCCAACCTTTCCAAATTCTCAGGAGTCATTTCCTGATCTTAATGTGATTTCCATGAAAAACAAATGACTGAGGCAGAGTGAGTCTCATCTGGGTGATTCTTGTGCAGATGACTTATTTCCTATGTCGCTAAACCAGATTTGCAGCCTGATGGGAAGACAGGTGATAATATACTGGCCTCCTAGAATATCTAATTTTTACACCTGATTGTGCCACTAGGTGGCAGCACAAGGTGAGCATTGGTCTAATACTGCTGATTCAGCAGCAATGGGAAGCAGGGTTTCTATTTAAGTGTTATTACTGGTAATAGTGATGCATAATAAGCAATTAAGTATATTCAGAAACCATAAGCTCAAGCACTGAAAGTAGCTCTCAGGCTCCTAATTAGTAGCCATAACACATTTCTATGGATCAAATAATATTCTAATTCTGGTCATTTGACATCAAGGTTATTTGTGAGATAAAGGAAAAAGAACAGTTGTGAAAGCAATTACTAATACCTATATACAGTTTTCTCAAAGATGCACTTTTAAATTTTACATGCATGAGAAAATATATGTTTGAATTGTTACTTAAGTTTGAAAAAGAATACAACAGCTTATTAAGTTCATTATGTACAGCATTCATATTTTAAATGTACTTTCAAAAATCAAATAGCATGAAAGATGACCTCATTCACTTTAATCAAGATATCTGAGCAGTGGTGAAATTGATTAAGCATTTTAATAAGCGTTCATCATATGCAGTCCCATCCAGAATACTCATTGAAGGAGAAAGGCACCATACAAAGAGCATTTGAAATTCTTAGTTCACAAATTGGGAATTATCAGCAAAATATATTTCCCCATTTGACTCCTTATTGACCTTATCAACAAAACAGTTTCATTTATCACACTTTATTTCACTATTTAGAAATGTGAATTATGTAGATATAAAATGTGGACTGTTATGATAAAATTATTAAGCAAATATGTCCCTTTCTTCCTTTTTGATGAAACATATTGATTTTATCTATTTTGGATTATGTCATAAAATTCCTTCCTCTACTTACGTTGCCCCTCCCCCGGTCCACACATTCTGCCAACAAGTTACAATGGAAGGCCTGTTTAAACCTCAAAATTTGCAGAGAACTTTTGTTGCTCACTAAAAATGAGATAGGGTTTAGGGAAACCTCTATAATCTTCATAGAATTAAAAAAAAGTTAAACCGAAAAGCTTGTGCCCTGTCAGACAACACTAAAAATCTGGTGTTGTGTTTTCTCCATTCCTAAATCACTCCCTTTCAATTACCTTACTCTTCTGAGAGAGGTAAGTACTACCCCTTTCAATTATGCTTTTCTCTTGGAAGGGTGTTAGAAAGCATATGTGACCAGTACATACTTTTGGTATTTCTTCTGGCTCCCTTCTAAGTACAGCAGCTAAAGAAAAACAGAAAACAAAATAATAAATTTCAGTATTTAAAGTTACAGGCCCTGGTTGATGCCAAGGGAATAGAGCATCATTTCATCACATAATTTTTATCCAGGTCATGTAATTATCCTGAAATATTTCATCCAAAACTGTTTGCATGCTTCCTCACTTGTAGGCGAGACAACATTTATTATGAATGTAGACTTTTCCCTAAAATGCATTGTTTCAATATTTTTTAAGAAGAAGGATATTTAATATTTTCTTCTCTACCTTGACCTTGATCTGATTACCAACTCTTTTTTTCAATAAACAAAAATTTTAAAAATATTAAACATAAAACACTATTCCACTGATTGAAGAAAGGGCACAATACAATATAGACAGACATTGATAGCCTGGTCTTTAAGCTGGCACAGTCCTGAGATAAACCCACCTTTTAAAATAATTCATGCCAATGTTTTCATAATAATGACAGCTTATTGATATGATTCCATGGAAGAACATCATGGTACCATAGAGGTATAGGTGAGAAGGACAAACCTTTAGCTATTCCACCGACAGCAAGTAATGCACTTTTTCCCTAATAATTGTACTCATGCTTTAATTATATTCTTACCTTTTTCACAAAAGAGAATTCATTTCAAATTTTTGTTCTACAGAGTGTATAAATCCCAATTAACATTAAAAGGTGAGTCAGGATTTTAGAAAAGAATAAATAATAAGTGAGAAGGCAACCACTTCCAATCAGAAAATTCAGCTATAAAAGAAATGTCCAAACAGTCACAGTACTGTGCTCATATTCCTAAAGCTGATTCTACCCTCCTCTTGGTTTTCATGACAGCAGAACTCCCTGACTGAAATACTTTCCTATGTGAAGTTTTATTGCATTACTCAATATGTAATTATGCCTTTTGTAAATCTTGTGATTTTATTGCGTGTGTTCCATCATCTGTCACATTATAGACTGGATTTATCACATTATCCTATCTTAGTACTTTGCATTATCACATAAAAATCATAACGCATCCCTTAGTTTAGCTTGATAGAATCAAGTTATTTAAAATGAAAGCATTCCTTGTATATATTATAACCCCTAGGCTTTTAAGGAATAAAGGGTAGGCATCAATTCATTCTCCTGTCCTTATAAAGTGCTAGCAATATAACATTTATTAACAACATGACTTTTTAAAAATCAACATAATGCAGAATGCATATAAATGAGATATTGTCTTCAGGTGTCAGGGTGAACATGAAGAAATAACATGAAATGAATGTTTATTGACTTTAGCAAAATGAACATTGAAGTAGTTGTGACACAGTCCTAATTTTAAAAATAAATAAGATAGATCATTCTCCAGTTTCCTGGAAATAGCTTTGCCTAAGATATGCATATTCTTGGTTTGTTGGTTACTGTAAGAAACACATGTCACCACTACTCAGACTCTGTAAATGTAAACTGATACATCATTAATGAGAGTGTGTTGCAGATAAAGTAGGGGTAGGACTTATATCCTCTCTTGTTTTCCAGAAGTTTAATTAATCTTAAATTATATCTGAATTTAACCTGATAACTTAAGGCAAAAATCAGGGTAGTAGTCTAGAAAATTTGATATGCCAAGTAATTGTAAATTCAAACCAATTTTTAGTAGCTTGAATTATTGATATAATGGCCTTAACCCACTTTCTCAGTTAAAATGAAAGCAAGGCTGTATTTTTAGAAAGTGAAGTAGAAAGCTAAGGTAACAACATAGGTAAAATAGAAGCTTTTTGATTTATTTTTGGGGATGGTTTGGATGATTTTCAAAAGCCTCTACTTTGGCTGCCTTGTGATTCACTTGCATAGATATGTAGATTTACTTGTGTAAAAATAGCACAAGATGCTGAGAACTGGGAAAATAGGTTCACATTAGCAAACAAAGGCATATATTTGCCCTTCAAATGTTAAAATGTAACAATGAAGTTTTGATTGTGTAATGTCATACTTAAAATAACTTGGAAGCTTTTTATTAATCCTATTAGTTCAAAATATTATTAAAACATTTGAACAGACCGTTGGGGTTTAGATAATTTCAGTAAGTCAAATCAGAGAAATAAAAAGAAAAATTCTTTTTTTACTTAGATCATGTTACTTTCTTAGCTATTTCTGTTACATGAGATAATCACGGCATTATATATGTAAAGTGAGATTTGTGTTCTGATTTTTATTTTCTACCATTGTTTATAATCAGAATAATCTCCAAAGATTAATAAGTAAAATGTAAATAAATAGATAGATAGAAAGATATCAAGCTAAAGGTCTCTGTGGCAGAGAGAAAATGGAGAGAAATTTTCCTTAGCTGTTGCTTGAAAATTTAAGAACTTCTAATGTTAGACTAACCAAAAGGTATTTTTGGTTCATGTTTTAAAGACAAGACAGGAAATAATAGCTTTAGAGTCAGGGATGTTTGATATCATATGAAGGAACTTGGGGAATACATTACTTATATTATTTTTTTAAAATCAAGTACATGAAAAGTAACAGTAGTACACCAAATATTTTTTTCAAAGGATTTTACATTCTCTTAGAGTAGTACAGAAAGTTCTTTTGAAAGTACACTAAAGGAAACTTTGATATCTACTAAAATGAGAATTACATAGGTATTTATTTTATGTTCTAAAAAAGTTGTGTTCCTTCCATTTGTTGCATTAAGACTAAAAAAACAGAATTCTATTTCATTAAATAGTTAAAAACTGAGATAAAAAAACTGCTTTTTAATCTGTAGTCTTCAACTGTATTGGGTCATCAGACTAGCTTTTAAATAGGTAGTCTCTGAAGAGTGAAAACTATCAACATGCATATTTTTACTGAGTGCATCTGTCTCTGCATTTGGAGAAAAAGCCTCTTCTATACAAATGAGAAGTTACAGTTTCCCATCCTATATTATCCTTTAGATCACATAGTGCAGACAAAATTAAAGAGTAGTTAAAATAAATATTATTTATATACATTATAATTTATTCTTCTGTTTTGTTGTTTGTATTTACCTAAAACAATTGATGTTAGATATTGTCATGCATAGATTTACAAGATTTCCACATTAAGACTGTATGCAAATACTTATTCTAGATTGCATTTTCTTCTAGTGACTGTGTTTTGGTTGAGTGTGATCATTCAAGAATGCCAAATTGCTTGATGTGGACAGCCAGAGAAGAGATGAAGCATCTCATAATTTGTACAAAGGTCCATACCTCTTCCAATGACATCACCCTTTAAAAATATGCTTTTGTTTTTAAACAAAGAAAAGGAGTTAGGTAATCTTTATATTTGTCAAGTTACTGATATGTGTAAATTAAGAAAATATGAATAATCATAGGTGCTATATAGTTGAAGATATGTTAGACGGCACAACACAGTGAAAAGAATGCTGAATTTTGGAGTTTTGGGACCTGGGTTCAAATCTTAATTCTGATTCTTACTGTCTGTCAGACAGACCTTAATCAGGATGCAGTTTCCTCATGTGTAAAACAGAGACTTAGAAGATGTCACTTCTAAGATTCTTTCCAGCTCAAAGTTTAAATTTCAGTGTATACTGTCACTTTCCTCCTCACCACACTCCACATGATGGAGAGTATATTTTGTTCAAAAGAAGATCTAATTCTAATGTCCCATGGTCTGTCACTCAGCAGAGTGATTTCACAGTCATTTGTACTCACCATTTGAGGAGTAAATTCATCCTCTAACAAAGGGTGCTCCTTTTGCAAAATCTCATTAAAAGTACACTTCTTTCCTCTTTTTTAAAAAATCAGAGTTCTCCTGAATGGCTGCCACAGACATGGGGCTGGAAGAAGCAGAAATGGAGACAAAACAATTATTTGGTTCTACCATGGTGATCACTGGCTCTACTTCAAATTCCCAGAGCTGGCCTTTTTGTGCACTACATAGAAAGGGCTTTTGTTAGACATTGCACAGCCAGGAACTTGCTATTGCAGTGACCAACTGAGTTTCCAGAGCTGTCTAAAGGATGTTCAGGCCCTCACCATTCCACAAAAAGAGGAGTTTTTATAATTTTTATCAAAAGACCCTTAAATAATTATTTCTGAATCTATATTCTTTTAATCCAAAGATCTGATCCTGAAAATCAATTAGTATTTTGTTTTTGGTAAATCATGAAATACATTATTAAATACTCAAAGAGAGCTTGTGATTTAGACGTATTAGTAATAAAGCAGAGAATTCTCTTGTGAGTCAAATATCTTTGAATAACTTACCTGTCTTTTAAATTTAGATTGGTTAATGACATCCTATCTTTTAAAACATTGGTTTTTTTCTCTCTTTTTCATAAATAAAATGCTATTTTTTTCCTGAAAATTAACGAACTGAAATTTTTTACTTTAAGTTTTGTTTTATTTTTCTTACCATGTAAATACAATGGTAGAATGATAAAACTCTTTAAGTACAGTAGTATATTTATGTATAGTATATTTATACAACAGCAAACTTGGAAGATATACAAGCTTTTTTAATTAATTAATTTTACTAAGTCACTGAAAGGCCTATGTGCTTGTTCAGTATCTTACAGTATACTCTCAGTTGTTGTTGCTATTCATTTTTTCAGTTGTGTCAGACGCTTTGTGACTGCATCTGGGGTTTTCTTCAGAAGATACCAGAGTGCTCTGCCATTTTCTTCTCTGGCTCATTTTACAAATGAGGAAACTGAGGCAAAGAAGATAAAGTGACTTGCTCAAGGTCACACAGCTAGTAAATATCTGAGGCTGGATTTGAACTCAGGAAGATGAGTTTTCCTGATTTTAGGCCTGGCATTCTATCCACTGTGCCTGTCACCTACCTACCCTGACTATAGTTTCAGTGTCCCCTAACAATTCCCTAACAGGAATCCTTGTAGGTAAAATAATGGAAATGGGATAAATTACAGTTCAAGTAAATATCAGGTATAGAAATTATAGTTTTATCAAATTGAAGCAGACATGAGAGGTCAGATTCTGGAACTGAGGTCAGGAAGTATCAACAGATATCTGAGGATAATCTCTTTAGGTTTAACACTTCCCAAATCCAAATACTTATATTTGGAGAAATGGTTAAGAGAAGAGATAGTTATGAGATAGTGTAGGTACTCAAAACTAGGTCAAGGAGTAACCACATAATAAGTAGAATTAAGTAAGGGAAAGAATCAGGTTCAGCACCACACAGTGACATACTCTCCTAAATATTTTAGTATTTGTAGCTTCTAGAGTGACACATTATTATTCAACATCAACTACTGAAAATATAAGCATGCTTCATCTATACCGGAGGCTAGAATCAATGTCATGTACTACATTGCCTATTCTGCAATGCAGTATGAGTGTTGGGTTTAGAAGTGGCTGAGGAAGGTTTTATAACATCACATACTAAAGCAACACAAAAGTAGGTTTTATAGTCATGGAATTTTTCATGTCATAGAATCTTGAGAGGTCATCTAATCATATCATTTTTTTTCTTAGCTTCAAAGATGGAAGAAAGGTTTTAAAAAATGAATTGTAATTAAGACAATATCTTGTATTACTTAATTTTTAGGAGGGGAATGAGTGAATGTGTAACATCATTGATATCAGTTTTATGTACATAAAACTAGGGAAGCTAGATGAATTAGTGAATAGACTGCCAGGCTGAATTCAAGAAGACTCCTCTTCCTGACTTCAAGTCTTGCCTTAGATACTTAATACCTTAGGCAAATCACTTAAACCTGTTTTCATTAGTTTTCTCATCTATAAAATGAGTTGGAGAAGGAAATGGCAAACTACTGCAGTGTCTTTGCCATGTAAACCCCAGGTCAGGTCATGAAGAGTTGGATCTGACCAAAATGACTCAACCACAACATAAGACTATTACAACCACATACTAGCATTTACTATATTGTTTTTGTTGTCCTGTATTCTAGCTCTGAGACATTGTTAAGTAGTAGAAAGCTAGGAATGCTCATATTCAATCTTGCCTCTGACACATGCCAGCTATGTGATTCTGGACAACTCTCTAAGAGTACAAGTGGCAAATTGGTGGATCAAAATTATAAAAACAAAACAAAAGCAAATACTGGAATGCCTTTATAAAATATCATGCAATCTAATGGAATGAGATTCAATCTTGGAATTGTGAGACCTGTCTTCTAGTTCTGGCACCACTGCTAGTCTTTTAGGTGGCCCTTAGAAAATTAATTCAGTTTCCTCAATTGTAAACTGAGACAATAACAAGAACTACTTCAAAAGATTTTTGTGTGGATCAAATGCAATAGCATATGAAAAATGCTTTGTAAATTTTAAAGTACAATATAATTATGATTTGCTGATATTAGTATTACTATGGTCCTTTCCAGATTGAAATGTAGTCGTGACGGCTATTTTCCATCTCTGTGACTTTGGACAAGTTGCTTCTCTACCTGAAATTAGATATGATAGACTTAATGATAAGGTCTTCAATGTAGACATCTATTTCTAGACCTCTTTCCTTCTTCTGCAAATTTGGATAGATAAAAAGATTCTTAATATTCCTTCTAGCTCAAAAGTTCTCTGATCTACTACCCTAAATAACTATATATTATGTATTAATATTTTTCATATTTCTATAAATTTACTCCTCACTTTTTCCCATTGAATTATAAAACAAAATTAGTTTACATAGAGGTAGTATATCGTCACAGAAAATCGTGCTGTTATCAAATCACTTGGTCCAAAACCCAAATAGATGTCATGTGGATGACTAAAGGACCACTATTTTAAACATGGAGTGAAGAGAAGACTGCAAAGAGTCAGCAAGAAGAAAGATAACCGCTGTGAACTGTATTAGCCACATAAACTCATTCAGATGAAACACATGAACCATTTCAAAATATATTGCAGTAACAGTACCTTTCAGAGTCTCCTTGCTGATATCAGAAGAATGAGAATTTTAAAAAATGATTAACAAAGAGACTACATTATAGAAGTAATCTTATAAATGATTTAATATCCATAAATCATAAGAATAATTTTACTAATCTATATTACAGACAAGAAAAGCCAGTAGACTATTATTTTCTTACTTACGTATTAGAGACTTTGACATAAAAAAAATGTTGCACAGTTAGAATGCGAAGATAAAGCTTTCCAAATGAAAACTTAGTTTCAATATATTTTATTTATGTAATTAAGGTTCATTCTTTAATTTCAAGATTGTATTAATAACTTCTCTGGAAACTATAACTTCCACCATTTGAATTCATTTTTAGCCATTCGGTGATATCTGATTCAATCCTAATCAATGAAATTTAGCCCAATGCAAAGAAGATTTATTAAATGGTTACTCTTTGTAAAGACACTCTGCTAGGTGCTAAGGATGAAAGACAAAGTGAAAGACAATCCCTGCCCTCAAGGAGCTTACATTCTAGTAGGGAATATTACCTTTTTACAATCATATGTGGGCACATGGTTATAGTCATTTGAAATTACTTAGATATCTTTGAAAACAAAATTATTTGATACCCTTAATCCATGAAGAAGTGTGTGTGTACTTTGATTAATTATCCTCTTCAGTAAAACATCACCGATATAACAGAATGATGACAATGAAGTTTCTCATCTTTCAGCTTCAAGAATTAATTTAGAGAACTCATTTAAAAATCTTTGTACTAATAACTATATTAACTTTTATATTTTGTAATTTAAAGTCATACATTTGTATGTATGTGATATAAAATTCCATGCAAACATGTACCTACTACTTAAAACATATTGCTTCTAAGCAAATCCAGTTGAATAAGGTAAAAAATAGGCCCTTAGGTCCTGGTAGCTCCAGAGTCATTCAGTCATTGAGATCAGATATTCCTACATAATAATTACTTGCCTTAACGGTAAAATTTTGAATGAAATTAGTCTATAGATTATTCAAATATAATCTTGATTGTCTTAGTTAAAATGACATATTATGTTATTTTCCTGTGAAAGGGTGGGCAAATGCTTCTTTGAATTTTGATAATGATATAAATAAAGTTTTCCTATTCTTTCTGAGAGAGAGTGGATCCCAAAATGGATAGAAATATTGTTCACAAACCAGGAAGAGAATCATTCAAGCTCCACATCTGACACAAACTGACTGTGTGACCTTGGACAAGTCACTATAACTTCTTAATACTGTAGTCAAGCAGTATCAAACTCAAGAACCGTAATACTTCCAAGTGTCTGTAACAAAATTAAAATGTAATTTGCAGCAATTTAATAATATAAATAAATCATATTACACTTTAAATCTACATCAATATGTGGCCAGCAGGGATAACTTTCCTTGATAAATGTCAGAAATTAAGATTTTTCCTTAACATTCTTGTCCTATTAAGAAAAAAAAAATCCTCCTCCTAAGTGTGCTTTTGGAGAGTATGGAAGGAGGGAGGCTGTGAATTCCTAACTCAGTGTTTACACAATTTAAATTTAAATTAATAATGCCAACAAAATACCAAATCAAGAAAACTGATTGGATAATTAATTAATAAGATTAGTTTTATTATTCATCTTTTGCCCAAATTTCACTTTGACTTGCTACATACTTATTGGAAACTAGAGCTTATAGACTGTAACTATTTGAATTTTAAATGAAAATAAATTAGATTTCTTCACTACCACAGTGTCAAGATGGGGTTATATTAATAAATTATTGACCCATTGACCCAATAAATTCTTGACCCAATTATTGACCCAATGAACTGCTTCTGATTTTTGAGGTGCAATTCCCATTTTTGATAACTCACTCTTCCAAAGAAAAAAAGATGGATAGGATTTTTTGGTCTTTGGAGCCATCTTGTGGTAGTATCACAGTATATATAAGAAGCCTACCATTTTTGGTTCCAAATTCTTTTCCAGCTAAACTATTTCAATTTAGCACCATTGAAACAGATGTGAATTTACAGAAGAGCTATAAAACAGCATTAAAAATGTATCATGTTTAGATTAATATCATTTTCTTTTTACATCTCAATATGAATTATATAAAATATTGTTTTAGAAAAATCTCAACAAAAAATAAAAACTTTTTGAGCAGGACATAATTACAGAGCTGAAATGTATTTTTGCTGTGCAGCTGCAAGAGATCTCTACAGAATCCTTAAATGTTTAGCTAGCTCAAGGCAAAATTCATTTCAATATCCTCTAGTGTGCAGCACAAAGAAAGCAAATCTTGTGCTATCATTATTTTTGCATTCTGTAAAATTTAAGTGTAAATATGAAGTCCCATTAAAAAAAATTGTTACCAGAAACTCAGGTTATTTCATTTATTTCTCAGTGGAAGTTAAGATTGATCTGTTTCTTTTTATAAGAAATGAATACTTGATTAAATTCCAATTATTGTGTGTTATGTAAATGCTCACAATGAATTAAGCTCTTTTATTTTGTATGCTGTTTTGAAAGCATTTTGAATGGAAGATGGACTCAGGCATATTATTATGGTTGCTATGATCATTTCATTGGGAAGTGCTTGGACTTTTAAAAAAGGAAGAAAATAAAAATTTTAAAAATAGGATAATATACCTAAATATTTAATTTTTTAAATTTCTTAACATATACTTTCAAATGCATAATGAAAATAGCTAAAGAAAATTAGGAAATGATTATGTGTTGTTTGAGATCATATTATTTTGTATAAAATATTCATAAAATTGTTTTTAAGGTATTTTATTAAATAATACTGGCAATCGTGTTGTAAAATATGCATTTCTTTGAGTTTCATACTTCTTAAAAATTAGTTTTAAAAAGTGATATGTTTAGATAGGTCATTTATATATCAGCAATTACGTGTAGGCAGAAAAGATAGTTTCATGGGGAGGGGACAGAAATATTACTGGAAGTTGATCTTGAGAAAGTCTGAAAAAGGCCTAATAATCCCTGACCGAGACCCAAGCAAATGGAGAGGGACTGTAGCAGGATGAAGGGATAGAGAAGAGGGACTGTGGGTCTTTAATAAGTCATTGTACTCCTCATGTTTCATGCTATTTAATGAACAGATGAATTACTTTTAACTGAACTCTTTATATAAAAGAAAATATAAACTAACAGGAATATGAAAGTCAGATAAATATTTTTTATAGTAATATATATTCATATACCTCCTAATACAAGTTTCATATATATGTATATATATGTATGCACATATGTAAATATACATATAACTGTTTTTATACTATTGTATTAATTAAACCTGCAGAAATCAAAGTAAAATATTAACAAAAATACAAAAAATGAATTATGAATTGGCACATGCCAATTATCTATGATTTTAATTTGTAGAAATGACATTTGTCTTTATTCTTATGAAGCCAAAAAATGTATTCTTTAAATTAGAATCTGCCACCTAAACTTTGAACTAAAAATAATGGTTAGAATGAGTCATATCTCAGCCCAAACACAATATTCTCTATAACATTGGAGACAGTTATGACTGTCATTGCACCAAAAATATATTGTCAGTAAGAGGATATCTGTCTCAAGAGATTTTACTTTTGATTTATGCTATATTCACAAATCATCAATTTTTCAAAGCACCAGAAAACTCAATATTACTTCATATTAATGCATAAATTATTTGGTTCAACTTCAAAGGGAAAGACTTGAAGATATGTTTTTAGAACTAAATATATTTATAATATTTAAATATACATTTTTGATGTATCCACAAATAGAGATATTGCTTCTGGCAAAGTTTTTCCACTCATAAATATTAAATATGTAATCATAAATATGACTAAAATATAGGACAATACCTCTCCTTATAAGTAACAGGAAACAGCTATAAAAATTTTAAACATTTTAAAGTAGAAATTTCTGTTTTTCTTATTAGTTGTAATCTAAATGTTCTAATATTCCAAACCTTGTCATTGTGGACAAGCTTTAAAAAATAATTATTTTTACATACTCTCCATAATACTCATTCAACTTGAAGAAAACACAAAAATAAAAAGAAAAAAATAAAAGCAAGACTTGTTCCAAGTTAAAAAAAAAAAAGCTTAAAATGCCTTTCTAGGCTATTTTTTACTTTTCTGAGTATATTGTATCCACTACTTCACCCTTACAACTCTGTAAGATTCATAGAAAAGATGACTTGCTTCCAATTTAACAGATATGGATGCTGAATCTGAACTATTTAAATGACTTCTGGGGCTGCTGTTGTTGATGCCCAGTGGTTTCAGTTCAACTTTCTTTTACTCCATTTGGGGTTTTCTTGGCAGACATACAGGAGTGGTTTGCAATAAACACTTCCAGTTCATTTTACAGACGAGGAAACTGAGACAAAGAGGGTTAAGTGAATTGCCTAGGGTCACACAGCTAGTAAAGACCTGAGATCAGATTGAAACTCAGATCCTCCTCACTTCAGTCCTGGCAGTCTACCCACTGCACCACCTAGCTGTCCTAAGGTTACATAGAGCAAGAGATGGACACATGTCAAAGTGTTTGTATGTCTGTGTGTTTTTGAAGTTATGTTACTCTGTAGTCAATACTTTGCCCTAAGAAACTATATATAGGCTAAGGGGTAAAGGGGTTTTAAAAGAGAGTGTGAGGATTTTCCAGTTTTGTTTAATAAGTACAAGCATGAAACAGTAAATTGCAATTCAAGGCAATAACATGAAAAACCAACAGAATAATTTATAAAAGTGTTAGAAATGGTGAGAGTAAAGAGGCAACATCTTACCTCAGGATCATCAGATAAAACTAGACAGAGGAACTGAGATAGTCTTCGAAGGAGTACCGTAATAATAGGACAAACACATTTCAGATTGGGGAACATCATGCTTAGTGGTAGAAAACAACATTGAGAGATTAAAACAAGATTGAGAGGCACTGAAGAAGTTGGTCTAGATAGAGAAAAGGATTTACTCCATTCCCTCATTGTCAGTTGTCTATTGAACCTAAGATTAAACGGTTTATTTCTGGATGTGCTGTAAATATGACCGACTCTCCTAAATATTGACTACTTTCCCTGCCTGCCTCATCTGCTTTGCCTCTCCTTTGCCCCTGCAATGTGGACAGTTCCTTCACTTTCCCTAATCCTTAGGAGTTGCTATAAATAGACAACTTTGTGTGCTTCATGGTTACCCAAAGGCATAAAAAGTCCCATTCACAGAAAATTGGTAGCCTTGGACACGGTGAATGTCTAAATGCCACGTGAGTCACTATATCTTTTACTACATCCTGCTCCAATGAATAGGTCTATTTTCAAATGGAGATGCGGTGCAGGGGTCATATGCAGAGAAGCCAGGTTTTAACATATACTTGTTACCTATGTTATACTGCTATGTTAGAGCAAAGTAAACCTCCTTTTGTTGACTGTTTAATGACTTGCAGGTGAGTGCATCATTTCATCCCAATATAAATCCTAAACTAAGAAAGGACTGCTCTTACTGCCATCTCTGACAATTTCAAACTAAAAATTTCTCAAATGAAATTCATTATGCTCCCCACCCCCACCCCAAGACATACTTCTCTTCCACATCTACCTGTAACCTGGAATCATCACTGGCTCTTCTTTCTGGCTTCCCACATACAGTTAGGAGACACTTGTCAATTCCGTGTTCATGTCATCTCTTTTTACAGTTCTTTCCACTAGCATGCCTTGCCTGCACTATTATAATAGCCTCCCAGTTTGTCTTCCTGATTCTGATCTTTCCTCCTCTCCATTCCATCCTTTACCACAGTTGCTAGGTCACAGGTCTGACTTTGTCACTTCCTTGCACAAAAAGCACCCGCATTTTGCTTCTAAAATTAAAAGCAAACCCCTTAGCCTAGTATATAAGGAAGGTCCTGCACAGTTTGACTCGCATCTGTCATTCCAAATTTATTTCATACTCCTCTTAACAAATTCTATATTCCAGCCAAATTGGAACCATTCCTCTAAAGATATTCCACTTCCTATCCTGTGCATTTATACAAGATATCCTCTATACTTGCGGTGCATGCTTTTTGCATTTCAACCTTTTAGTTTATTTGGATTCTGTATGGCTCAGGTTTAGTGCTACTTCTTCTATGAAGTGTATAATGATACTCTTAGGCCCCACTCTCACCTCCAGGAAATTCACTATCACTAAATGATTTTTCTAATGTTGTGTTAATATACATCTTATCTACTTTCCCCACCCCCAGCCCTACTAGGTTCCTTGAGGACAGGGATTGTGATTTTTATATTCCCAATACAAAGCAGATTGCCTTACACTATCAGCAATTAATAAATGATTGTTGAAATGAATTAAATTTAATTGTAAAGAGTTGTGTGAAGTATGGTTTATAGAAAGAATAGTGGCAAAAAGTGACTGAGTGATAAAAAGTTTAAGATATTTACTATAGATATATAGATATAGATATAGGTATACATCTATATAGATATAGATATCTCACTCTCAGAAGTTAAAAACTGAATTTACAGCATTTTACTGGAACGAATAGCTTTTGGACTGAACTGATTAATTTATTACACTTAGGCATGATATCAGCACAAATATATGATGCATATGTGTATGCATACATACATGATAACAGTTTTAAGAGTGTATCTTGGAAAGCATAACAATCCACAAATCAGTGAACACTTATTTCTTTGTACATTGGAATATTCTGTGGCCAAGGAGCTCATATTCAACCAGGGAGACCATATGCATAAGCATCTATGTGTACAGAGATACATAATACATATAATGTAACACCTATATAATGTATGTTTATGTAAGTATATTTTCAAATAAGTTATTTTGGCTATTATAAATACCCAATATGACTGGAAATATGATGGAAAATGCTGTCTGCATCCAGAAAAAGAAATGTTAAATAGAAATGTGTAGGATGAATTTATCTATATGTATGTATGCATAAATATATATACATATACACAAATATATATACACTCATGTATATTTGTATATAATGGTAGCCATCTCAAGAATGTGAGAAGAAAAAAAGAAATTTACATGATAACTTTATTCAGTATTTAAAAGAAATTTCAAGTCATACCTAAAAGATTTGCTGTTTAATGTGCAATAACCTTTTTTATTATACTATGTCATGGAAAAATTGTTTCATTTCATAAATTAGAAATAAAATAAATAAAAATTAAAATATGTTCCACATATCAACACTATATATAAAACCTAAACGTATGTTAAATGTGTATAATATATATTTACACATATTTAAAATATAGTCATACAACCACATATTCACACAAATACACCACATTTACACATATGTTTTATGTAATATGTGTTACTAATGAGGATTGGAAGCAAGGTGTGAGACCCTCACAAAGACTAGGGTACCAGGGACATTTCATCTGGAGAAGAATTCATGGACTCAAGCATTGTTGAGGTTAAGGAAAGATATATTATGCTTTCCAATGGGCAAGAGTTCATAGGGAAACTGCAATCTTAGAGGGGTACAGAAAAAGTTTATATAGAATGTTCTATGGTAACACTTGTGCCAAATATGCTAACTAGGTGTTTTGGGGTGGGATTAGGGAGTAGTTAAGGAGTGGTTATTCCTTAAAAGAACGTGCCTACTGCACAGGTATTTTACCCAAAATTCATTGGGAAATAATGCAAGGTGAGGGTCGGGGGGGGCCTACCTGGAGGTGTGATTTTAGGCCTGAAACATCACTAAGTCAGCCAGCAGTCAGGGCTGGCTCAGAAATGCCAGGTTGCTGTCATCAATGTGTTGTTAGACAAGATAAATGTAAGGGACTATACGTATTCTAATTCTACGATACATATGATTAATGCAGACAATCAACAAAACAAGTCCTAATATGTAGAGTTTGCCAATGTTCATGTTGAAAAGTTTAATAATGGCCTTCCTGGATATGTATCCATATACATATTGATATCTATGATATTGATATTGTATGCGTATGATTGATCAGTTATGACCCAGCACACAGCCTATTCAGCCAGTACGCAGCTGGTTCAAACTAATGAGCTCTATAGGTGCGGCTGGCTACTGTAGGAGGAAGGGAGATGTTGTTAGGGCAGGCTGTGTCTTTGGGCTGGGGAGATAGATAGATAGATAGATAGATAGATAGATAGATAGATAGATAGATGGATGGATAAATGGTAGCTTACTACCTACTTACCTACGTACATACATGTACTATGTAATATTTGAGTCACTAGTAACCCAGTAAAGTTTTACTACAGAAAGTGGTTCTTAAATTTACACTTTAAAACAAATTTTAAATTAATCTTTTTTTATTATATCATTTACACTCCCCACAGTTTTCCAACATGATTCCCTTATCCCCTTTAAAAAGGAAAAAAAAATTCAGCAAAACCAATCAGCACATCAAAAATGGTACTCTATATGTTCACTCCTATCTCTGCAAAGGAGCTGGCAGCAGCGAGAGGGAATGTCTTACATATCTTTACTTTGGGGAAAAGAATCATAGTCTTTATAATGTGAGAACATTTAGTTTCAATTTTTTTTTTATGTTTTTCTTTTGATTCATGTTTTTGGCCTATTTGTATGCATTGTTTTCCTCTCTCTGCTCACTTCATTTTATATTTATATTAATTTTAATAAAAAATTTGGTATTTATATTAATTCACATAAATATTTTATGTCTTCTTTTTAATGATCACGTTTATCATTTCTTACAAAGCGGTAATGTTTTATTGCATTAGTTTGTCAATATTTTCTTTAGACATCCCCCACTTGATGGGATTTTACTTTGTTTACAATTCTTTTCTATTAAAAAATGTACTGCTAAAAATATTTCATTATAAAGGGAGCTTATAAACTTATTATATACTAACATGTGTATTATATATATATATATAATATAACTTAATTTTAAAAGTAGCACAATTTTACACATGCTAATGGTTAAAAATAAATAGTGGCAATGTCAGCAACTTTAGGCTGCCATTCAGCCTTCTCTAGAAAGAAATCATGTATAAGTCAGTTTGAAATTCTGTTATGTTCAAAATGTTCTCTAATGTATCAATTGTGTTGACATAAATTAATGTTTTTGAAACATATGGTATAGTAGAAGTGACTGTACATTAACATCTTTTACAGATTTCATTGGCAAATTATCTCTTTTACCCTCTCCTTCATATTCACTCCAGCACTAGGCCTTTGTTATCTACTTTCAACACCATGGTAATAGCATCTTAACAGATATTCCTTTCATTGACTTTCTTTCTCTGCTGTGTAATCCATTATATCAGGGTCAGAATATCTTATGCATAAATTTCTCCATTTTAATTCTCTATTTAAAATCTTTAAATTCTTATCTTTCATAAAATAATTATATAATTTTGAAGGACCTCAAGGACCATCTATTTCTTAACATAATCTTATTACGCTTAGCTTGAAGATCTTCAGTGAAGACAAATTCTTTACTCCTGAGCCAGGTATATATCTTATTTTATTTTAGTTGGTGACCTCAGAGTGATTCCTGCTCTAAAGAAAAAATTTGCCTGTAAGGAAACTAATTTCCAAAGATGCTAAGATCACATAGATAGTAAATGACAAGGCCAATAGTTTAACTCGGGTGTTCTGTTTCTAAATCCAACACTCTTCATTGTATTATGCTGTGTCCTCATTTTTGTTTCTGTAACCTGAACATTGGACACAGTGCTATTCACATAGTAGGTCCTTAGTTGCTTGATTTATTGACAGCCTTTGATCCACATTAAATTTTTGGATGATATTCTTGATTCATATATATTTCAAACTAGATTTTGGGTTTTTTTGTTTTGTTTTGTTTGTTTGGTATTCAAGGCCCTTCATTAATAGGTATCGTTCCATCTTTCAAATGTCTTATACTACTCTTAAAATTTTACTTATTGTGCTTTAGGAAAATTAGCATAGAAAATTGTCATTTCTGCATACCTAATATTTTATTGACAAAGTAATTTTTCCTCATTCTGTTTCTTATGCCTGGAATTTCCTTCCTTATCTCTACTCCCAACCTTTTGCTCTTCAATTATTTAATATATGATTTAAAGTCAAATTCAAATGCCATATTTCCCAGATATCATTCTCACATCCCTATGTTGGTCACAAACTTCTCCTTTGGCCTTTGTATAACATATTTTCTCCTTTCTAATATTAAATATTTTCTGTATTATAATTTTCCTGTTTTGTTCTAAGTGCTGTAAGGAATGGAAACATGTTATAAGTAAAAGTCATATGTGTCCCAATTTCATTTACTTCAACACATTAGGAAAAGGAGAAGATTTGGTGTAGGAAAGATGCTGCATTCTATTATGGTCATGCTGAACATCATAAATGTAATCATGCAATTCTTGTGGAAAATATGGCAAGATAAGGCCAATCAATAGTCGTTTGGATAGAATCAAAGAGTAGTTTTATATCAATTTGGTAGAAGTTATCAAGTAGACAGTCCCAGATATCAAAGCTCGTCCCTTTGTTATTATATTTTATTTTTTGGTTAATGATTTAGATAAAGACAAATAATAAACATCAGGGAAAAACCAATACATCCTACAATGGAGTTAAAATCCAAAAATATATCTGAGAGACTAGACTATCAAGCTAAATCTAATGAGATGGATTTTATTTAACAGGGATAAATAGATAGTCTTACAGTTGAATTAAAACACATTACTTCAGAAGAACAGGTTGGGGAAAGCACAGCTAGAGAGCACTTTGTGTGAAAAATATTTGAGAGTTTTAATGGTCTGTATGAGATAGCAGAGGAATATGACAGCAAAAAAACCCTAAAGTTATTGGTTATTGGGATGAATTGGTTATTGGGATGAATTCTTCAGGAATAAAAATGAACTTACAATCACCACATTATCTCCTGAACAGAACACACAGATAGTATTGAGATGAATTCTTGAGACAAGAGTAGGATCTTCATTGACCTATGGAGGATAGAAATCAGAATAAGCAAAGGTTTTGATGCCATGTCATAAAATAATAGGTTAAAAGAAACACAAATATTTAGCCTAAGGAAGAGTAGACTTAGATAGTAAGATATAGCTTTTGAAAGCCTTTCAACTCTCAAATATATGACTTCCTGTAATGCCAGTGAGATACCCATAGTAGCCACTATGAATATGCATGTATATTTCCAGGGAAAATTCACAAAATATAATAACATTTTTCCTCAAAGATGAAACCAAGATATTTATTCAAATACCAGAAAGCCAAATCCATTATAGTAGCAAAGAAGTTCACAACACCAATAATCCAGGGAGCACTGACATTCATGAGTCTTCCCTCTGTTCGGCCTCCCCAGAAACCTGCACCCCTGGGCAAAATTCCTCCCTCTCTCACTCACACTAGCTGCTTTGTCTCAGCTCTACGTTGCTCTCCCCCAGCTCTGCCTTACTCTTCCTGTTGAACTCATTCCACAAGCTCCTCCAACAATGCCATGTGACTCAGGTTGTGAGCTGGAACAAAACTCAAAGCAGGTCACGTGGACCTATTAAGGGGCAAAGAAGATATCCAAATTCCCTTAACATTTCATTCAGTCCCAAGATCTTTCTGAATCCATTAGTAGGTCAATGGGAGTTTAGGGCTAACTGGTATCACCACAACTTCCCAACAATATAGGAAAGATAACACAAAATAAATACGTAAAGCAATATTTTAAGGTGGGACTTGGGCATAAGCACTCCATCATTCCCCCCTCAAATGAATGGGACTCAAAATCCCTTGGGGTTGGGGGTGAAAGTCTCCTCTTCTATAACTATTTCCTGCTAAGATTGGACATAGAGCTGTCCCTGCCTTGAAAAGTCCCATTTGATTGGTCAGTTCTTTACTTGGTATCTGGAGCTTAGTGGATGCCAGGTCTAGAGGTGAGGGTGATACCCAGATTGAATAGTCAGTCATCTACAAGTGGCGGGCACTAAGCCTGCAGGAGACAAATCTAGCAAACAAGTTAAACAAACAAACCAAGGCCAAAAAGAATGAGACAATAACCAGAAGCAGGGTAAATGTAGTGTCAGTCGTGCTTTTGGAGTCCATGAACTCATTAATACTGCATTAATTTCGGTCTTCCTTAGTGGAAATTGGTATCTCCCCTCAGGTAAATTTAAAGCCATACCTCTCAATATATCTTTTCCAATGATGTATTAAGGAACAGATGCAATAGCCATGTTATACTGCCATCACTAGTTTAACTTACCTGACTGATATTTCAGCCCTTCTCAGTCCTGTGATGGTAATAGGAGTTTCATGTTTAAATTTATCAGTGTTTCCATCTGTAAAGGAGGTCTCTGCCCCAGTATCTATTAATGCTGTAGTTACAGTAGTTGATCAGTTTTTCTAGTATATGGTTAAACTGAGATGCGGTTTGTAATCCCACCTGTGTATTTCTTTAATTTGAGCTGGGGCTTGGCCAATTTCCTATTCTCCCTGAAATTGTGACAAACTTAGATACAATGATTCAGGAGGCTCTATAGGGGCAGTTCTTACTTATCTATTCCATCTAATATTTAAGTCCCTTTTTTCAGTTCATCTTATACAATTCCAGACTTAGAATATCATCTATTTCTCCAAAATCTATTCCTGCTCCTAAAAAAGCAGTAAACAATTCTTTCCTTGTTAATCTATTCTGACTTTGAATTCCCTGGATATATGCTCTTCTCTCTTGAAGAGATTTATCTTTTTCCCATTCCCCTAAGTCACCTAACTGTGAAATCTTATCTAACACCTCTGAAAGAGAGTGCCCTATTTCCTCAATTAGTAGAGGCAGAATTACATGCATATAAGCAGGAGAAGCAGACTTCTCTATTATATTTCTGTGAGAAACTATTAAGGCAGTGCTATGGTATGTGTCTGCATCTCCAATCATAGTTGCAGTTTTCATTATCTCTTCCTTTATATTTCTCATACAGTCTCTAAGCAAATACCGGGGTCTTTTTCCACCAGGCCATACAGAGTCAGTGAGACACCACCTGTAGGATCCTTCAGTAGCTAAAACTAATAAATTAGTTCCATTGTTATCTCTTTGAATATGGTAATCTTTAAAAGCTTGTTGTACAAAAGGATCCTGATATACCTGTAAATTTCTAGCAATCTATGTTATCTACTCTTACTCCTCTGGACCCTTCGTCACTGATTTTCACTATCCAAGATACTAATTATTCTCCCATTATTTGGGTGAATGGATTTAAAATATCTGTGACCTCCAGTGAGTAAAATTCTCAGTTACTTCCTTAAAGACTGTGTGCCATCCATCTCTATTCTCCTGATTCCTTTGTAGTAATGGACATGTACTCACCTTCCTAAAAGTCTCCTCATCTAAATTTGTTTCATTTTCCTCCAACACATATTCTTCCCAGGTGTCTGGGCCCCAATCAAACCCCACAGGTACAAGGGTTGCATGAACCTTCTTTTTGTTAACTTTCCTCATTTTTTTTCTAAGCTAAACTCACAGTTGCCTTTTCTTTTTCCACCTGGTATATTCTAGCTTGCTCTTCTAAAGGAAAGTCTGGATACTGTAGCACAGAAAGCTTCTCATGTAAATCAGCTAACTCCTTTTTCAGCTGAATCTTTTCCTCAAGCAATTTGTCTCTACTTTTACATATAATATGATAACTTGTCAACAATGACTATTGTCTTCTACACCCCTGCCATTTTTTTCCCTGGCTCTATTGGTATTCCTTACAAACATCTTTCTAAATCTATGGGTTCTCCTTTCTGTAGCCTTGGTTCTCAGTTTTCCCAAAGTCCTGTAATTTTGGCCCATTTTCTTTCCATTGAGGAATAACGTAAATCGTTCCATCCTATGAGATACCCATTTTCTTCCCTAGAGCCTTCCTGTTTCCAAGTAGGAGTTTTATATCTTGTGATCCCATCCTTGTCCCTATTTGTAAAGCCAATGTGATACCCAGAGTAGCTTATAGGAATATGCATGCATATTTCCAGGGTAAATTCATGAAATACAAATAACTCTTTCTCAAAGACAAAACCAAGATATTTATTCAGATACCAGAAAGCCAAAACCACCACGGTAACAAAGTTCATTCACACCACCAATCCAGGGAGTACTGAAATCCCCAAGCCTCCCCAGAAACCAGCTTCCTTAGGCAAAATTCCTTCCTCTCTCAGTCACACTAGCTGTTCTACCTCAGCTTTGCCTCATTCTCCAATCTCTGTCTCGCTTTTCCTCCTTTACCTGTTCTGCAAGCTCGTCCCACCATGACCCAAGTTCCATTTGATTCAGGCTGTGGGTTGGGCCAAAGATCAAAACAAATCATATGAGCCTATTAAGGGTCAGGGAAGTTTTTCAAATTCTCTTAATATTACATTTTCTCAGTTTGATTGTTTGCAATGCTGATGAAACCTGTAGTTGGAAGTCCTGCAAGATAAAAACAACAAGTTTAACAAATCATTTTCAACTTATTAAAATATAATTTAGATAATAAGACTTATAAGAAATAAAATGTAAGGAAGATACTTTAGATGTAAGAGCATTAGTACAAAACTTCATTAACTTAAAATAAAAAAAAAATTCCCATCCTCAAATGAAATGCCTTGTCATTCATACTTCATTACAATTAGAAATTTTTTATACATAATTTCAATCTAAGGCTTTTGCAACCGTTTATTTTTCTAATATTTTTTCTAATATCTCAGTTCTTCTTTGCTCAAAATAATTTTCAGTCCTTTCTTTTGCTTTAACAATGTGGAAGAATACATCAAAACATTCACATGAATATTTATTTTTCTAAGAATAATATGTAAAAACGTTCCCTTTAATTATTTCATATATATATGTATATAATTAGGGCTCACTACATATTCTTCCATTTTTTAAGGTGGTGAAGGGATTTTTTTAAAGCTCATTCGATAGATAAAAATTTTTATCAAACCAATAATTATTTTCACAGTATAAACATCATGCTATAAAATTACCCATAAATACTAGGTCATTCACTGGAAATGTTTATTCAACATAATGCTTTCTTTCATGTGTAAAGCTCTTAAATTATATGTTCAATGAATATTTTACAATGCCTTTTTCTAATAATATTTATCAAAAGAATTAAAATTATGGGCATAAATTATATAATGTTCCTACCTGTAAAATATTAGAAGCTTTGACAGACTAGAGGAAGTCTCATGTGTGTTCTGAAAAAAATAACAGATATTATTAGTGTATTTAGACAGCAGACATTATCTGTGTGACACTGGGCAAATCACTTAACATCACTATGGCCACAGTTTTCTAAATTGTCCAACAGTGTTAGTAATAGCACTTATGGCCCAGGAATGGTGTGTAGATAAAATGAAAGAACATTTGTAATGCTATTAGTATTGTGTATGACATACAATAGGTATTCAATAATGAATTGGGTATATTTTTCCATAATTATATCTATCTAAAGATAGACATACAAATATATATGTGTGTGTGTGTATATATACACATATATATATATATATATGTGTATATATACACACACACACACACATACTTAGTAAGCATTTAATAGAGATTTTCAATATCAATAACATTTTGGTGGATTTTCTCTTACCCTTTTTTCCATTCTTTTGCTTGCGACAGTTTTGTTTTTGAACCTCACTTAAAACATTGCTGGCATGTCTCTTAAAATCTTATCATGTACTATAGGAACTATGTAAGAGAATTTCTATTTGTTTGTTGAACTTGGACTACAAAATAACTCCATAGTAAAAATTGAACTGTATTTTATAGATATAGCCAGAATTTGAGGCAATTCATAGCCCTGTGGTGCTCCCTTGAGATTAAAGTATTCCAAGTGAAAGAATCAATCAATAAACATTTATTAAGCACTTATAATGTGCCAGACATTGGTCTTAAGCATACAAAAAGAGATGAAAGACAATCCCTGTCCTCAGGGAGCTTACAAATGTTAGGCAGAAGACAACATGCAAACAAATACATACAGAGCAAGTTATATACAAATGATAGGAAGTGTTTAACAAAAGGAGGCCTATACTATAGCATTTGGGATGACTTTCTTTAGAAGGTGGGAATTTAGTTGGGAATTAACTGGAAGTAGAGGGGTCAGTAGTGAGAGGAAAAGAGGAAAAGCATTTTAAACATGCATGACCACTAGAGAAAATACCCAGGGCCTAGAGAAGGGAGTGTCTTTTTTGTGGAATGGTCAGGACTCCAGTGTTCCTAGATCAAAGATTATAAAACAAGAAAAAATGTGTAAGAAGGCTGGTAAAAAGAAAGCTAGGTTATGAAAACATTTTAATGCCAAAAAGAATAGTTTGTTTTTTTTTTTATCTTGGCAGCCATAGGAAGTCACTGGAGTTTTTTGAGTAGAGGGGTGAAAAGATCAGATCTATGCTTTAATATAATCACTTACATGGCTAAATGGAGAATGGATTGGAAAGGGGGGAGACTTCAGGTGGGTGACCCACCAGTAAGATATTACAATAATTCAGGTGTGAGATGATTAGAACCTGCATTAGAGTGGTGGCCATGTCAGAGGAGGGGAGTGTAACATATTAGAGAGATGCTGAAAAGGTGAAATTAATAGGCTTTGGTAAGAGACTTGATATTAAAGGTGAGAATTAGTGAGGAATCCAGGATGACTACTAGATTTTGAGAATGAGGAACTGGAATAGTGATATTACCTTCGATAATAATGGAATAATAGTCAGTGTGGAAGGTGTGTGTTGGGGGAGGGGCAGCGAATTTAAGGGGAAAGATAAGTAGTCCAGATTTGGACATCCTGAGTTTAAGATGTCTGAAAGGCATTTGGAGATACAATATTCAGCAGAGTTACAGAAAAGTAAATTTGAGAACCATCATCATAGAAATGATAATTAAATCCATGGTAAGTGATAAGACTGCTAAGTGAAATAGTACAAAGGGAGAAGAGAAAAGAGTCTAGTACAGAATCTTAAGGGATACCCACAGTTAGAGAGCATGATCTGGATAAGTGTCCAGTAAAGGAGACTGAGAAGGAAAGGGAAGAGGAGGAAAACCTGGCGAGAATGGTGTCCTAATGGTGTCCCAAAATCTTAAGAGAAAAACAAAATGTCTCAAGGTAGAGGAAATGCCCAATAGTGTCAGAGGTTATAGAAAAGTCAAAAGTAATTATGACTGAAGAGGAAAAATTGTATTTGTCAGCTAAGAGATCATTAGTAACCATACAAAGAGCAGTTTTAAAGGAATAAAGTCAGAAGCCGAATTCTGAGAGTGGTTAAGAAGACAGTGAAAGATGAGAAAATAGAGTCATCTATTGTAGATAGCCTTTTTGAGGAGGTTAGCTAAAAATGCAGAAGAGATATGGATGATAGCAGAAATGGAAATGCTCATTTGAGCACATTTTCAACATTGGGGAAATATGGAGATATTTGTAGGGACTGAACTAGTAGACAGGGAGAAATTGAAATTAAGTGAAAGACTAGAAATGACTGAAGGCACAATCTATTTGAAAGATGGTATGGAGTGAGATCACTTGAACAAATAAGGTAGTCTTGAAAAGGAAGAAGCATTCATTACATGAGACAGGGGTAGGTAGAAAATAGCATTTCATAATGGCAAATTGCTTCTGAGTAATTGGTGATGAGAAAGGCAAACTCATGATAATGGACTCAGTGTTTTCTGTAAAATAGCAGGCAAAGTTCTTAGCTGAAAGAGTGAGCAGGGAGTCCTGGGAGATTTGAAGAGAGATGAAAAGTTTTGGAAAAGTCTCTGTGGAAAGCAGGATAGTGAGTTTATAAGGAGGCATAGAATAACTCAGCAGTAGTGAGGGCCCAGCTGAGCTTGTCTAACATAAATTTATAGTGAGTCTAGTGAAAACAGTTCCATATTTTCTCCATCTTCATTCCCATGTATGTATGCAGGAGTGAAAGTGATAAATGGTGGGACTGATCTAAGGCTGAGGCTTGTGTGAGGATAACTGATAATATGTAAAGGGGCTAGGAATTCAGGAGAGGAGGACAGCATAGATTTGAATTGAATGACCAAAACGGAGAGAAGAGGAGAGAGTGGCTACTGCCACAGATATGACTTAGGAGAGAACTGAGGGGTCAAAAGATTGGAGATCCTGGTATAGACATAAAGTAGGTTTTTGAAAGGGAAGACAGAGGGAGAGATTGTGGTCAGATATGGGGGGTTTTATAATTCTTGAACATAGAGTTGATAAATTTCTGTTTAATTGCAAAATCAAGAGTCTTTGCATGTGACTAATGTGGGGTAGAACTAGGTCATATAAAGTGACTAGGTTGAGGAAATAAATGGTTAGGGTGTGTTGGAGTTGAATTAAGATGTATGTTGAAGTCCCCTTGTACAAAGGCAGAAATTAAATAAAAGAGGAGAGAGAAATTCTGATTCAGGTATTGAATTAACTGAAGAAAGAAGGGGAATCTCATAGGAGTCTATAGAAAATAGCTACCAGGTTTTTAATTGGGTGGTAGCTATGAATAACATTAATCTTAAAAGAAAGAAAGGTTATTGAACACTGGAGGTAGGGGAAAAACCTAGAAGTGGCAATGCAGAGCATGGAGTAATCCAACTGCCTCACTCTGACCAGCGAGCCAAGGAAAATGAATGAAGGTGCAGCCACTATTAGAAAAGGTGGCCAGGAAAGCTGTGTCAAAGGGACATCAAGTTCTAGCTCCTGTGATTACTAGCTCTGTGAATGCAGGCAAATCATTTAACCTTTATGACTCCTACATAACTCTTGAAGATTTATCACTGAATTATGCATGGCTACAATATGAATTGGAAGAATAAATTTCCACACCTACAAAATTTTATACACACACACGTGTATACAGATGTGTATACATATTGGTATGTATGTATATATGTATGTAGATGTTCTTCTGTATTTATATATTTGACTTATTCCCTATTTCTTAGTAGCATCAATTTGGATATTACAAGTATAACTACTGCATAAAGTAGCACACAACTTCATTGTATTTATTCTATATTTGCTGCTTTTAAACTTCAAGAGTTGCTCTTTAATATTACAAGATTTCATGAAATTTTTTTCAGTGTTTTCTATTCTTGAAATACCCTATTTTCAAATAATTTTCTTCATGTACAATCTATTCACTTGATACTTTGCTATTGTCTGAAATTTTCTGAGCTTCATTTTATTTTCTTGAAGTTTTAAAACTAATGGTAACTTCCTCGTAAGTCCTCTGACATTTCTTTAAAACATAAAGGCAACTTTGGGTTAAATGCTAACTGAGAAAAAGGAATTTTTAACATGGGGTCCATGGACTTATAAAATTTTGTTTTTTACACTTTGATAACTGTATTTCAATATAATTTATTTTCTTCATAATCTCATATGTTTTATTTTGTGTGTTAAAACGGCGATTACAGCACTTTTCTGAAAACAAGCTCATAGGCTTCCTGAGGTTAACACACAAGAAACTGAGATGAATTTTGAAGTAAATTACAATAAAGTGATAATTATTTTTGCAATATGAAGTCTTACAGGCCATCTACTAAATCACACAGGAGTTGTAAAGAATATCCATACTGATCCAATCATAACTCATTGAAATATTAAAGTGAAAACCAAAATTGAAGAAAATATTTTAAATTAACAAGTTGGACCTGTTGTTGAGTGTAAGGTTTTGTCACTATATTTATACTAATATAAGCTTATATAGCAACACTTATGAATAGTTATTGTGAGTAACTGAAAAATATACTACATTGAGAGCTAGTAAACAAACATTCTCATACTGGCTTTTCCACAGAAGAGCAGTATGATCTATGGTACATCTCATTTGGTCTCATTTTTCCCATTTGTGAAATGATATTTTTGTCCAAATGCTTTTAATTTGATAAAAAAAAATTCAAAGATAATTAAAAAGATTTTATCATATACCCTTTAACTTCTGGGAGTATAAATACGAAAATGCCCGATTTTCAATGAAGTGCTTTTATGACTTATGTCATAGAAAGGACCTCTAATTGTTGAATGTTCTAACAGTGGAATGAAAACTTCGTCAGGTCACAGTAGATGGAAAGGTTATAAATATATAACAGGAAAGGATCTCTTTATCTGTACTCCAGGGCCCAGATTAGCTAAATTCAGAAATGAAGACTGTCAAGCGTGATAGGGCTTTTGATTTGTGGTAACTGATGGACCTCCCCCATAAATGAGAGGGCACATCTTTATAAGTAACTGAACTAATTTAAGTGAATTTAGTTGAATTTAAGTCATTCAACTTTGATTAAAACAAATGTTAGTTAATATCTTTTGTTTTCACAAAACATATTTCCCAATATCCAAAGGCATGTCATAACTCTCACTCCCCAAGAATTTTACAAAAATAAAACAGGGGAAAAAAAGAGAGGAAAAAATAAAGTTCAATCAAAGTGACATAAAATTTTCTGGTGTTCCATACCTTGTTCCACTTCCATAATTTTCCACTTCTGTAAAGAAATAGTTAGGTGTTACCAAGCAAATCTTTTCTTCAGGGCCAAACTTTCTCAGTAAAATTTCATGGCATTTGGTTTTAATTATTATTTTTTCTTATTCTATTTACTTCATATTATATATTATTTTCCTGGTTTTGTTTACTTGACATCATTTCATATTTCTTTATTCATCATTTCTTACAGGACAACATTATTCTGTTACATTGGTATACTCCAAATTATTTATCTATCCTACCAATGATGGACATCATCTTTTTTTTAAGTTACTTTTTACTACAAGCCAAACTTTTATGAAGTCCCTTTTATGTGAGGGTGCAAAGCATATTCTTTAAATGATACTAATAAAATGACCTCAACAAAGTTATAGTTTATAAGAGAAAGGGGACTATGACATATACATAGAAATGTATACTGTGAAGTAGAGTAAGATGTGGATAAAAGTGAAAATCAAATATGAAATATGAAAATTTGAGACAAGAGAGCCCCTATAGCTATAAGGATCAGAAAAGAAGTAACTGCATCTGTTCTGTGACCATATGTGACCTTTCACATAATTGAGTGTGGCCTTTTGAGTGAGTCCAAGTTTTTCAGAACAAATCCTTTTATTAAGGGGATTTGTTCTTTAAAGTTTGGATTCAGTCAAAGGGCCACACTTGAGGACCTAGAGGAAAATATAGATGTGTGTATGTATATATGTGTATATATGTATACATACACACATACATTTATACATATATATACATGTATACATATACATACACACATGGACAGAGACACACATATGCATATATACGTAGTTAGGTGGCACAATGGATAGAGTACTGTGTCTGCATTCAGAAAGACCTAAGACAAAATCTGTCTTCAGACACTTGCTAGCTGTGTGAAACTGGGCAAGTCACTTAATCCTATTTGCTCAGTTTGCTCACCTGTAAAATGGATAAGGAAATGAGAAACTACTCCAGTATCTTTGCCTAGAAAACTCCAAGTGCTGTCAAGAAGAGTCGGATACAACTTAAACAACTGAACAACGAAATATGTGTGTGTTTATGTGTATCCAAACACACCAGTCAGGACCCTTTTAATTACTTTAATACCTTCCTAATATATCTTCTCTCTTTCATTTTCTCACTATTATAGTACAATATAACTTCCATTGCTATAAGGAATTCCCAGATAAGGAAACTTCTACCAATACACAACAACAGCTTATAGACTCAGGAAACTGTTTAGGGAATTTGGAAGTTAATTCTCTTAGCTATTTGAACTTCAGCTCTATCATGACTCTGAGGCCAGCTCAGAGCACTAACTCACTTTTTCAGTCATCATTAACCCGAAGTTCCATTTCAGAACCTTACTGTTCTCTTTCACTATTGGTTCTTTATCATTTCTCATATCCATTGAAATTCTGAAGACTTTTCTACTGCACTTCCAGAACCTTTGCTGCATCTGCTCTCTCTTTTTTTAGTCCCACTGTTACTGCTTTAATGAGAAGCAACATCATGGAAAATACTGTTGAACTTGGAATCGGGAAGACACAGCTTAAGTTGTGCTTTTGACTCGATACATGATCATGAGCAATTAAGTTAATTTCTCAATTCCGAAATAGTTCTCTAAAAGTGTAAATTAGAGAAACATTGCCTTGTATTGATGAAGGAAGTCTCCCCAAAACAAAGTATCCAATCAGGCTCCCAAATGTCTACTAAGTAACATTCTAAATACCTTGCCCTTATTCAAGGCACTCTACCATTTGAAGCTACCATATCTTTGCACACTTATTGCCTATTACATTTCTGTTACATTCCATGCAAACTGAACTCTTTTTTCTATACCTTGAACATCCCCTATGGACCTTTACTTACATAAATCACTGTACTTGTCTTTTATTCTGGCGTATTCCTACTATTTTATTAAATCCCATTTTTGAGGTAATGGGTTTTAGGATGGGCACTGAAAAACAGTAGAGGATAAAAAAATAGAACAATTGTACTAAATGACCTTGGGGGTGCTTTCTAACTCCTTGGTTAGATAACTTTTCCTTTATCCCCAGTAACAAAAAGAACCTTCCCCCTAAACCCACATAACACTTTGTTTTATACTGTCCATCTACACCAACCAAACAATGTTAAGTTAACTGTGTTAGCATCCTCCTCTAATAGTTGTGAACTGGATTAGAGTGGAGATTAAGTCTCTTCTAAATTTTGCAGTCCCCGGCTTATGGCACAGGGCTCTGCATACAGAATATGTTTAATCAACATTTATTAAATTAAATTTGCTGCATATCTACATGTTATATCATTCTATATAGGAAGGCAGCAAATGAGTCTCACTACTCCTTATTTCCAAATATTGCTTTTCTATAATGATGTGGAAGTGCTTGCAGAGCTGAATTAACTGGGAAAACGAAATTTTCTTTATACCTAGACACTATATTTTTCAGAGAATATTAAAAAAAATAGCTGTAGATGACATATTTTTCATTTTGCTCACTGGCTTAGTTGAAAGTTATGTAAAAAAAAATGTGCTGTGAGACAAATCTTTCAAAAGAAAGATATATGGTTATTTAATCATGGCTAAATTCCAAATGAATTCATCATTCTTCATTATATTCAATTTATTTGTTTCTGAAAGGCAGTTTTCTTTTTCCTTAGGTAAGATATACCTGGATATCTGCTTTTTTAGCGTGTATTTTTTCACATTCCAAAGTGAAATGTTAAGTCAAAGCTATACCCACTGTCCTTCAATCTCTACTCTTAGAAAAATGCTGTACATGACTTTCCTCATTTTTACATAAATCTCTATTCACAGATCTTTGAATAGATTGAAAATGAATGT
>CM053769.1:634890553-634957807 GCA_028658325.1 Potorous gilbertii
GATGAAGTCTGTTTTGATGACAACATATGGCTTCCTTTGTAGTCATTGCTTTCCTTATTTTAATTTTTTTGTTTTAAATAGTATTTTATTTTCCTTCAATTTCATATCAGGAAAAATTTTAGCATTCATTTTTACAAGATTTTGAGTTACAACTTGTGTGAGGTATGTTTTTTCTCCCTTCCCTCCCCTATTTTGAAAATGGTAGGCAGTTTGATCATATGAATCACAGTTATAGAAGAAGAAACAGTTCAAAAGGAAAAAAATACCACAAAGAACAAAGTAAGTGAAAAAATAGGATTCCTCCTGCATTCAGAGTCCATCAGTTCTTTATTTAAATATGGACAATATTTTTCTTTGTGAGTCCTTTGTGCTTACCTTGGATATTGTGTTACTGAGAAAAACTTAGTTCTTCATATTTTATCATCACACAATTTTGCTGATACTGTGTACAGTGTTTTCCTGATTCTGTTCATTTGACTTTACATCAGTTTGTACAAGTCTTTCCAGATTTTTTTTCCTTCTGAAATATGCTTTTCATCTTTTCTTATTGCACAGTATAGTATTCCATTCCCTTCATATACCACAGCTAGTTCAGTCCTTCTCCAATTAATAGTTATCCCCTCAGTTTCTAATAGTTTGTCAACAAAAATAGGATTGTGATACTATTTTGTACACTTTTCTATTTTTAATAATCTTTTTGGGATACAAACCTAAAAGTGGTATTCCTAGATCAAAGGGTTTGCAGAGTTTGGTTGCTTTTTGGGTGTAGTTCCAAATTGTTTTCCAAAATGGTTGAATCAGTTCTTATCTCACAAAAATGCATTAGTGTTCCAATTTTCTCACATCTTTTCCACAATTTACTTATATTTTCCTTTTTTTTGGTCATATTTGCCAATCTGATTTCTATGAGGTAGTATTTCAGAGTTGTTTTAATTTGTATTTGTCTCATCAGAAGCAATTTACAACACTTCATATGACAATCGATATCTTTGATATCACTCCCTGAAAACTGTCTGTTCATTGACCATTTATCAATTGGGGAATAGCTTGTATTCTTATGAATCTGACTCGGTTCTCTGTACATTTGAAAACTGTGGCCTTTATCAAAGATACTTTCTGCAAAGCTTGTTTCAAAATTTTCTGCTTTCCTTCTACTATTGGTTGTATTGGTTTTATTTCTACAAAAGTTTTTCAATTTAATATGATCAAAATTATCTATTTAATATTTCATAATGCTCTTTGTCTCTTGTTGGTCAAAAAATCTTCCCCTATCCATAGATCAGACAGATAGATATTTGTTGCTCTTGTAATTTGATTGTTTTATGGTATACCTTAGGAAGATGAAAGTTACTTCATCTCCCTTAATCAGGTTCATTTTTGCTTTTACTCAATCCAACATCAGGACCATTATTCCTGCTTTCTTTACCTGTGGTGCCAACACAATATTCACAATGCCTACAACAATCATGAATGTCCTGGAACAATTCTGCATTGCAAAATATAACAGACTCTCTATATGGAAGATAGAACCAAAACATTTATTCAGACACCAGAAAGCCAAATCCATTATAATCTATACGCAGTAACAATGCAGAGGACAACACCATCCCCAAACCTTCTCCCTGCTAGGCTTCCTACAAACCAACTTCGTTAAACAAATCACAAGCAAACTCCCTTAAACAAAATGACAAACAAGCTCTTTAATTCATGCTAACCAGCTGCCTGCTTACCTGCATCTTTCTTAGCTGTGAATGCTGTCATGACTCTCTCAGCTCTGCTCTAGCTCTGTTTCTTCGAGCTATTCCACCCATGCAGCAAGCTACTCTCATCACAAGCTGCATGTGACTCAGACTTCCATGTGACATAGGCAGGTCACATGGGCCTATTAATGAGAAAGATCTTCCCATTTAAATTACCATTATTTGTGGCCCCAAGATCTTTTGCATTCATTGCATAGGTTGGGGGGGCAACTTTTATCAACAGAACTGTTACAAGAATAACAGATATTAGACATATAAAACAATCTCTTAATGTGGGGCTTGAGTATAAGCACTTTATCATTCCCCCCTGGAATGAATGGAGCACACAATCTTAGAGTAAGGGATGAAGGTCTCTTCTCCATAGTTATTTCCTGCTGAGATTAGGTGCAGAGCTGTCCCTACCCCAAGAGGTGCCATTTGAGGGGTCAGTTGCTCAGCAGGAATCTGGGGCTTAGACTACATTAGGTCTAGGAGTGGCAGATCACAGTAGTGGAGAGGGGGTGATACCTGGCTTAATTGATCAGGCATCTGCAGGTGGAGGGTATTAAGCCTGCATAAAACAAATCTGACAAATCAGGTGAGCAGACAAAAAGCCAAAATGAAGCAAGGAGACAACAATCGGAAGCTGAGTAGATACAGGGTCAGCCATCCTTCTGCAGTCCAAGAATCTAATATCATAGCCTCATTCACTGTTGCTTACTGTTTTCCAATTTGCAGTTTTGGAGTAATAATTCTGTCTAGAGCTATTTTTTACTTTGAGTTGAGGCCTGGCCAATCTCCTGTTCTCTCTGCAGGTGTGTCTAACTTGGATACAATGTTTCAGGAGGATCTATAGGGGCAGTACTATTTCTCTGATCAGTCTAATGTCAAGTCCCTTTTCTAGATACATTTTGTATATCATTAGTTAGAATGCTATCCATTCTTTCAAAATCTACCCCGGCTCTCAGTAGATCGGTAAACAATTCTTTTCTTGTTGATCTCTTTTGACTTTGAATCTGCTGGCTATTTTCTAATCTCCCTCGAGGAAATTTATTTTTTTTTACTGATTCTTACCATCCACAATCCTAATGCTTCTCCCATCCATTGGGTGAAGTGACTCAAAATATCTGTGGCCTCCTGCTGAGAAGAATTCTCAATTACCTCCCCGAACACTGTGTAACACCTTTGATTCTCCTGTTTTGCTTCTGCCTGAGAAGTTGCCCACACATGCTTTCTCATTACATTTTTGCTTCTTCTTATGAGCTAAACTAACAATAGCTTTTTCTTCTACCACTTGAAATTTTCTAGTTAGCTCTTCTAATGGAGAATTTGAATGCTGCAGCATAAATAGCTTGTCAAGCAAAGTAGCCAATTTCCTTCCCATATGAACTTTCTCTTCCAGAAGCTTGTCTCTGCTTTACATATAATTTGATAGCTTGTTACCAATGTCCATCTTCTTCTACATACCTCTGTTTTTCTTTCCCTATTTCTACTGGTCTTCCTTTGCAAACATCTTTCTAAGTCTCTGGGTTCTCCCTTAAGTTTCACAGAGACCTGTACTTTTAGCCCATTCTCTTGCTAGGAAAAAATAAGGTAACACATCCTCCCACCCAGTGATATCTGTTTCTTCCTGTATCGTCTTTCTGCCCCCGAACAGAGGGCTGATATTTCACAAACCCATCCTTGTTGCCATTTATAGTGCCAGTGCAGTATTCATAGTCCCTAAAGTGATCATGAATATCCTGTCACAATTATGAATCTGGAAATACAACAGACTCTCCACATGGAAGACAGAACCAAAACATTTATTCTGACACCAGAAAGCCAAATCTATCATAATCTATACACAATAACAATGCAGAGGACAACACCATCCCCAAGCTTCTGCTTGCTAGACTTCCCACAAACCAGCTCCATTAAACAAAATCACAAACAAGTTCTTTTGCTCACCCTTCCTAGCTCTGAATGCTCTCATGTTTAACTTCGTATCAGCTCTGTTCTAGCTCCTCCTCTTCCTGTTCTGCCCATAAAGCAAGCTCCTCCCAGGCTCCATGTGACTCAGACTTCCATGTGATCTATAGTGGTCACATGGGCCTATTAAAGAATGGGAAACATATTTCCATTTAAATTACTATCATATTACCTCAGCCAAAACACAACAGATTCCACTGTAGCCCTTTATCTTTACTCTGTGTCTCTGCTTCAAGTGTTTATCTTGTAAGTAAGATATAGAAGGATTCTAGTTTTTGATCCACTCTGAAATCCACTTCCATTTTATGGAAGTGTTCATCCTATTCACATTCACATTTATGATTGCTACCAGTATATTTCCCTCCATCTTATTCTTCCATCTGTTTGTTCTCTCTCTCCTTTTACCCTTTCCCATACCACCAGTGTTTTGCTTCTGTCTAGCACCTTCTCTAATTGCTTTCCTTTTAAAATGTGTTGTGACCATTTCTTTAATGATCTACTCTAGACTTTCCCCTCATAAATTAAAGCTCATTGACCTCAGTTTTAAAAGGAAAAGTGTGTGTTTGTGTGTGTGTTTGTAAAACAGGTCAAATTTTTCCCTTCTTCTGTGTTGTGGTACCTGTTCGTTGTCCATGACCTTTCAGATATCACTGAGCATAGCTTCACAATCACATCTTCCAGTTCTTTAAGAACCTGAGGACTTAGGTAATTAAACCAGAGAAAGTCACTTGAATTCATCAGAGATATTTAGGTACTCCCTTAATTATCATGGCTATCAGCTTCCTGTCATTTCTGGGGCATCAATAATCCTCATTTGCCCAGAAAACAAAAATAAAATAAAAATTGAGTTCTTCCTTGTCTTGTGGTTAGTTATCATCCCATCTACAATAAACAAAGCTTCTCTCCCTTCTTTGACCTTCATTTTTTTCTTAATAAATACTTAACAGTCTCCCTTTGCTTTCTTAATCTTCCTTCAATAACCACAGTTCATTCTGAACATCAGCATTTCTCACATTATTTTTATATGAATTTGCCATAATCTAGTAGTCATTTTCTGCTAAATTGTCTTGCTTCCATCTTCTGAACAATTCTTCTTTAAAGTCTGATTTGGTTGGTGACTTTCCTGTCTCTTCAGATAAATATGTCTGTTTTCCGTTCTCAGGAAAAATTGTTTCCCTTTTGTGTTTTAGAATTTCATTCTTGAACATTTGCTATCTCACTTTGCCTGATTTCCCCTGAAGCATTTTACTCAATGAGGTCCTACCTATTTTTCCCTGAACTATTTAAAATGTGTTGTACAAAAAGGTATTGTGTTTGTGTGTGTCAGGCTATGCCCTTATTTATCCAACATCCTTATTACAAACTGATTGTGAATGGAGGAGTCAGATTTCCCCCAAATTCCAATCATCTCATTCCTAGAAATCATTTCCTACTTTTTGTTCAAAAGCAAGTGCAGAACAGAATTTTCTTGTTTTTATTTTTCTAATTTTTGAAGGATGAAATTATAGCTAAGGAAAACCAGGAAGTTGTTATCTACTCTCTCTCTGTGTGTGTGTGTGTGTGTGTGTGTGTGTGTGTGTGTGTGTGAGAGAGAGAGAGAGAGAGAGAGAGAGAGAGAGAGAGAGAGAGAGAGAGAAAGAGGTCCAGAAGGTTATTTCTGGGCAACTTCAGTCCCTCTTCAATGTAATGTCATTTTTCTGTGCATTGCCTCTTCCTGTTCAGCCGATTCCCTTACTATACTTAAAGAGTAAAATAACTTCTGTTTAACTACCCCTCTACCTAGTTAGTATGTAACAGAAATAGGAATCAAGGTCAGGTCTTTTGAATCTTAGTCTATTATACTTTCTACTGTGGCAATTTGCCCCTTTGCTAAATGAAGGCTGAATGGTGTCACAGATTTATAGCTTTAAAGATCTTTAAAGGGTTTCCACTCTTCTTATTTTGCTGATGAGGAACCTAAAGCAGGGAGAGGTGACTTGGCTAAGGTTACAATAGTATTAAGTAATAAGACTGAAATAGCATCAAATCTGCCATGTTATGGGTACTCAGAAAGTTATTTCATGTTTTTTGGTTTGTTTGGTTTTTTTTGGTGATACCTGTCATCGATGTTTCCTGTTTTCTACAGTTTTGAAGTAGTTGATTTTTAAAAATTCTCTGGAAAAATTGTTTCCTTTAAAATACTTAAAATTATTTTATTCAATTTTCATTCCCAAAACCATAAAAAAATAATCTTAGAGTCTGAGAGTTGAAAAGGTCCTTAGAGAATATCTATCTTGTTCAACTTCCTACTCATTGCTAATTCTTTCCTTTTGAGATTCCTTCCAATTTACCCCATACATAATTTATACGTACAGTTGTTTAATATTGACTCTCACATTATAATAGGTACTTCCTGAAAGCAGGGAACTGTTTGTCTTTCTTTGTATCCCCAGTGCTCAGTACTGTGATAGATACAAAGGGCATGCTTTAAAATACTTGTTGACTGACTACCTGATATATTCTTTTACATAATAAATATGATTCAAGGTCATTTTATATCATGAGTTATACATATACTAATGACAAATTGATGCCTCAATTCCAATCTTTCCACTTGAAATGTCTATTTTGCTGGCAGCTAGGGGACACAGTAGACAGAGTGCCTCTAGTTAGGAAGAGTTATCTTCCAGAGTCCAAATCTAGCCTCAGATACTTACTGTATGTCTCTGGATAAGTCACTTAATCCTGTTTTACTCTTTCCTCATCTGTAAAATCAACTGGAGTAAGAAATGGCAACCCGCTTGAGTATCTTTACCAGGAAAACCTTAACTGTGGTCACAATGACTCATACATGACAGAAGTGACTGAACAAGAATATCATTGTGCATTTTGACATAATAATCTTCTTGTAATTTCAAATTCATTATATCCAAATACCAAACGCATTATCTTTTCTTAAAAAATAGATTTCTCTCCCAAATTATATTCTTCTAACAGAGACATCTTTACTCTAGGCCCCTAAGCTGGATATACTGAAGTCTTTGATGTAACCCTTTTCTTCATTTCATATTTACTTATGAACTTCAATGGTTCCTACTTTGAAAATTCTCTCATAATTTTCCTTCCCCAATCCAGAGCAGTCCAGCACTAAATTCCCCACAGCTGCATCACTGTGGCATTTTCCAAACTATCTTACATAACTAAATTCTATCACCTCTTCAATAAAATCATAGGATCAAAGAATGTTCAAATTGGAAGAGTCCTCAAAGACAATCCCATGAATTTTTTTAAAGACCCAATGCAAACCTGAGCAAGATTCCATTCCATAACATATGGAAAACATGCTCATTCCACCTCTGAATGAAGACCTCCGATGAAGGAGAAGCTCCTACCTCCTATGTCAGTCCACTCTACTTTTGCATAGCACTAATTGTTAGAAAAATTTCCCTTAATTTAAATATACCATTATCAATATTCAAATTCTATCCATTTTCAAATTTTGCCCACTAGTGCCTAAGAGACCAAGATGATTATTTCATCTTCAGATTTCTGAAGATAGCTACAAATTTCAATTAAGTTTTCTCTTTTTCAGTCTATTGTTGTTTCTTCTATTTTTTAAACAATTATTTATTTTCAGCTTTCACCACTCACTTCCACAAAATTTTGAATTTCAAATTTTCTACCTGCCTCCCCCCACCCCCACCACAGGACAGCAATTATTATGGTTACCCTTTCCTCTAATCTGCCCTCTCTTCTATCATCTCCCCCTTATTCCCTTCTCTTCTATTTTCCTATTTTCATATTTTACTATACCCATTGTGCATATATCTTATTTCCCAGTTGCATGTATAAAACAATTTTAACATTCATTTTTAATGCTTGGAGTTCCACATTTGCTCCCTTCACCCCTCTCCACCCACCCTCGTTGAAAAGGTAAGCAATTCAGTACAGGTTATACATGTGTAATCTTGCAAAACACTACCATAAATGTCATGTTGTGAAAGACTAACTATATTTCCCTCTTTCCTATCCCACCATCCATTCATTCTATTCTCTCTTTTCATCTGTCCCTCTACCAAAGTGTTTGCTTCCAATTATCCCTATGCCCAATTTGCAGTCTCTTCTATTATTCTCCCCTCTGTTAATTCTCCTTCTCCCCTGCTTCCATTTCCCCCTCACTTTCCTGTAGGGAAGGCTGCTAAATCTTGTGTTATGCTCATTGTGTTTCAACAATATTACTGCTTGTAACATTTTCTCTTTCATCTGGAAATTCTGGAATTTGGCTAAAACATTCTTAGGAATTTTCCTTTTGGGATCTCTTTCAGGAGGTGATTTGTGGGTTCTTTCCATTTCTATATTACCATCTGATTCTAGAATATCTGGGCAGTTTTCCATGATAATTCCTTGAAAGATGATATCTAGGCTCTTCTTTTGATCTTGGCTTTCAGGTAGTCCAAAAATTTTTAAATTATTTCTCCTGCATCCGTTTTCCAGATAAGTATTTTTTTCTGATGACATGCTTCACATTGTTTTCTATTTTTTAGTTTATTTGGTTTTGTTTTATAATTTTTTGATGCCTCATAAAGTCATTGGCTTCTATTAGCTCCATTCTAATTTTTAAGGAATTACTTTTTTCAGTGAGGTTTTGGATCTCTTTTTCCATTTGGCCCATTCTGCTTTTTAAGGCATTCTTATTTTTATTGGCTTTTTGGACCTCTTTTGCCATTTGGGTTAAACTAATTTTAATGCTATTAATGTCTTCAGAATTTGGGGGTGGGGTTTCTTTAGCAATCTGTTGACTCATTTCCCATGATTTTCTTGCATCACTCTCATTTCCCTCCCCAATTTTTTCTCTACTTCTCTTACTAGATTTTCAAAATTTTTTTGAAGCTTTTCCATTGTCTGACATCAACTCATATTTTTCTTGGATGCAAGAGCTTTTGCTTTGTTGTCTTCTTCTGGTTTTATATTTTCATTTTCCTCATCATCAATGATGTAAGAAAATATTTCTTTACCAAGAAAATAAGAATGCACAGTATGTTTCTTTACCCCCTCCCCCATTTTCTGATTTTCCCAGCCATTTACTTGACTTTTGAGCTCTTTGTTAAATGTAGGTCTCCAGAAGCATCCTCTGCTTCCACAGTGGCTCCTGCTGCCCAGGGGCTGGGCCTGATATTGGGACTGGAGCTGGGATGAGAGTGAGACAACACTCCCCTCTCAGTCAGGTGAGAAACACTTTCCACTAAACTTCAAAGTTTCCTTTGACTTTTGTGCGTTGAGAAGACTGGAGACTGATGTAGCTGCCAGTGACTCAGTCCCCTAAGTCCTTCTCTAGCCTTGTCAATGCCAGTGCAGCCCACATGGAACTAAGTTCTGCTCCTAGTCTGATGTGATAGACCCATCCTGTTCACCTTCTAGATTGTTTTTTGTTGGAAATTTGTTTCAGTCTGTCCTTTTCTGGCTTCTGCTACTCTAGAATTTGTTTAGAGTGATTTTTTTTACAGGTTTTTTGAGGTGTTTGGAAGGAGAATTCTAGCAGATCTGTGCTTCTGTGTCACCATTTTGCTCCACCCCCTCTGTCATTTTATCAGATCACTGCTGCATTAGTTGCTCTTTTGTACACAAAGAATGTCATCTTTCAAAAAAACCCATTTATTATATTTTTTCAATTAACATATATATTTATTTTATCTCCTTCCCATCTCTTTCACAATTAAATTAAAAAAAACTACACAAAGCAAATATGTATGGATATACAAAATAAATTCCCACATCAGCTATGTGCAATCAAAGTATATTTCAATCTTCTTCTTGATTCTATCATCTCTGGAGTTTGGTAATATTATCAGATCTCTGGAATTATAGCTTGTCAAAGCATTGATTAGAGATCATAAAATATCAACTCATACATATAAATATATAAAATATATATATCTATAAATAGATACAGATATACATATATAGACACATAGTGAATGTATGATTGAAGCAACATAGTAAAAACATTATTTCTTTCTTTTTTAATTATTCTAATTAATTTATATGCTTTTAGTTTACAAGTCCTTCCATAAGTTTTAATTCTTCTCCTCCTTCCTCCCCACTCCCTCCCCAATAAGGCATGCAATTTTATATGAGTTCTACACTCATAAAATAGATTCTACAATACAATATATTTATTAATATATACTATGTATTAATATTAATATATTTATGTCATACAATATATTTAATATATTCTTATTAAACACATTTTCACCCTTGTCATGTTGCATAGAAGAATTAAAACAAATAGGAGAAACCCTGTGGGGGAAAATCATAACAAAAGAGGAAATAGTCTTCTTCATTCTGTGTTCCAATTCCATAACACTTTCTCTGGATGTGGATGACATTTTGCCTCAAGAAACCTTTGGGAATGTTTTAGGTCCTTGCTTTGTTTTAAAGGGTTTAGTCCATCAGAGATAGTCCCTGCACACTGTGGCTGTTACTGTTTATAATATACTCCTGGTTCTGATAATTTCACTCAGCATCTTCACATAAGTCTTTGCAGGTTTTTCTTAAGTCCAAATGTTCATCATTTCTTATAGCCCAATAGCATTTCATTACATTCATATATCATAACTTGTTTAGACATTCCCTGATTGATGGGCATTCCCTTGATTTCCGGTTGTTGAGCACAAAAATATCTGCTGTAAATATTTTTGTACATGTGGATCCTTTCCCCATTTTTATTGTCTCTTTGGGATACAGGTCTAGAAGTGATATTGATAGGTCAAAGGTTATTCCTATTTTTGTAGCCCTTTGGACACAGTTCCAAATTGCTCTCCAGAATGGTGGATTAACTAACAGCTCCACTGACTACAAATGAGTGTTCCAAATATCCCACATCTTCTCCAACATTTATCATCTTGTTTTGTCAAGTTAGCCAACTGAAAGGTGTGATGTGGTACCTCAGAGATTTTTGGATTTGAATAGTGATTTAGATCATTTTTTCATCTGACTGCAAATAGCTTCAATTTCTCCTTCTGAAAACTGCCTGTTCATATGTTTTGACCATTTATTAATTGGGGAATCACTTGTAGTTCTTTATCACAGACAAATAGTTGTAAATATATTTCCCACTTTTCTGCTTTTCTCCTAATCTGGGTTGCATTGGCTTTGCTTGTGCAAAAACTTTTCAATTTAATGTAATCAAAATTATCCATTTTGCATTTCATAATGTTCTCTATCTCTTGTTTGGTTATAAATTTCTCCATTCTCCATCAATCTGACAAAAAACTATTCCTTGCTCCCCTATTTCTTTTTATACTATCAACCTTTATACCTAGATCATGTATCCATTTGGTTTTTATTCTGGTATAAAGTTTCAAGCATTGGACTAAACCTAATTTCCACCACACTATTTTCCAGTTTTCTCAGTAGTTTTTGTGAAACTGTGAGTTCTTATCCCAGAAGCTGTGGTGCTTGGGTTTATCAAACAGTAGACTGCTGTAATCATAGAATAATGTGTCTTGTGTACCTAACCTCTTCCAGTGATCTGCCCCTCTATTTCTTAGCCAGTACCTAGTGGTTTTGATGATTGCTATTTTACAATACAATTGGAGATCTGTTATGACTAGGCCACCTTCCCTAGCATATTTTTTTTTCATTAATTCCCTTTATATTCTGGACCAATTTTTCCTTCAGGTGAATTTTTATATTATTTTTTTCTAGATCTAGGAAATAATTTTCTGGTGTTTTGATTGATATGACAGTCAATTAATTTAGGTAGAATTTTCATTTTTATTATATTAGCATGGCCTACCCATGATCAACATATGTTTTTGCAATTATTTAGATCAAACTATATTGGGGAGAAACGTGTTCTGGAACTGTGTTCATGTAGTCCTTGTTTTTTTTTTCTTTTTTTTTTGGCAGATATAGTCCCAAACATTTTGTAGTCTACCGTTACTTTAAATGAGACTTCTCTTTTTATTGGGCTTGCTGTTGGGCTTTGGTAGTAATATATAGAAATGCAGATGTTTTATACGGATATAATTTGTGTCCGATAACCTTGCCAAAGGTGTTTATTATTTCAAGTTTTTTTTTTTACTTCATTCTCTAGGATTTTCTCAGTATGTCATCTTATCATCTGCAAAGAGTGATAATTTAGTTTCTTCTTTGACTCTTCCAATTGCTTCAATTTCCTTTTTTCTCTTATTGCTAAAGCTTACATTTCTACTACCATACTGAATATCAGTGGTGATAATGGACATACTTGTTTCACCCCCAATTTTGTTGGAAATGCACCTAGCTTATCCCTATTACATACAATGCTTGCTGATAATTTTTGGGAGATGCTAGTTATTAATTATTTTAAGGAAGACTCCATTTACTCCTATACTCTCCAGTATTTTCAATAGTAATTGCTGTTGTATTTTGTCAAAAGCTTTTTCTGCTTCTACTGAGATAACTACATGGTTTCTATTAGTGTTGTTGGTATGATCAATTATGCTGATAGTTTTCCTAACATTGAGCCAGCCCTGCATTCCTGGTATAAATCCTATGTCATTGAAATGTATTATTCTAATGATATGTTGCTGTAATTTTTTACTAATATCTTTTGAAAACTTTTTGCTTCTACATTCATTAGGGAAATTGGCCTATAATTTTCCTTCTCTGTTTTGGTTCTTCCTGGATTAGGCATCAGCACCATATTTGCATCATAAAAAAATGGCAGTATTCCTTCTTTACCATTTTCCCAAATAGCCTATATAGAATTGGAATTAATTTTTCTTTGAAGGTGTGATAGAATTGCTTGTACATCCATCTGGCCCTGGAGATTTTTTTCCTAGGGAGTTCATTAATGACTGGTTCAATTTGTTTTTCTGAGATGAGGTTATTTAAGTATTTTAATTCCTTTTCTGTTAATCTGAGCTATTTATATTTTCGTATATATTAATCCATTTCAATAAGATTGTCAAATTTATGGGCATACATTTGGACAAAGTAATTTCCAATTATTGCTTTAATTTCCTCCAGGTTGGAAGTGAATTTGTCCTTTTCATTTTTGATGCTGATAGTTTGGACTCCTTCTTTCATTTTTCAAACCAGACTGATGAAAGGTTTATCAATTTTATTGTTTTTTAATGTAAAACCAGCTCTTAGTTTTATTTATTAGTTTAATAGTTTTTTTAATTTCAATTTTATTAATCTCTCCTTTGGTTTTTAGTATTTCTAATTTGGCATTTAACTGGGGATTTTCAATTTGTTCTTTTTCTGGCTTTATCAGTTGCATGCCTAATTCTTTGATCTCCTCTTTCTCTATTTTATTCAGGTAAACATTTAGAGATATAAAACTTCCCTTTACAATTGTCTTTGATGCATCCCATAAGCTTGGTAGGTTGTCTCATTATTGTCATTCTCCTGAATGAAGCTATTGATTGTTTCTGTGATTTGCTTTATGACTCATTCATTCTTTAGGATTAGATTATTTAATTTCCAATTAACTTTTAGTCTTTCTTTCCATGGCCCTTTATTGTGCATATTTTTTATTGCATCATGATCTGAAAAGGATGGATTGATTATTTCTGCCTTTCTGCATTGTATTGTGAGGTCTTTATGCCCTAAGACATGACAGATAGTTGTGTATGTGACATGTGCTGCTGAAAAAATGGTACATTCCTTTCTATCCCCATTCAGTTTTCTCCAGAGTTTTACCTTCTCTCCCTTTTCCAGAATGCTATTCATCTCCTAAAGTTAGCTTTGTCACATTCAGAAAGAGGGAAATTGAGGTCCTCTACAAGTATAGTTTTACTGTCTATTTCTTATTTCATTGTCCATGCTGTCTTTTAACAGAACATAGTTTTCTTCCTTATCTCTTTTGATTAGCTCTATTTTTGCTTTTGTTTTGTCTGAGATTATGATTGCTACTCCTCCTTTTCCCCTCACTTCAGCTACAGCATAATATATTCTTTACCCTGTGAGTATTCCCCTGTTTCAAATGTGTTTTTTGTCAAGAACATGTTGAAGAATTATAGTTTTCAATTCATTCAATCCATATCTGCCTCTGTTTTATGGGAGAGGTTATCCCATTCACATTCACAGTTAGGATCACTCTCTGTGTCTTTCTCTCCATCCTGTTCCCCCTGTTTATGCTTTTATTTTTCTCTTCTCCCTTCCATTCTTCAAAAAAGTTTTACTTTTGACAACCACCTCCCTCAGTCTTTCTTTCCTTCTATCAGCCCTCTTCCCTTTTCTTTCTCTTTTCCTTACCTACTTCTTCTCTCTCTTTTTACCACTCCCTCCCTTTCTTTCCCCTTTCCACTCTTACTGCTAGTAGTGCAAGTAAGATTTCTCTATTTATCTGAGAATATTGTTTCCTCTGAAACAGAGTGACAGTGAAGCTCGAACAATTTGCATCTCCCTCCCTTTTCCCCCTCTCTTATAATATGTTTTATTTCCCATTCATGTGATGTAACTTACTCTTTTCTGCCTCTTCCTTTCTTCTTCTCCCATTCCAATCTCTTTACACTCTTTAATTATGTTTTTTATCATCACATCAGCTAATTAATACCCACTCACTCTATCTTTGTATTGACCTTTTAACTGTCATAATAAATATACAGTTCTCATGATTAATAAGTATCATTCTCCCATATAAGGATGTTACCAGTTTGCCCACCTTGAATAACATTGTCCTTTTTTTCTTTTCTCTCTCCTCTTTACCTTTATGTGCCTCTCTTGACTCTCATATTTGAGGATCTAATTTTCTACTGAACCCTTGCCTTTTCATTAGGAAAGTCTGGAAATCCCTCATTTCATTGAGTTTCCCTCTCCTTCTCTGAAAGATAATGCTTAATTTTGCTGGGTGGTTGCTCCTTGTATGTACTCTGAGTTTCTTTGCCTTATGAGATATCTTATTACACCCCCTATGATCTTATAATGCAGAAGATTCAAGGTCCTGTATGATTTTTAGTGTATTTCCTCTCTATTTGTATTGTTTCTTTCTGGCTGCTTGCAGTATTTTCTCTTTGACCTAATAGTTCTTCAATTTGGCAACAATATTTCTTAGTGTTTTCAATTTTGGAATTTTTTTCAGGAGGTGATCAGTGGATTATTTCAATGACTATTTTTTCTTCTGGATCTAGGACCTCAGGGCAGTTTTCCTTAATGATTTTTTGGAAGATATTGTCCAAGTTCTTTATTTCTTCATGGGTTTTTGGTAGACTAATAATTCTTGGATTTTCTCTCTTGGATCTATTTTCCATGGCAGTTGTTTTTCCAATGAGCTATTTTACATTTCCTTATATTTATTTTTTATTCTTTAGATTTTGCTTGTCTGATTCTTAATCTCTCATGGAGTCATTAATTTCTACTTGTCTGATTCTATTAACAAATTGTCTTCTTCAGTTAGCTTTTGTACCTCCTTTTCCCTTTGTCTAATTTTCCAATTGGGTTTTGTATCTCCTTATCCATTAAGCTAATTTTACTTTTTAAGAACCTGTTCTCTTCAGTGATTTTATTTTCATTTTTTCAATTGTACTTTTAAAATCATTGGTCATTTTTTCTTCGATCTCTCAAATTTGGCTTTTAAAACCCTTCTTGAGCTCTTCTAAGAATGCTCTTTGGGCTTGAGACCAATTCATATTCCCTTTTGAGGTTTCATATAAGGGTATATTGTCAATGCTGTTACCTTCTAAATTCATATTTTGAGCTTCCCTGTTCCTATAATAAAAGATTCTACGGTGTTTGCTTTTCTGATTTGCTTCTTGCTCATACTGATTGCCTTTTGCCTGGCTTTTAAAATGGATCTCTGCTTCTGGGGGACAGGCCTCTGTCCCACATTTCTTGTGCTGCGTGCTTGGGGCCTGTCTTCTAGCTTTGTGTATTGTGGCCCCTGCCTCTTTTAGCTAGAAGCTATATAATGGTGCAGCATACCTCTTTTAGCTAGAAGCTATATAATGGTGCAGCATACCTGGTGTGGAGTTGCCTGGTGTGTGCCAAGGCTGAGGCCAGGGGAAGTATTTCTGAGTTTCCCCAGGCTTATCCTGAAGCTCATGGAGCAAGATGTGGGGGAAAGAGTGATCAGTGGGCAGGAGGTCTCCTCCTCCCCTAGAGCTGAACTAGAGCTCCGACAGACTCTGTGACTGGTGAGCCTCTGTCTGTGCTGATGTCTGCCCAATTCCCCTGGCTGTGCTAAGGAATATCTGGTGTCCTGGCATTGACACTTACAAGCTCCACTCCCTGGGGCTCAGGATCTCCTGCTGGTCCACTCAAGTGGGACCTGCTGGGATGCTTCCCACACTGCACTGGTCTCCTTCAGCCACAGCAAGAGAAACCCTTCCATAAATCTCTCTAGCCTCCCAAGAGAGAGATGGCTGTATCCCTTCTATTGACTCCACCATTCAAAGATTTTTCCTAGGGAAATATTCTCTGAGTTTGTCATGGTCAACAAGGGGAGGGTGAGTTCACTTACAGTTTATTCCACCATCTTGGCTCCTGGAAGTTCAAGTAGGTGACTCAAATATTTAGTCTGTGGGTTGATAGCCTCAGGAGTGACTGTTGCTGATGCTATTGTGTGCCCTGCACTTCTGTCTCCTTCAATTCTTGTGGACTCCCATCCTGTGCTGAGAAGTTTGGGAATCCACACTGCCCTTTCTGATTCAGTCCGCCCAGGGCTCTTTCTCCTCTACTATGATCCAATCTGCTCTGGTGCAGCCTGTGTGTGGTCTATGCTTCCCCAACCCCATGTAATATATACTTCCTGTCAACCTTCTGGGTTTTCCTGGGGAAAATCTTCCACACTCTATCTATTAATGGATTCTGTCACTCCAAAATTTGTTCCAATTCACTTTTTAGAGGTATCTGAAGGAGTTTGTGGAAGAGCTCACATGAGTCCCTGACTTCTCTCTGCCATCTTGGCTCCACCTCCTGAATTTCATCTTACTCTCCTTAACCAACTAAAAACTATTTCCTATGTGGCAATCTCAGCTTTTGATACAAAGACAAAACACATACTATGAGCCTTTCAAATTGATTAAATGTTCTTCCTTTCAATGTGATGAAGTTAGAGTCCTAGAGTCAGAGAAACTTGAGTTCAAATGTGATTTCAGACACTTGACACTTACTAGCCATGTGACCCTTGGTAAGCCACTATGTACTCCATTCCTTGAATATCTGATCATAGAACTATATGCTTATAAAAGTAAAACTTAATGTAACATAGAGAGAGATACAAGAGGTTCCATCTATTAATTACTTGAATTTTACTGTGTAGATTCTTGGTACAATTAAGACCAGTTTGAAATTACAGCCTTTAAATTGTGTCTTCCATTTTTATTTTTTAATATTCAGGGATTTTTTTTATTGTTTGGGTTTTTGTTTTGATTTATTTTGTTTATGCTTTCTTTCAAAGGTCCAAAAGATGTCTTTTGTCTTGAAGATGAGTATTGTAATGGCACTTTGATTGGAAAATCTTTTCTATTCATTAATAGGCTCAATAAATCAAATGGAACCTGTAGTAGGAGGAGTTTGCTGAATGGGTAGAGCAGGAAGAGGCAGAGCTAAGATGAAGTTAGTATTGCGATCAGTCAGAGCTAGGAAGCAAGCAGGCTCCTGGGTAGCATGAGTGATTTTGTGATTGTCTGTGATTTTGTTTAAGAGAGCCTGCTTGAGATTTGTTTAATGGACCTGGTTTGTGGGAAGCCTCACCAGAGGAAGACCTGGGGATGGTATTCTCTACATTGTTAATGTGTATAGATTTTTGTCATTGTGATGGATTTGGGTCTGAATAAATGTTTTGCTTCTGCCTTTCAGGCAGAAAGTTTGTGGTATTTCATGATAATGAGTTGTGCTGTGACATTCATGGCTGCTGTGGGAGCTGTGAATATTGCATCGGCACTACAAGTATCTTCATTTTCTTTTCCTGTCTTGTTTTAGTCCTTGAATGTTTTCTCTTTGGTCTATGACAGGGTGGGGAACCTGTGTTCTCAAGGCCACATGCAGCCCTCTGGATCCTCAAGTGTGACCTTTTGACTGAATCCAAACTTCAGAAAACAAATCTCCTTAATAAAAGGATTTGTTCTGTAAAATATAAGACTCAGTGAAATGGCTGCATCCAATGACATAGAAGGCCACATGACGTCTCAAAGCTCCAAATTCCCTACCTCTTCAGTATGCTCTCAGTTTTGTAATTATTTCTACTGGTTTATCTTGGTGACATTTTGTGGTCAGGTAGGTCACTTTGTAAGAGGTAAATGTTTATATGAAGTCTAAGTACTTCAACTTCTCAAAGAGCAGTTAACTTTAGAATGGTGATTATAGAATCTGAGTAAATCTAAGACAGTCATTTTTCAAGAAACAAGTGTGCTATTCATGTCAAGAGGGACTAGGTAAGACAATGTCAGTGAAATAAGTTACCTTAAGATAGCACAGTGAATTGGCTAGATAGGGTTCTGGAACTGAGTATGAATCTTACCTGGGCTACATGCCAGCTTCATGACCATATATGCCACTTGAACTTTCAGGGTCAGTTTTCTTACCTGCAAAATGGACCCAATAATACAATGTACTGCAGAGATTTTTTTGGAAGGATCAAATGAGACAATGCACATAAGCGCTTTGCAAACCTTATAGTAACATATTGATGTGACAATATTATTGTTAGTATCAACATTATAGGCACAAAAAGGAACAAAATTCTGTCCAATTAACAACAGATTAGTAAGTTAATATTTTAATGTCAAGGACAATATATTGATCAGGATAACATGTTTTGGAAAAGAGAAGTGTATTTTGATATATTTTCCTCATGTTGAGAAAGTTAACACTTTATCTATATATTGAACATCAAACAAAAATCTTCTAATCTGCATGAAATTCTTATGAAGTTTATGAGAATGTTTTATAACTGATCATTAATATGATTCCTTGATTTTCATTCCTCAGTGTACTTAACCTCTCTGATTAGAAACCCTTAAGAAAAATATTGCTGTTGTCTGTATCAAAAAGCCACACATGTCTCATTCTGAGATGTTCCTTGCTCCTAATGGTGAAAAGTCAACAACTTCCAATCTGTGGTTGCTGATCAAGAACTACAAGTCTGTGTAGTAGTAAGTGGGTATCAATATATTGAACCTTTGACCCTACAACTATTGAAGATTATTTCAAATATGGGGTAGTACAAAGTTTTAAAATCACACATAAAAATTATTTGCTAATATGAATATAATTTAACAAGAAGTTAGAGTTTTTCTCCTGTATTTATTTTTTATAGTCCCTTGAAAGTTTGAATATCAATTTGTAAAATTAACATATTTTTATTTAAATCTTTAATATTTTTCTGGAATATGATGCCCTGACATTTCAAATGTTTAAGGGCATACATTTTCACAGAAATAAAGATCAAAACCATGCTGGAGAATTGGAGAATCATCTATTTTTCAATTAGCAGAGATTTCACTTAAGTCTCTAAAAATGAAAATTATATATCTTTGATTGATTGATAGTTTAATTATGCTAATTTTCTTCAAAACTGCTTCTTGAAATTAGAAACAAATAAACAAGATCTGTTTCCAGAGATAGCAATCTATCTCTTCTTATTTCCAAGAAGGCCTTGTGGAATGAAAATAAAGACTCATTCTCCAAATGAAAGCTGAGAGAAAAGCTATGTCTTTACTGTTTTCTGTAGAAAACAGTCAATTTTCAGCAAGACTGAATCAGAGTAGGAAACTTATTATGAAAAAAAGTCATACTGCTTTGCATTAGTCAGGAAGATTACCCAGGTCATGCCTAAAGTCTCTGAAGGATTTCAAATTCTGATACAGGTTACTGTAATCCTATGATGATGGTATCACTGAATAAAAGCATCAATTTTTAAGACTTTCTAAAGTGCCAAACATTATGCATGGCCAATCTTTTGTCTGCATTCATAGTTTTCAAATGTATGTGAAGATTTTTATTACTTTTTGCAAAAATTGTGACCCATCACCTTTTCTTCATTTTGAATACCAGTTAAAATGTAGCTTATGGTCTGTTCCAGACCAGAATGAAAAGCAGAGTTAAGTACAATTTCAGTAAGACAGAGAGACAACTTGTCTTTTCCCTTTCCCTTTCAACCTTAAATGTATTACTTGAATTGTAATGGCAAGAAGATAGCACTGGGGAACAGAAGCAGGGAATCTGAACTAACAATCACTCTCTGACTATCTCTGATCAAAATTCTGATCTATATCAGACTGTCACCTGGAGCTCAACTATAGATATGTCACTCTCAGTACCAATCTAATGATCAGACATGCTAGCAGAGGGTTTTAAGAATCAAGAACAAATAAAAATATGTACTGATGATAACCAAAATAATACAAAATAGAACATTTGAAAGAATTCAGAATTCTGATTAAAAAATGAAAAATACACTTTAAGAGACTGTTAATGAAACTAACCTGTAATGAAATATTCCTTCTCAGATATATGTAGTGGAATGATTTATAGTTATTCTGAGAGAACTTATCCAATGAAAGAAAAAGCAATAAAATATTTTAAAATACATGCAAGAAAAATAGAGCAGAAGGGCTCTTTATAGAGCAGTTTTGTTACTACTTTGTATATTTTCACACATATGTGTGTATATAAATATAGACATCTTTAAAAACAAAATTTACAGTTTCTTGTGGAATTTACTTTCTTATATTTATATATCTTATTTATATTTTATAAACAGTAATTTTTGTGTACATCAATGATTACAAAGGTAGCAAAAATATTTAAGCACTACACAGGAGAGTGAGGTTTGCAACAAAAATAACTGAAGAAATGAGAGCAACAGCTCACCTAAGCTCTTTAATAAACTCCTTCAGATACCTCTAAGGAAAGAATATGACCAAACTTAGGAGGTGCAGAATCCAATAGGACACAAACTGTGTCAGATTCACAGTCCAGGACAGACTTGAAGGTTGAAGGGAAGGACGTGTTGAGCGGAGGTGAGCTCACAGTGCACAATGCAGTGTGTCCAGTGCAGCAGAGTGGGAGGGCCTGGGGAGGCCTGAGGTTGCAATAGGCAGAAAGACAGAGCTGCAGCCCAGGGTGAGAGACCAACAGAGGCAAGTAAGTGATAGCTGGTGAGCCCCAGATATCAGTCACAGCAGCTCCTGAGACTTTCAGTCTGCAGATTAAACATCTGTAAGTCACCTACTTGAACTTCCTGGGGCCAGGATGGCAGAATAATCAGCAAATACTCTCTCTTCCCCCTCTTGATAACCTTGAAAGAACTCTAAAATATTTCTCCAGAAAAATCCTGGATCAGTGAAGACAGCCAAGGGAGCAAACAGTCTCATAACATCTGAAGCTAGGAAAATAACTAAGGGAGATTCCTCCTACTGTGGCAGAGGCTAACCAGAAAGAGAGCAGTCCCAGGGAGGTAGAAACTTGCAGTAGGACCCAGGCGTGCCTCAGCACTAGGAGAGGAACCCCAGGAGGGGTGGAAACTTGCACTAGGACCCAGGTATTTCTGAGTACTCCAGGGGAAATGGGAAGAAATGAGGGCAGCTGGGATCAGCAACCCCTGAGCTTACCTCTACCTCAGTGTAGATGAGGAGATCTCCCTTGATCAGACCACCCCTCCCCATGCTTACCGACCTAGCTCCAGGGCTGATAGGGGAAACACAAAACAAAAAGATTAAAGGACACCTGTCTTTAGTTTTTTTCACAGCAGTCAGCTCAACAACAAGTTCTGCAGCTTATAACTGAAAGGACCAGAAGCCACAACAGAAAATTACCATCATGAGCAAGAAAATGCAAAACAAGGGCAAAAGAACCATAGAATCCTTCTATGGGGACAAAGACCAAAACACAAATATCAAAGAGGTCAGTAGTGAGACTATATTTCCATCTGAAACTTCAGAAGGGATTATGAACTGCTCGCATGCATCAAAAGCTCTCCTGGAACAGCTGAAGAAGTAAATAGAAGACAAACTGGCTAATGATTTTAAAAATATGAAAAAAAAATTCCATGAAGAGAACATCTTTTTAAAGTGGAAAATAGAACAAATGGAAAAGGAAGCACAAAACCTATCTGGGAAAATTGGACAAATGGAAAAGGAAGCACAAAACTTATCTGGGAAAATTGGACAAATGGAAAAAGAAGTTCAAAAACTACCTGGAGAAAATTTTTCCTTAAAAGGAATAATTGGACAGATGGAAAAGGAGATACAAAAGTTAACCAAAGAAAACACCTTGATAAAAATTAGAATTGGGCAAGTAGAAACTAATGACTCTATGAGACAGCAAGAATCAGTGAAACAAAATTTAAAGAATGAAAAAATAGAAGAAAATATAAAATATCTACCTGGAAAAGCAACTGACCTGCAAAATAGACCCACGAGAGAAAATTTAAGAATTATTGGCCTGCCAGAAAGTCATGATGGAAAAAAGAGCCTGAAAAATATTTTCCAGGAAATCATCAAGAAAAACTGCCCAGAAGTACTAGATACAGAGGGCAAAATAGTCACCAAAAGAATCTACCCTTCACTTCCCAAAAGGGATCCCAAATCCAAAACCCCAAGAAATATTGTTGCCAAATTCCAGAACTATTAAGTGAAGGAGAAAATACTACAGGCAGCCAGAAAGAAACCATTCATATATTGAGGAGCTACAGTCAGGATCAAACAGGACCTTGTAGCTTCTACATTAAAAGATCCAAAGAATTGGAATATGATATTTTGCAAGGCAAAGGAGCTGGGACTACAACCAAGGATCAATTACTCAGCAAAGTTCAGCATAACATTTCAGGCAAGTAGATAGTCATTCAATTAAGTAAGAGATTTCCAGACCTTCTTGTCAAAAAAACCAAAACCTAATAGAAAATTTGATCTTCAATCATGGTCTCAAGAGAGGCATAAAAAGGCAAAAGGGGGAAAATGTTGTTACCCAATTTAAACAAACTGTTTAACTCCCTATAATGGAAGATGATACATGTTAATCTTGAGAAATATACATTTATTATGAAATATAAAAGGGATATACATAGAAGGAACAGGTATAAAGTAAATGATGTGATGATAAGAATATGATTTAAGCATGCAAAAGGATTGAAACAGGAGGTGTGAAAAGGAGGAAGGAATAAACAGTAAATTACATCACAGGAAGAAGTACAAACTTATACTGCAGGAAAGAGGGGAGGGAGATGAGCATTGTTTGAGAGATACTGTTATCTGATTTAGTTCAAGGAGGGAAACTTAATTAAACTTATTAATTAATTAATTATATAATTAATTAAGTACATAATTAAATATATTATTCTAACTAGCTTTATATGTAGTAGGAGGGGAAGGGGAAAGAAAGGGCAGGAGAAGCTAAAAGGGAGGGAAGAAGCAGTAAGGGTAAAGGGAAGTAAAAGAGAGGGGAGCTTAAAGAAGGAAGGGAAGGCTGCAGGAGGTGGTGGTGAAAAGTGAAAACTATTGAGGAGGGGAAGAGAGACAGGAGAAATAAAAGCACAAACAGTGGGAAAGATGATGGAGCAAAATACAGAGATGGTAATCATAACTGTGAATATGAATGGAATATATTCTCCCATAAAATGGAGATGGAAAAGAGAATGGATTAAAAGCCATAATCCAACACTATGTTGTTTACAACAAACACATTTGAAATGGGTGGATACACACAGAACAAAGGTCAAAGGTTGGATCAGTATATATTGTACTTCAACTGATATAGGAAAAGCATGGATAGAAATCCTAATCTCAGACAAAGCAAAAGCAGAAATAGACCTAATCAAAAGAGATAAGAAAGGAAACTATATCTTGCTAAAAAGGCACCATAGACAATGAAGCAATATCATTGCTAAACATGTATGCTCCAAGTGGTATAGCATCCAGATTCTCAAAGGAGAGGTTGGGGGAGTTGAGGGAAGAAATAGACATCAAAACTATACTAGTGGAAAACCTCAACCTCCCCTTCCCTGAACTTGATAACTCTAACCTCAAAATAAACAAGAATGAGGTTAAGGAGATAATTAAAACTCTGCATAAGCTAGCTATGATAGACCTCTGGATAAAATTGAAAGGAAATAGAAAGAAATATACATTTTTCTCAGTAGTACATGGCACATATACAAAAATTCACCATGTACTAAGACATAAAAAGTTCACAGTCTAGTGCAGAAAGGCAGAGATAGTCAATGCATACTTCTCAGATCACAAAGCAATAAAAATTATATGTAATAAAAGTCTATGGAAAGATAAACTAAAAATCAATGAGAAACAAAATAATCTAATCCTAAAGAAGGAGTGGGCTAAACAACAAATCATAGAAAAAATCACCAGCTTCATTCAAAAGAATGAAAATAACGAGACAACCTACCAAATCTTATAGGATACTGCAAAAGCAGTTCTTAGGGGAAGTTTTGTATCTTTGAATGCCTACATAAATAAAACAGAGAAAGAGGGGAGCAATGACTTGGGCATGCAGCTGAAAAGCTAGAAAAAGAATAAATTGAAATTCCCTAAGTAAATACCAAATTAGAAACACTGAAAATCAAAAGAAAGATTAATAAAATTGAAACTTAGAAAACTTCTGAATTAATAAATAAAACCAATAACTGGTTTTATGAAAAAAACTAATGAAATTGATAAACCTTTGGTCAATTTGATTAAAAACAAGAAAGAAGAAAATCAAATTACTAATATCAAAATTGAAAAGGGTGAACTCACCTCAAACAAGGAGAAAATTAAAACAATAATCAGAGGTTATTTTGCCAATCTTTATGCCCACAAATTCGACAATCTAAATGAGATGGATGAGTATTTTAAAAAATACAAATTTCCCAGATTAACAGAAGAGGAGTTTAAACAACCCCATCTCAGAAAAATAAATTGAACAAGCCATCAATGAACTCCCTAGGAAAAATCTCCAGGGTTGAATGGATTTACAAGTGAATTCTATCAAACATTTAAAGAACAGTTAATTCTAATACTATATAGAGTATTTTTGAAAATTGGGGAAGAAGCATTCCTCCAAAATTCTTTTTGTGATAAAAATATGATCTGGATACCTAAACCAGGAAGAGACAAAACAGAGAAAGAAAATTATAGACCAATTTCTCTAATGAATACAGATGCAAAATTTTAAATAAGATTTTAGCAAAACGAATACAGCATCTTATCATGAGAATAATACATTATGATCAGGTAGAATTCATACCAGGAATGTGAAACTGGTTAAGTATTAGGAGAATTATTAGCTTTATCGACCATCTCAACAACAAAATTAACAGAAACCCACATGATTACCTTAATAGATGCAGCTAAAGATTTTCATAAAATGCAACACCAATTTCTATTGAAAACACTGGAGAACTAGGAATAAAGGGAACTTTCCATAAAATATCTAGCACTATCTACCTCATAACCTTCAACAAGCATTATATGCAATGGGGATAAGCTAGATGCATTTCCAGTAAAATCAGGGATGAAACAAGGATGTCCACTATCATCAGCACTATTATTCAATATGGTACTATAAATGTTACTATAGCAATTATACAAAATAAAGAAGTTGAAGGAATAAGAATAGGCAAAGAAGAAACTAAGTTATCATTCTTTGCAGATGATATGACAATATACTTAGAGAATTCCAAAAATACAAGTAAAAACTACTTGAAATAAAAAACAACTTTGGCAAAGTTGCAGGTTACAAAATAAATCCACAAAAATCTTTTGCATTTCTATATATTAGTAACAAAGTCCAACAGCAAGAGACAGAGAGATATATCCCATTTAAAGCTAGGGTAGATACTACAAAATATTTGGGAGTTTACCTGCCAAAACAAACCCAGGGACTTACAAGACACTTTTTGCACAAATCAAGTCAAATCTAAGTAAATGGAAATACATCACTTATGGGTAGCCCTGAGCCAATGTAATAAAAACGACAATTCTACCTATATTAGTTTACTTATTTAGTGCCATACCAATTAAACTATCAGATAATTGTTTTCTAAAGATGGATAAAATAATATTAAAATTCATCTGGAAGAAAATGGTCCAGAATATCAAAAGACTAATGAAAAGAAATACTAAGAAAGGTGGCCTAGTGCTACCAGATCTCAGATTGTATTATAAAGCAGGAATTATCAAAACCACTTGGTATTGGCTAAGAAACAGAAGAGTAGACAAGTGGAATATTTTAGGTACTCAAGACACAGTAGGCAATGAATGTAACAATTTCCTGTTTGATAAACCCAAGGACCCAAGCTTCTAGCATAAGAATTCACTGTTAGACAAAAATTGCTGGGAAAACTGGATAACAGTGTGGCAGAAATTAGGCGTAGACCAATGCCTGAAACCATACACAAGAATAAAGTCCAAATGGGTACACGATCTAGGTATAAAGATTGATATCATGGACAAATTGGAGGAGCATAGAATAGTGTATTTATCAGATTTATGGAGAAGGGAAGAATTTTTGACTAAAGAAGAGATAGAAAACATTGTGACATGCAAGATGGATAGTTTTGATTTCATTAAACTGAAAAGTTTTTGCACAACCAAACCCAATGCAACCAAAATTCAGAGGGAGGTATTATATTCGGAAATAATTTTTATACCTAAAGTCTCATTTGTAGAATATGTAGAGAACTGAGTCAAAGGTACAACAATATAAGTCATTCCCCAATGGATAAATGGTCAAAGGATATGAACAAGAAATTTTGAGAGGAAGAAATTAAAGATATCTGTAATCATATGAAAAAATGCTCTAAATCACTTTTGATAAGAGAGATGCAAATCAAAACAACTCTGAAGTACTACATCACACCTTTCAGATTGTAAAACATGACAGAACAGGAAGATGATAAATGTTGGAGAGGACATGGGAGAGTTGGAACACTAATTCATTGTTGGTGGAGGTGTGAGCTCATTCAACCATTCTGGAGAGCAATTTGGAACTCTGTTCAAAGGGCTATAAAAATGTTCATACCCTTGGACCCAGCAATATTGCTTGTAGGACTATACCCCCAAGAGATCATAAAAATGGGAAAAGGTTTCACATATTCACAAATATTTATAACAGCACTCTTTGTGGTGGCCAAAAACTGGTAATCAAGGGGATGCCCATCAACTGGGGAATGATTGAATAAATTATGGTGTGTGAATGTAATGGAATACTATTGTGCTATAAGAAATGATGAGCAAGATGACTTCAGAGAAGCCTGGGAAGACTTATATGATCTGATACTGAGTCGTGGGAGCAGAACCAGAACTTTGTGCACAGCAGCGACCACAGTATGCGAGAGTTTTTCCTGGTGGACTTGCACCTTCATAACAGTGCAAGGACTTAAAAAAAAAATTCCCAGTGATCTTCTAAGGCAAAATGCCTTCCATATTCAGAGAAAGAACTATGGAATTCAATTACAGAATATAGCAGATCATTTTTTTTGTGTGTGTATATTATGTTTTGGTTTGTTATATAGTTTCTTCAATTCAGTTTAATTCTTCTACACAGCATGACTATGGTGGAAACGTATTCAATAGAAACATATGTGTACATCCCATATAGAATTGTATGCCATCTTGGGGAAGGAAGGGGGAAGTGGGTAGTAGGTAGGGAGAAAAAAAATCTAAGTTTTATGGCAGTGAATGCAGAACACTAAAAATTAATTTAAAAATGTAACTGAAATGCTTTTTCGTATAAAAAAGTTCTATTTTCCCCTTTCCAATGTTATTGTTTCCCAAATTAAAAAAAATAAAACAAACCTCAGTTGAAATTTTTTAATCAATGATGAAATAAACACATGACTTTTAAAGATGAAGCATGCTTGCTCCTTTGAGTAATTTTGCTTTACACTTTTCATATGTCACTAAGACAATTATTTCGTTTTGTCAGTGAAATGTATATAAAGAAATGGTTATCAAGTCTCATTTGGCAATTGACAGAAAGTAGCCAATTGACAGAAAGTTTTCTATTTCAACTAGTTTATGCAATGACTTTTAGACAAAGCTATCAAATAAAACTTGTCTTACTTTAATGAAGGTTGTGAAGAGAATAGATGCATAATATCTCCTTATACATAATGTCCTTAAGTCATATTAGAAGTGGTGTCTTGAGCTGCAGATTCACCAGTGGGAAAGAAAAGGATAATCTGAGCGAGAGATGTTTGACAGTTTTGCATTTATAATTGATCACTAATAAAAATGCAAATGAAAATGGGGAATGAAAAATTCACAGATCCTGATGAATTTAAAATAGAACTTTTTCATATAATATGCCATAGTTGAAATGGCATTTGGGAAAATTATCTTAGCACATTATCTGAGAAATCTTCCTTAAGGCAAGTCAATATTAGATAAAATTTTATTCAAGATGCCAATGTCTTGGATTTTTATTGAGGAAGAAAGAAACTAAATATTTTATATTTATTAACTCATGAAAACATCAGGAGAGGTTATGAAATCAGAATAGTATTGAATGGATGAAAATTGTGAATTAAATTTTTCTCATGTCCTCCTATTCTTTCAGTAAGTAAAAAAAAAAAAGTAAAACACAATCATATAAGATACTTTTAATTATTAGAACTGCATCAAAAAGGATTAAAATAAATAAGAAACAAGCCTTTTCTATGCTTTCAAAAGTGGTGCTAATAGTCTCCCATAGGTCTTCATTATAGCTCATAACTTCATGTTATACTACACATTATAAAACATCAGAACTCCAAATCAGTGAACACTGAACTTGCTTTCTCTGGGAAGCTATAGAAGCATAGTAAATGACCTAACTAGGGACTAATACCAGAGCCCTTGGCTGCTGTCCAGTTTGTAGATGAGCAATAAAGATTGCTGGCTATTCATAATATTGTTTCATCTCTTACCAACACTACCTGAATTTAAAGTTTAATGTTCTTTTATATCACTGTATATATAATATATATCTACGAATGTATACATATACGTGTGTACATATATACATACACACATATATATGTGTATGTATGTTAATATCATTCCATATTTTTTTCAGAAAAGAATGATGTTACTTGGGAAATATAAACATGTACAGAAGAATGCTCTGCATAGAGAAATACTTTATAATATAATCCGTTAAATAAAAAGAGTGAAATAACTATATGCCAAAAATTTAAGGTGGGACCCTCATAAACAAGTCAGAGTTTCTTCAGCACCTTTTTTTATGATAAGTGAGTTAGATGCTTAGATAAGTATATTAACTCTTCATTTTCTGTAATAATATACTGACTGGCTTTTTCCAGTACTATATTAAAGCATGACAGTATCAGGGGTTTGATTTCTTTGTGGGAAAGTAACTTCAATGGGGAGTATATTGAAAGGTTTTGCTGAGAGTCAAGACGTGAATTCTGATTCCAGTTTTATACACATGAGTTGTGAGATTTACCTTCTTAGAGAAATCCTCTCAATTTTCTTAGGCTCAAGTTCCCTTTGTAAAACAGAGATAAATATTTAACTTGTTCATAAGTATTCATGAAGAATCTACTGTGTATACACTCCAGAAATGCCAAGAAAGGCAAAAGACAGTCCCTGCCCTCAAAGAGCTCACAATCTACTTGGAAAAACAACATAAAAACAACTATCATTAAAGGGGATTGGGAAAGATTGATGATCATAAATTGATAGAAAGATCACACATTTATCAAACACTGTATATTAAGTAGTAGGAGGAGAAAATTTTTTTAAATGCTTGCAATTATTGCCTAAAGATTTGTAGCCTACAAAGTATTTCCAAAATGTATCAATATTAGATAATCTGTCACAGTCAAAAATTTCATGCTTAAACATGGCTATCCATTTTAAAAACCAGAATTTTGTCTATAAATGAATTATTATATGTCTATCTCCAATTTTCAAAAAAAAATAAATTAGTATACTCTATTCCCTTCTCAGCGGTGTTTCTGGTTCTCTGGACTTCATCAACAAGATCCAGCATCATTTTTCATCCTGAAACCTACCTTAGCTCCTGTGACTTTGTCACTCTGAAACATCCCTCTACTGTCAGTTCTCTTTTCTCATTGGTAAGTTCCTCCTGGAAGACTTCATTTTAAAGACATGCTCAATTATTCTCTGCTCTATTCTTTACTCAGTTGTGCATATGACCCTAGATTTCTCCTCCCCTTCTCAAGTTAAATCTTTTTTCCTCCCTGTTATATATGTTCCTCTATTAGATTGCAATCCCTTGAGGGTGGGGACTGTCGTTTTTATTGTATTTGCACCCTCAGGGCTTAGTATAGTATCCACTGCACAGTAAGCACTTAATAAATGCTTATTGACTTTCTGCCTTCATTTCTTATGAATAAATGCATATGTTTCATCTAGATCTGAGATTTATGGAACTGCCTTTATAGAAACACGTTGTACCAATGTAAATTTGGCAAATGTTCTACAAACTTACTGTTTTAGATGGTTATCTGTGGTACAGAGAAACTAAGTAATTCACCCAGGTTTACACAGTTGATAGAAGTGGTGAGTTCTTTTTAAAATAGTTTTTTTTTTTAGAGACAAGCTTATGTTTGACATTTAAACAAGGTGACTAGCCCATTTGAGTTGCGTTCTTTGCAGTAGTGTTTGAATGCTTGCCAGTTTAGCCAAGAAAGTTCCTCAGTGTGTGATACCTTATCCTGTCAGGTGATCTTCAGAATATTTCTAAAACTATTTAAATTGAAACAATTCAATTCCTTGGCATGGTGCTGGTAGACTGTCCAGGTTTCTACAAGCATACAATGAGGTCCGCATAGTGGCTCTGTTGACCTTCAGTTTGGTAGTCAGTCTAATACCTGGTCTCTCCTTCAATTTCCTTTGAAGCTTCCCAAATATTGAGCTAGCTCTGGCAATGCATGTGTCAGACTCATTCACAGTGTGTACATCCCTGGAAAGTACACTTTGAAGTTAAGTGAACTTATCCACAAAATTCAAAATTTATCCATTTGATTTAATGTACGCTTTCACATGTGGCTTGTGTGGCACTGGCTGGTAAAATACCTATGTTTTCTTGGTGTGAATTGTTAGGCCACAATTATCATAAACAGTAGAGAATTGATCCATACTTTGCTGCATCTCAGCTTCAGAGGCTGCACTGAGTGCATAACCATCTGCAAACAAACAAACAAAAAAATTCACAAACCAAGTCTCCCTGCACTTTAATATTGACTTGAAGCCTTTTCAAGTTAAATTATTTACCTCAGCGTGGTAGATGACTTTGATGCTATGAAAGTACCTGACAACATTGCTCAAAATATAATAATAAAAAGCATGGGAGCAAACATACAGACTTGTTTCACACAGTTAGTGACTGGGAAAGCCTGAGACCATTGTCCATTATCTAGAATCCATGAAAGCATGCCACGAAGAAATGGATGTATAATACTAGTGAACTTCTCTGGATAACCAAATTTTAACACAATTTTCCATACACCCTCACAACTGACAGTATCAAAGTCTTGGTCAAATTGACAAACACTATGTACAAACCTCTATTTTGCTCCTGACATTTCTCCTGGTGTTGTTAGGCATCAATTGTATCAACCATTTCTCAGCCCTTTCCAAAGCCATATTGCTTTGTTGGTTGATGACTATCTTTCAGGTGAAAAATTAGAGTACTAAAGAGGACTCTGGCAAGAATCTTGCCAGCAATGACTAGAACAGACAACCTCCCCCCCCAATTATCACAAGACAATCTATTTCCTTTGCCTTTATAGAAGTGAACAATAGAGGCATCCTTGAAGTCTTGGGGGATGGTCTCCTCTTGCCATATATTATGGAACATTTCAGTCAGTTTTGTATGAACAATGGACCCCTATCTTTTAACAATCTGTTGAAATGAAATCAGCATCAGACGCTTTGCCACAGGAAAAGAGTCCAATGGCTGTTCAAAACCTTTTCTTCAGTCAGCAATTTGGCTATAGAGGAATTGACTTCAGCGTGAGCTAAACAGTCAATGGCATTAGCAACAATTCATGATGATTTCTTGAGAACACTACTGAAGTACTTAGTCAATGGAAGTGTTTGGTCTATCTTTTCAAGATCATTTCTTTATCACTGATTAATGTGGCTGCACCAGCACTGACTAGTTAAGATGTACCATATGTCCTTGACCCATAAATAGCCTCCAGGGCAACATAAAAATGTTTTGGATTGTTACTATTAGAGTAAAACTGTTTTTTACCTGCCTTCTCACTGAGACAAGAATCCTGCAGCTTTCTAAGCTTCACTTGTACTATACTTTTGATGGAGTTAAATGCTACCTTCTTCGAGATGGAGGAAGTATCCTGCGGGTAAATCCTGTGGAGTTTTTGTTTTTCAGCTAGCAGCTTCTGAATTTCCCCATCATTTTTGTCAAACCAGTCAATGGTGTTCTGATCCAGATGAGTAGATGAAATGCTGTACACTGAAGCTCTAAAAGCTGCCCATTCTTGTTCTTCAGCTCCACTGTTGCTAGCCAAGTGCTCGCTCAATGTTCCCTTCAAGTTACTGTAACAGTAAGCACCCTGACATACATGGGGTGGAGGGGTTGCTACCACAACTTCTTTGATTTGCTTGTCCAAAAGGAAAGGAAACTTTTGAGGGGTTAATAATCTCCTTTAATTAAGCACATATATAATTTGTTGAGTTCAGGAAATCAAGACACAGCATTTCCAAACCGTCTGACATAAGCAATACATATATCACAAATCAACAGACAGGTCAAACTGCTGACCATATTTTCCAGAGAGAAAAGCACCAACATTTGGGTTTTCAAAGGCAGGGGCCTATTTAACAGTTTCCCAGAGTCTCCTCTGGCACACAAAACTTCTTCCAAAAACTAAGCCCCAAAGTAAAACTTCACCCTCAGAGTATTTATACCTTTTTTTTTTAGAGCCAGAGGGCATCCCAGCCCTTGAGAACCAGTGCCTCATTAGCAAAAGGTATGCACCTTCTATAACTTTTACCTAATCAAACTCCCTTTAATGGACAGTCCCTTTAAAGGATGGGGAAGATCTTCAACCACATTAACAATACAAATACATGCATTGTTTCTAGTTAAAGAAACTCTTAGATTTCTGTACTTTGCTCTTGTTAAAGACTGTTGGCTGATAAAGGCAAGGTTCAATCAGAGGCACTGGATTATACTGAAATAAAAACAGCAAAAGATCCTACTTTGCTCACCTTTACATTTAGTAATAAACTGTTCCCTCTCAGAAAAGTGCACTTATCTGTGGATATTTAATCTTTTGGTACTCATCTTGCATTGCAGCCACTGCTTTGCTGAATGTGAATATTCAATTGTTGAGGATGACTATGGTCATCAGTCCAGTACTCTGGGTCACACATTGCCTTTGTCATTCTCATATCCTATCTCTTCTCCTTACAATGGCATAGTCTATTAAATACCAATGTTAACTGCAAGGGTAGATCCAAGAAGTTTTATTGAATTTAGATTAATGGAAGAAAGTATCCGTTATGAGATGTTCATGAGATACACAAGTCTTCAGTAGTAAGTGACCATTGCTATTATTATTTCCAAATCCATTGCTCCCAGGGACTCTCTGCCATGTCTGATAGTCTGAGCCTACTCTAGCATTAAAATTAGCCAAAATTATAAGCTTGTCTTCTTTTGGCACATTGATGATAAAAGTCTCCAGGTCTTCATTAAATTTTTCTTTGACCTTATCAGGGTGCATTATAGTGAGAGCGTAATCACTGATGATGGTGGCATGACCCTTTCTTGCAAGAGGCAATCTCATTGTCATGAGCCTCCTATTCACTCCTTTTGGTAGATGTACAAGGTGGTGGCCTAGATTAGTTTTAATTGCAAAACCTACACTAGTTTCATACTGCTCCTCTTCACTGCAGACACTCCAGAAAAAAAAATGCTTATGCAATTCTGACTTTGGTAAACTCACTTTCATTTGCTAGCCTTTTTTCACTCAGGGCTGATATTTGGATATGATAGGCTCTCTTGCAACAAGAGCTCTTTGATCTTTTGTGTTAATTGGATTTTGCGTTGTCTGTAAATGTGCTCATGTTCCACGTACCAATGGTGAATGGAATCATCTTTGCAGAACTTTTTGTACTGTGTGTATGTGTGTGTGTGTGTGTGTGTGTGTGTGTGTGTGTGTGTGTGTATGTGTGTGTATTGACTGCAGGGTGGGATCCCTGACTGTCCCAGTAAATAGGCCAGTTTTGAATAAGAAGACAAGTTTTAGGGCATCTTTTATAGCCTCTTCCCCACACCAGAAGGTGAATACTATAATCCTTAAAAGACTGTTGAGACATCCAAAGGGCTCCTGAAACCCAATGTTGCTTCCAGTGGGAAGATGACCCTATAGTCTGGGCCACGTGTGTGCAGGGTAGTATATTATCATAGTCCTATGGCAGGACAAAATCAAGATGACTGGTGATGATTAGAGATGCAGTGAATGACTTTCGTATCTTTAATGTGTAACCAAGTTCTTAATGCTCTACAAATTCTGGTTCAGCCGCCTTCATGGCTGTTGATACGAAGTGTTCTCATCTACCCATTCCACCAGGGGATGTCTTCACACACTTAGAGTAGATAACTCCTTAATTCACAGATGATTTTGAGACTCTTTGGTTACCCTCAACCTGGTTTATAGAATCTGCCAAAACAGTTTATTTGGGTGTGGTTGCTGTGCATGAATGATACAGTTTCTTAGAGCCACAGGAGATAATTAAGTGGATCTGGTAGACAGCAAAGATCTAAATCACCCTGAAAAAGGCTTGGCAGTCCTCTTATTGGAGGTAATATTCTTCCTTGAACCTCTCTTGCACCTTGTATAATATGAATAGTGTCTACAGATGCATGTGTCCCAAAACACTTATTTCCTATGAAGAATATCCCCTAAAGCAGAGTGACTTGAAGTCAAAGGAAGATTGAAACCAACTGGTCTTTAAGGTAATAGTTAAATAGTATTTTTTAAACCTAGTTAGTATATAATCAATATTTAGTTTAAAAAAAAATCCTAACCCTGCCACTAACTAGTTCCTTGATTTAATCTTCTTGGGCCATTTCCTCATATCTGAAATGGACTTGAAATTTACTGAAAACGTCCAAGTATAAGATTTTTTAACTCTATGAATTGACTGGTTACCAACTCATTAAGCTGAAAAAATATATATGCAGTCACTATTTAGGGGTTCTCCATAATAACATTAAAAACCTTTAACTTAGTTCTGACCACAACCTGGTTGAAAGGCACACATCATTTATTCATCAAGTGCCTTTATGTTCCTGAATGTATGTACAAACAATTAAAATGTGTGTCAGAAGAATTATTCAAAGTATTGTCTATAACTTGAGTTTGGCATCTGATGAATGGAAAGAATTTCCTTGTTTTGAAAGCAAATAAAAATAGGAACTTGACTTTGTGTCCATTATTGAAATATCTGCAATAAAACAAACCTAATGTTCATCTAAAGTCCCAAAGTGTAAATAGCAAATTTTGTAAGGGGAAATAACTAAGTCTGCCAATATAAAATACATTATAATGTCATTAATTTTAAAAATGAATGCATTGTAATCCTACTTACGTGATTGTGAAACTTATATTGGATGAGTAAATCTTTCCAAACTAGTAGCGAAATAAAGGCTGTTGGCATTTGGTTTAATCAATTACATAATTCTAGCAAAGTAGAAAATGCTTAGTATTTTCTTTCTCTTGCCACTTGTAAAACATTGGAATCTACAAAAGTTAAGCTCTTTTTCTTGACATTTAAATGAATATAAAGATTGCAAAAGAATGACTTTGACTCCTACTCCCATTAAGGATGATTATAAATTAGTGAACTTATAAATATTTTAAGTTACTAATTTAACTAAATAATGAGTCAGTTGATTCATATATGGATGATCAGACTTTCAGGCAACTCTTTATGATTGAAAGTGCAATAAGAAATTGGTCCCTTCTCCATTTATGCAGTTCTCATAACATTGTATGCCTACAAGAAATCATTTTGATATGTATGCCTCCAAGACAGCATCAAAGGTCAGTATGAACAACAATGAATCCTGTCTGAACATAAATTATCCTGCAGAGACCTCACAGGAAGAGACAAGTGGATTTTTCTTTTTGGGAAAAGTAAATGCCTGATAATATTTGCTATATTTCTACAATTTGCAATAGACAAAATCATAAAGGTTTCCAAATCAAAGTTGCTCTTTATGCTTAATTATATAATAATTTGATTTCACAATTCATCCTATATTTGAACAAATGATTTGAACTGTATTTTTACTATTTAGATTTCATATGCATTTCTACCATTATAAATATCATGAGGAACACTTCGTAATTTTGATTATGACACTACAAATTAGATCCCAATTATTTTGTGAAGATCTTTACAAGTTTCTGCTTACTTATTGAAATTTCTGCTGTGGGTTTGAAGAGAGATTACAAATCATTTCTTCATTCCACTGGGGTTGTTATCCTTGCAAATCTGCTTGAATGGAACAATTATGTGCTAGCACCTTCTCTTCATTCATTTGCTTTGCTATATCATGCCATGTTAGGACTCTGAACAAACTCAAGTTATCTAGAAAATTTTTATTCACTTGAGAAGCTAACCAAATAGCTAAGGTACTCACTTCATTTTCTACTATATCTAGCTTTTTTGTGGAAAGTATATTTTTTTCTCCCATGGCACTGTGTGAACACATCAGACTAGAATCCTGACATCATAGAAATTTACACTTTCAATGGGTTCTTAAGATAATTTAATTTAGCCCACTCTTTAGGCTTGTTCTCAAGGTTGTGTTCAAACCTTAGGGTCTGTCCAAGGTCATTGTGCTGATGATAAATTCTATGTGATATAATTCTATTTCATATTATGAAAACTATACATTCTTCACTTACTTTTTCTGTGTGGTTTTCTAGATATTTATTTTCAGTAACTACTGATCTCAGTGGGGATGATGTCTTCTATGTTTGAGCAATATCTTACTGAAACAGGAGTCTACTTTCAGGTATAATAAATCTCTCATCCATTTTGATGTAATAGTAGTAATAGGAATTAATGATAATGAGGATATTTACTTAGATCTGGAAGGTTTCCAAAGTACTTCATGTATCTTATGTAATCTTATCTTCACAATAACCATAAGAGATAGACTCTGTTACTATCTCTATTTTATAGATGAGGAAAATGAGGTGGAGAGAGATTGTGACTTTTCCAGGGTCATACAATTAGTAAGTGTCTGAGGCAAGATTTGGACTTAGATCTTCCTGAATCCAAGTTCAGTACTCAATGTCTTCTAACGCTGAGGAAGCTCTATAGGGCATATTTCATAAAACTCAAGAGATTCATATAGTGAATACATATGACCATGTGTGTTTTTATTTTATATTTCCCTGTATATGGATAATCATATGACTGTTAAAATTATCTCTATTTTCACATTATTCAAAATATCTTGGATGATAAAATATGTATTAGAAACCAATTGGTGTAAGAGTTTTTGAGAATGCATTTTCTACTCTCTAACCAAATTCTTTTTGTATAACAGATCAACATATTAAAATATTTCTTTAGGATTAAAAGATTAAATTTACTTTTCAATTGGGATAATAAGTCTATTAGGAAGCTTGTATTCATTACTTCTCTCTCAGGGATATGTTATTGAAAATTCCAGGAAGTCAGCTGTGAAAGCTTGCCTCTTCCTTTATAATATTTTCATCAACAATGCCCTTGATGTGTGCTTAGACCATTTATAAAAAATTATAAAGAATAGCAAATAGGTTTATGTGTTCATAATTAATACCTTTTCAAGCTCCTTTTTGTGTTCCTAATAATATACCTCCTCATTCATGATACAAAGGAACTTCTCTAAATCCAGAGTTACTCTTTAATAATTTGTTTTTTCATTTAGCATGGGTTTCTATTGTGCACTTTCTGAGGACTACAGTGCAAGGATAGTTTCAGTTCCTCATTAGGATGACTGTTAACTTATTCCTCCTTCTGATTAACTGCTCTTCCTTGGCTTTTGTGAACCTGTTTTATATATGAATATACAAACCCATCTGGAACTCCATTCTCAAATATACTAGTATCTGATAAACATAATCATTTGGATTTTCCATGATAGCATCAATATCAAGATGCCCAAAATTGAATGTTTCATCTTTCTCCCAAAAATTTACCCTAATTCCAAATTTTCCTGTTTCTGGTGCATGTGATACAAACTTTCCACTGACCTATCTTCTTCACATCATAGTCATCTTTGACTTTTGTCTTTACTCCATTTCCATGTCCAAGGACAAACTCCTCTAAATTTTTCTTCCACTGATTCTTTCCCCTTCTCTCTTTTCAGGACATCATCAATTTATTTCAAGCTGTCATTAACTCTTTCCTGTATTATTGTGACTTCCTCATTAGTATTTCTAGTATCTTCCCTTCTAATTCAATTTATTAACCAATTATTAAGCACCTACAAAGTTCCTTGAATCAAAGAAGTGCTGAAGATATTAAAAATAGCAAGAAAAAATTTTATTTGAATTAGCAGATGCTTACTATGTTTCTCATATTATGCTTGGCCCTGAGAATACAAACACAAAATGTAATGACAATCCTGGTCCTCAAGGAGTTTATAAGCTTAATTCTAAAAAAATTATATTCTATTAGGTGGTGGGATGGTGGTTCATATAGAAATATGTAATTTCAAAGTACATTCAGAAGGAGGCTTAGCAGGACTCATATCTCTGTAATTCTATATTCTTTGCACCTCGTAATGCCTAAAGTTATATTTGATTTCTTTGTTATCTGTATATCATTAAATCATACTAAACATTCAGTTCACTAAAACAAAATCACTAGATTTTTTTTAATATAGTACTGACAGAATATGCTGTCCTCTGCTTACTTGATGAAATTTCATTGAATATGTGTTTATACATATACATATATATATGACAAAGTCTAAGAGAGATGAAACATAGTTGTTTTTAATAATTCATGTGAAATAGATGATAGTGCTTTAGTAAATTCAAGCTCAACATGATTCAAAAGTGCAATGGGGCAGTCAAATATTTTAGTGTACTGGAATTGAAATATAATATCAGGAAAGTGTGAGGTGTTCATCTCACTTGTCCAAACACATCTGGCATGTTGGGCTGAGTCCTGAACAAGCTATTTAAGAAGAGATTTTAACAGTATTAAATTAATCCGTAAGAGGGAAATTAGGATATAAAAGCAACTGAAAACTGTCTCAGATGATTATTGTGTGAAAAAAATGTGGCATGTTTAGCTTGAAAAATACTTTTAAATGTTTTAGGGAGAAAGATTTAATAGATTAGAGAGAATCTTAATCTGGAACTTCCAGTATACAAAATTATAACTCCTTGATTTTTTTCACTATCTCTTAGTAGTATGGACTTATTGTCATATACCTATTGTACAAAATAGCATGGAGTTTATTTATTTTTATTACAAACATTTATTTTTAAGCTAAAAGATCAATGTCCACATCCCCTTTAAAATTATGAGATTGTTTTTGAACAAATTTGTCTGAACCATTGCCTTTTTTGTGAGTGAAGTGCTCAATGTAAAAGTATTCATATGCAGGCTATTCCATCACTTTGTTATTGCTATTGTTATTAGTTATTATCTGAACTTTCTTTGCTACACTATTTGTCTTGAGGTATTATAGCCATTGGCAGGCTATCTTAAAACAATTATTAGACATCTTATTGTAACATAAAGATTAAAATGAAGTCTTTAGCTTCTTTCGTTAGTTTCCTTTTGAATACATTTAGATAATTTTGTTCCAAAGTAATTGGTTTGTTTTGCATCTTTGTCATCATGTTCATCCTTCCTTTTACTGTTTTTCAGTCAGTCATGTTCATCTCTTAGTAATGTTATTTGGTGTTTTCTTGGCAATGATACTGGAGAGCTTTGACATTTCTTTCTCCAGCGTATTTTATAGCTGAGGAAACTAAGCAAAGAGTGCTTAGTGATTTGCCCAGGATCAAGCAGCTTGTAGGTGTCTGAGATCAGATTTGAATTCAGGTCTTCCTGACTCCAGATCCAGAGCTTTATCCACTAAGCAAGCCAACTGACCCATCATGATTCCTATGTATTTTATTTCATGCACTTAGAATATTATTCTAAAAATGGGTCCATAAGCTTCAATAGACTGCCAAAAGAGTCCATGAAGCAAAAGAAGTTCTACATTTAGATCATTGGATTAAAAAAATGATTATTTATGTAGAGATTTTCAGTATAAATGATTTTAGCTTGAAGGTAGTGACTTTCTTGTAAATATAGTTGACAGGAACCTGGTCTTATAGGTTGGATGACTGACTATATACCAGTAATAAAATAAATAATTCCTCCTTGTTTTGTGAGGTGAGAGTAAGTGATCTCTAAAATCCTTTCTATCTTGACTATTCTGTTATTTTGATTAAAGAGATAAAACTAATACCCATGAATCTGGAATGATAATTTATTAAAAGCTTGAAGTACATAAATGCTGTACAATTCTGAGGAGAGGGAAGTCATGCAGTTCTATTATAATACAGAAAGAAAGTCAGTGATGAGGTAAGGTTGTGAGTTGAGTCTTCAAAGCTGAAACAGGTTTTGCATAACAGTGGAAAAGAAACACCTTCCATATTGGGATAACAGCATGAATGAATTCATAAAGGTGGGGAAAAATATGAGAGGCAAATTAAGAGACTTTCTACCTCTAATGAATGTTGTCTGTTGTGCACAGTGGCATTATAGCGAAGCAAAGTAGCCTTTTATCTTTCTGTTGTGTTTGAGAGCTACAGAATATCCCTGGAGTTCCATGATGTTTTCTACACCAACCTAATGAGTATCTGGATATCTGCATTATTACACAGTCGTATCTTTGACTTAAGCATTGCTTTCACCAAACGAAAGTTACTTTTTATTTAGCATAAGGCAAATCCTTTTCTCTGTGGGAAGAAGGACTCTGTGCATTGAAAAATAATGGCACTGGATATCTGGATAATCTGGAAGATTGGTGAGAAAGGGAAAAGGGGAAAGAATACAGTGGAAATCAGGGTCTCAGAAGACAAATTAACTCAGTTTCACAATTTTGCTTAGGGTGGAAACAGTTGTTGGAAAATAATGTAGATCAAATGAACTCGTAAGCTGGGGCAGAAATTGGAGACCTTTAAAAAGTAAGCAAAATGGTTTACCTCTATCATCCTAGGAAAAAGGAGCCAACACGAGTTTCTGGAAAGAGGATTGATGTGAAAAAATGATTACTTAAAAAGATAAATCTGGTAACCAAAGTACTTTGTGAGTAGGGATTGATTCATTTATTTTATTTGCAACACTACCCCCTCAGTATTTTGCACAATTCCTGTCATACAATGGATGATATATATATATATATATATATATATATATATACACACACACACACACACACACACACACACACACACACACACACACATATGCATGATATATATGTGCATGATATATGTACATATGTACATATATATGTTTGATGGAGTGGTGGTTGAAATGGTAAATTGAGCAGAATTCAAAGTGAAATTTGAGTTGAGAACAGAACTAACTTTTTGGAACTGTATCTTAACTATAAGTATTATGAACTACTGTCCAGGGATGTAGTGGACATTAAAAGGCCACCTATTAGTTAAAGTTCAAAATAAGTAAAAACAGAAAAGCTGATCTTGCTGAGTTTAGACACCCTGGTCAAGATCAATCAATTCACAGAGTATTGAAAGGATTAACCAATTCAGTCAGTAAGACATTGTCAGTGAACAATAAAAAATTTTGGAAAATGGAAAATATTTGCTGAATAGCAAAATTTGTCTTACTCTGATATTCTAAAAAGGGAAGAACATGGAATCTACACACTGCTGACCAGAGAATGTGACCAAAATTGATGGCAAAAATCTGAAATACACTATTTTAATTAGAGATTTTGTTAGTTTACATTTAGGATTCCATTATTTAAATTTTGAGTTCCATATTCTCTTCTGACCTCCATGTCTTTCTCCACTCATTGAGAAAGCAAGTCATATGATACCCATTATACATATGTAAGGGCAAGCAAAGCAGCATCTTTTGCTGTTGTTTTACTGAAAGTGCCTCTGAGTAATGTGATTAAGGAGGATCTTTCCCACCCGTTGTTGGGCCTGGGAAGATTTGTAGGAAGGTCCATATCTTTTGTTAATGAGACACTGGTTCTCAAGGGATGCAATGGCCTCTGGTTCTAAAAAAGGTATAAATACTCAGAGGGTGAGGTTTTATTTTGGGTCTTAGTTTTTGGAAGAAGATTTGTGTGGGAGATGAGACTCTGGGAAGCTGCTCAGCAGCTCCTCTGGCTTTAAAAGCCAAGATGTTGGTGCTGTCCTCTCCAATAACTATGACCAGACTGTTGGACCTGTCTGTTCATTTCTCATATGTGTATTAATTATGGTCAGACAGAGAAAGCCATGTCTGTTGATTGTTGATTTCTCTGTATTTTCTCTGAAGTTCAGGGTGCTGATTTTTTTCCCCTGACCTAACTAAATGATACATGTTCTTGATTAAAGTGATTGCTAACCCCTCAAATTTGCCTCTCCCTTTGGAAAAAGCAGATCAAAGAACCTGTGATAGCAGCCCCCATCCCGTATGTTGGGATGCTTGCTGTTACAACATGTTAAGTCTCACAAAACATTTCCATATTAGTCTTGTTGCAAACAAAAAGTGGGAAAAATGAAGTAAAACATAGTGCTCATCAATTCTCTCTGGAAGTATTTAGCATTTTCATCATGAGTTCTTTGGAATTGTTTTGGATAATTGTATTGATCAGAGTGGTTGTCTTTCATGGGTGATCATCATTAAAATATTGCTGCTACTTTGAGGAGTGTTCTTTTGGCTCAGCTCACTTCACTTGCATGAATTCATACATTTTCTGAGGTTTTTCTAAAACCATCTGTCATGGTAAGGGAATTTGAAGATCTTCCCCATCCTTTAATAGGCCCATATCACCTACTTTTGTCTTTGGCCCAGCCCACAGTCTGAGTCCTATGGACTACAAATACTGATGGGGATGGGATTGTGAAATATAGAACCTGTACTTAGAGAAAGAAAGGCTCTAGGGAAGGAAATGCATATCCTGAGATAGAAGGATTTACTTGGTTGCACAATGGCAAGAGAATGGGCTAAAAGCACAGGACTTTGTGAAAACTGAGAACTGAAGATACAGAAAGGAGAATCCAGAGATTTGGAAAGATATTTGAAATAGCACCAATAGAATCAGGGAAAGAAATGACACTAGTATATAGAAGAGGATGGGCATTGTTAACATATGATAAGTAGAAACAAATTATGGAGTAAAAAGTTCAGCTGAAATAGGAGTTTGCTGATTTGCATGAGAATCTTTCTATACTACTGTATCCAGACTTTCCTTTAGAAGAGCAAGGTAAAAAAGTATCAGACAGCCACAGAGAAGGCAATTGTGAGAGTGGCTCAGAAAAAAAGGGGAAAAGTTAACAACAGGAAAGTGACTGCAACCATTGCATCTGTGGGGTATTATTGGGGTCCAGATACCTGGGAGAAAGACACATGGGAGAAAAATGAAACAAATTTAGATAAGGTGGCTTCTAGGAACATGGGTGCACATTTAATACTACAAAGGAAGTATGAGAACCAGGGGCGGGGTGAGGTGAGCACACAGTGCTTAAGGAAGTAACAGGATTTTATTCAGCAGCAAGTCACTGATATTTTAAGTTAAGTCACCCCCAAAATGGGAGAATCATTATTCTCTTGGATGGTGGGAATCAATGAGGAAGGGGATAGAAGAGTATAACATAGACTATTTGAAATTCCTAGGTATTAGTCAGAATATTCTTGTACAAGTTTTGAGGGATTACCATATTCAAGGAGGTAATAACAGAACTAATCTGTCAGTTTTAGATATAGAGGAGTCTGACTCTATGTGACCTAGCAGAGATAAACCCTGGAAGATGTAATGAAAATTTCAATGATGGTTAGTGATCCTGAGGCTTATCACAGCATGCACTTGACTGTTCCTCATAGGAATATAATGGTAGAATCTGCTCCTTCTGCTTATAAACATGTTAATTCTAACTCTACCAATTGGGGAAATAGAGTATCCTCTTTCAGAGGTGCTGAATAAGATTTCATAGTTAGGTAATTTAGGGGAATGGGGAAAAGACAAATTTCCTCAAGAGAGAAGAGCAAATATCCAGGAGATTCAAAGTCAGAAAGGACTAACAGGGAGAGCAATGTTTACTGTTTTATTAAGCGCAGGGACAGATTTTGGGAGAACAGATGATATTCCAACTAATCAACTATATAAGATGTACGAAGAAAAGGGACAATATTAGATGGAAAAGAGAAATAATAGCTGCCCCTACAGATTTTCCTGAATCATTGTATCCATGTTTGTCACACCTTCAGGAAGCATATGAAATTGGTCAAGTTCCAACTCAGACTAAAAAATACACAGACAGGATTACAAACCCCATATTAGTTTAACCATATACTAGAAAAATTGATCAACTACTGTAACTAGGGCATTAAATAGATACTGAAGCAGAGGCCTCTCTTGCATATAGAAACCTTGCAGTAAAGGAAGATAGGAATTAATGCAGTTCCAGTGGATTCATGAACTCTATAGGAAGACTGATGCCATATTTCCCCTGTTTCTGGTTATTCTCTCCTTATTTTTTTTGACCTTTCTTTGTTCAGTTTGCTTGCTAGATTTGTCTCCTATAGGCTTAGTGACCTCCACTTGTAGATGACTGACTGCTAAGCTGTATGTCACTCTCTGTCCAAGACTACAATACATCACTCCTGGGCCTGGCGTTGACCAAGCTCTAGATACCAGCTAAAGAACTGACCCCTTGAGTGGGACCTCACAAGGCAGGGACAGTTCTACTTCCAATCTCAGCAGGAAGTAGTTATATAAGAAGAGACCTTTGTCCCTTACCCTGAGGAATTTTGGATCCCATTCATTTAAGGGGAGAGTAATGGAGTGCTTATACCTAAGCCTCCACCCTAAGATATTGCTTTATGTGTTTATTTTGTGTTATCCTGTTATATTTTTGTGAAGTTATGCTGATATCAGTTATTCCTAAACTCACATTGACATATTAATGGACATGAAAGATCTTGGGGCTGAATATAATGGTAAGGGAATTTGAAGATCTTCCTTGCCCCTTAATAGACCCATGTGACATGCCTTGAGCTTTGGTCCAGCCCATAGTCTGAGAAACACAGAGTCAATGGTGTGAGGAACTTATGAATGGATAGAACAGGAAGGGTGCAACAGGAAGAGAGAGTGAGGTGAAGCTGAAAGAGAGCACAGGCAAAGCATACCATAGCAGCTAGTGTGAGTGAGAGAGGGAGTGATTTTGCCTAAGGGAGCTTGTCTGTGGAGAGACCTGATAGAGGAAAGGCCTGAAGACAGTTGTGCTCTTTGCATCAGTAATGTGTATATACTTCCTTTTTACTATGATGGATTTGATTCTGTTGTTTGAATAAGTGACTTGTCTTCATCTTTGAGGAAGAGAGTTTATATTTTGTGAATTTACCATGAATTTACCATATACACCTGCATACCCATAGTGGCTACTGTGGGTATCACATTGGAGCCATACCATCCTACTCATTCTTTCTTATATAGTGAGAGTAATGGTAGTATTCCATAACAATCATTTACCAAAAATTTGTTCATCTTTTTCCCAATTGTTGGCATCTCCTTGATCTCTAATTCATTGCTACTACCCTGTAGATTACATTCAATTTTGGAAGTATGTTATTTGTGGCTACATTCCTAGTTTATTCTTCCCTTCTGGAATATCATATTTCAATAACATAATAGTAGCTATTAAATCTTGTTTCCTGTTGACCATGACTCCATGGTATATGAATTATTTCATTATTGTTCTTAACCTGGGACTCTAGAATTTGCTTATTAAAATGCCTCTGAATTTTAATTTTGATGTCTCTATCAACAGATGATCTGTGAATTCTTTCAATTTATAGTTTACCTTTTCATTCTAAGATATCAGGGAAAGTATTTTTTAATAATTTCATGAAATATAATGGCTAGGCTTTTTCATTATCTTGGCTTTCAGGTAATCCAATAATTCTTAAATTATCTCTCCACAATCTGTTTTTCAGGTCAGTTATTTTTTCTTTGAGAAATTTCACATTTTTCTGTTTTTTTCATTCTTTTAAGTTTGTTTTGCTGTTCTTTGATATCTCATGAAGTTATTTGCTTCCACTTACCCAGTTCTAAATTTCAAGAAATTACTTTCTTCAACAAAGCTTTTTTTTTTTTTAAATTTTCTCCATTTGGCCAATTCTGATTTTTAGCAAGTTATTTTAATCAGTAAAGTTTTCTGACATTTTTGCTGTTTGATCATTTTTTTTTTGTTTTATTTCTTCAATTTTTTTTATTTTTTAACAAAGGTATTAATTCTCTTTTCATATTGTTCTTGCATTTCCATCATTTCTTTCCCATTTTTTCTTCTACCACTCTTATGTGATTAAAACAAAACACTTGTTTCTTTTTTTTTTTTTGCTATTTCAGCAATTCTTTTTGCACTTATGTTCAAACTAGATTTTGACTGAAGCTTTACTTTGTTATTATATGTTCTCCTCTTTTGAGTTTGTGACTTCCACTTCATTATCATCAGAGAAGATTTTCAGATTCTTTTCATTGTTGTTTGCTCGTTTTGCCACCCTGTTTCTTGAATTTGAACCTTACATTAAAGTTGCATTTTGCTCACCTGGGGTGAAGGGAATTGTCTCAAACCTTCTCTTTTTATGTCTAATTCTGTGAATGTATGTGTATGTAGGAGGAGGGAGGGGATTAATACATTTTCAGCACTTCCAAAATGGTATGATCCCAAGAGAGGTGTGGTCACTGCCCTCTTGCTTTGGTCTCTATTTCTTACTGAGGCAAGGGTCTACTCTCTTGTAACTATAAGTGCCCAGAAACTACAATGAGTGTCCCTGTTCCATTGCAACTAAAAATACTCTTCTCTGACCCAGATTAAGACCCAGAACTGGCTATGGGAAATGGAATTTTCCAACAGTGCCTAGACCTGTCTTATCAAAACACTGTTAGAACAGTAATCCCCTTCAATCTCATAATCCTCCTTGGGCTGAGAGGTAATGAAGCCTGTGCTACTCTTACAGCTGCCTCTAAGACTGAAAGCTAGTATTTCAGATATGAGCAACATGGGCCATCCCATAGCATAGTTTCACAGGCCTCTTTTCTACTGACTTACTGAATTATCTTGGGTGGAAAAAATGTATCATCCCAACTTTTGTTGGTTTTGCTCTTCCCAAATTTAATTTAACACATTCTTTTAAAGTTTTTGGAGGAAAATGTTTGAGGAGGGGGATATTGGTTGGAATTTTAATAGTTTCATACTTCTTTTAGTATCCTAACATCTATGTCTGTTGACTTCAATTAATCACATTCAAAAATAGACTAGCCATTTAGTTACTAATTTCTTTCTTGTCATTGAAGATTTTTTTTTTCAGGAACTACACCTTAAGTTCTATAAAGAGGAGAATGTAATTATAGTAGATTGTTCACATAGCTAGATGATAGAATATGTGTCTTCCCCAATTTTCATGGTCTTTATTTGACTGATAGAAGTGTTTGCCCAAGCCATTACCATGCCTACTCAAATTTGGCTGGTGGATCAGTTTATATCTAGATAGCTGTTTGGCAAGGAAAATCCATAGGTATAATTTGAAGCCTTTTAGTGGATCTTTAAAAAGAGCTGAAGATCTAATTGTTATCACAGAAAGCTGGTCAAAGGACATAGATGGAGTGTGAATGTGGTATATGGTGATCATAGATCCAGTCTATCAAACCTAGTTCCTTTAAAAACAAGAAGACTTCAGGGAGGCCTGGAAGGACTTATATGATCTGATGCTGAGTGAAAGGAGCAGAACCAGGAAAACTTTGTGCACAGCAATGACCACAGTGTGCGAGAGTTTTCTCTGGTAGACTTGGAACTTTGTAATAACACAAGAACTTACTGAAAAAAAATCCCGATGACAATTTTCTAAGGCAAAATTGCCTTCCACACTCAGAGAAAGAAATATGGAACTCATTCGCAGAATGTAGCAGATCATGTTTGTGTGGGGGGGGTTTTAGTGTATTATGTTTTGATTTGTTATATGATTTCTTCCACTTATGTTAGTGCAACTACATAGTATCACTATAGTGAAAATATGCTCAATAGGAAAGTATATGTAGAACCTATACAGAATTGTATGCTGTCATGGGGAGGGAGGGGGGTAGCGGGGGGAAGGTGTGGGGGGATAAAATCTTAATTTTAAGGAAGTGATTGTAGAACATTTATAAATAAATAAAATAAAAAATTAAAAAAAAAAGAACTTCATCTTTGCCCTTGAAGATCCACATGATGGAGCCAGGAACAACAAGAATTCATCTTTATGGACCAGGTACAAATAATTTCCCCACCTTACCAACCAAAAAGGGACAAAGATCTATCCCTGTTTGGGACTTGCAATTAATTTGGCATTTCTGTAAAAATAAGGTAACAGAGAGTTGCCCAAGTCACTGGAACTCATTCAGCTGCAGTGATTTCAGTTCAGCATATTACATCAAGTTCCCAGGAATCTTTGTTATAGTTATGCATAAAGTTTTCTTTGAACTTCTACTGTAATCTCTCATTTTCCTTGGTGGCGAAAGCTCTCCAACTCCCAACTCCCTGGGTGGAGGAAATACCCCTAAACCAGAAGCTCCACAGTACTTATTAAGTGCCTATTATATGGCAGGTACCGTTCTAAGTACTAGAAGCAAAAAAACAGTTCCTGCCTTCAAAGAGCTTACCATGCAATAGGGAAGACAACATGCAAAAATATAAACAAAGCAAGTTAAGTATAGAATAAATAGGAGGAAATTAAAAGACAAAGGGAACTAGAATTAAAAAGGATTGGGAAGATTTCCTGTAGAAAATGCAGAAGATAGGATTACAGTTGGAACTTAAAGGAAGTCAGGAAGGTCAGTAATCATAGTGAAGGAGTGAGAGCATTTTAGGCATCAGAGAATCTAGAGAAAACATACAAAGAAGAAGAGATAGTCTTTTGTTCCTGTAATAGCCAGGATTCCAATGTCACTGGATCAAAAAGTATGTGTTGAAGAGTAAGGTGTTAGAAGACTGGAAAGGATGGCCCCTTTAATCAAAATAAAAAAAAAAAATCAAACTGGGAGTAGAAGACCCTCAGGGTTCTGGGGTAAAAGAGAAACAATTGCTATTTAGTACAAATGAGGGAAGAATCAAGGGAGGCAGAACATGACCCTTGTCGCACCCCCAAATCAAGTCCTGGTTTTGCTGGGTTTTAGCGATTTTGTATTAACCAAAGTCCTTGGGAGAAGGAGGAGGGGAGAGAAAAAGAACTGTTAGTATTTCATCCTATCACTGACACTAAACATAGTGCCTTCACACAGTCAATGCTTAAAAAATGTTCATTAAATTCTGGTGAATTTTATAACCTTTGTCCCACCCCGTTCTCTTTGTTTTCTCTATCTCACAATCAAAAGTCCATGTTTTAATGACAGAAGAATCCCAATTAGCAATCGATGAATTTTACAAATTGTTAAAGCCACTTAGTCTTTATAGTAGGCTATATAAAGCTCTTCTAAGCTCTGTTTTCCCTTGTTTCATGAAGAAAATAGTGTTTCTAAGTAATATCAAAAATGGGAATTGGGAAGAATGGTCTGAGTGGGAGAGAATATGCACATGCCAACCAGTAGATAGTTGCACTCATTTTTGAGTCACATTCATGAAAGAACAGCAAAAAAAAAAAAAGATACACTTTGGTGCTTCCTCCAAATTATAATATCTTGTAAATTAAACAGGACATTCAGATAATGGGAAATGCAGTTTCTAGATATTTCAAAAATATTCGCATATAATCTCAAAAGAATTTAGTTTTGCCTGGTGATTTGAGATGTAGTCAGAGCTGAGGAGTTTTTTTAAAGGTACTTTTTAAAACATTGAAAACATTAACTAAGCATAAATGATAGTCAGTGACTATTATATATAACCAGAATTATTTGAAGAGTCTACCTGACTCCTCTTTTCAACAGCTTTGAAATGGTGACATATGTCTTCCTTTGACATTTTAATAAGTTTTAGATGTTAGCTGTTAATCTCACTTTGTAAATAGTATTTTTTCTAATTACATATAAAGATAGTTTTCAACATTCATTTTTATAAAATTTTGAGTTCCAAATTTTTCTCCATCTCTCCCTTCCCTTCCCACTCCCCTAGATAGCAAGTAATTTGAAACAGGTTATACATGTACAATCATGAAAATATATTTCACATTAGCCATACTTTGAGAGAAGAAACAGAACAAAAGGAAAAAGCCACCAAAAAAAGTGAAAATAATATCCTTTGATCTGCATTCAGATTACATAGTTCTTTCCCTGGATGTGAAGAGTATTTTCTATTGTCTTTTGGAACTGTCTTGGGTCTTTTATTGTTGACAAGAGCTAAGTCAATCATAACTGATAATCACACAATGTGTCTGTTAGTATGTATGATGTTCTTCTGGTTCTGTTCACTTCACTATACATCAGTTCACTTTCCAGGTTTTTCTGAAATCCACTTACTTATCATTTCTTACAGTAGAATAGTAATCTTTCATGATGCAGGTAATAGGTTGCAATTCTTCTTTTTAAAACTTTGTCTATAACCTTTGACTATCCATTTGGAAATGATTCCATGTAATCAATATTTGTGATACAGGTATGTATGTATGCAATGATATGTATACATATCAGTGGGTATATACATATATGTGCATGCACATATTTGTGTATATGTATAGATATAGATAGGTACCTAACTAGCTAAATAAATATAATTATCTGTATGTTGATTATTAAATTTTTATTATAAAAATTTGAAACAAAAACTTCCCTTCTCATCAATAGCTTTTTAAAAAAATCATTGTTGCATTGATTTTGTTTGTCCATATTTTCAATTTCACTTAGTCACACCTGTGAAAAGTACCTAATCTTGGACTTTTTAAGAAGGTTCTTTTGAAAAGGTGTACCTATATTCATCAGATGAGGCATCAATATTTGTCCAGGTTTAATGCCCTCTGATTTTGTAGTGAATGTTTTAAGTATGTAACTGTTTTATCTAAAAAGTGATTGGAATTACACTGATAATCCAAAAGCACTGAAATAATAAATGATATTTTCTAACATTCCCATTCACAAGACCAGAGATTTTACTCTAGGGAAGATACTCACATGTATTCAATGGAAATAACAGAATTAAAAAATGAACTAGAAAGCTAAGAACAGTAATAGTACAGAAAGGCTAGAATGACAATCATGATTTGTAGGTTGCATCACAATATGTATCATAGTAAGAAAGAATACTTAGGTGATACAGTGATGTCCCTCAGGCAACTAACTCCTAATGGAGGGCAGATGGCATACCTTTTACCTCATGTCTCATGTCAAGCTCCAGAAAAATCCTTTATTCAGCTTTAAAAAAAATTAAACATTTCTTCCTCTGCAATATTGCAGCACATACTGCAGGCAATAAAGGAGATGATGACACAGCATAGGAACTAGAAATAGTAATAAAGGGCCAGGGAAGCAGGTGCACTTGGCTCAAGAATGGAAACGTCACAGTGTGGCAGAGACAGCAGGAGCTTAGAAAATACATGCAGGCATTTCACACACACACACAGAGTTGGTATCAAGTAGTTGTAGAACACAACACAGCATGAGCCTGAACTGGGTACTGAGAGCAGAATTAGTGTATATAGACAGAACTGTACCAGCTAGGTAGTATTAAGGCACACAGATGGCAAGACTATGCATGCCTCCAATGTCAAAGCAAGCAGACGGCTGAGACAACTGCAATGGCATCCTTTATAACATGGGTATTGGCGGATAGTGCAAACACCTGCTATACAGTATAAGCCTCCTAAAGTTGGCTTATTCTGTATATATTTATATTTTACTGAGTTAATATTGTAAAAAGAAAAAGAGCATCTTACAGGAGTTTAAAAAAACTGAGTTGTTTCATTTTTAGCTCTTACAATAACTAGTACCTTGAATAATTTGCATGACTTTTTTGAACCTCAATTTCTTCATCTTGAAAATGAGGCTATATAGTCACACCATTTCTCATGAGGCTGTTGAGAGAGAGGTACTTTGCAAATTTGAAAGAACTATAGTGATATGAATTATTATTATTTTAAAGAAACTGAATTGACTTGAGATTATTAAATTTACAAAACAACTGATTCTGCAATAAAAAGAAACCTGGATGCAAATTCCAGCTTAGACACTTACTTCCTAAGTCACCCTAGCCAAGGCATTTAATCTTTATATCAACCAGTTTTCTCATATATAAAATGGAAGGAAAGAAGCAGAGCCAAGATTGTGGAATAAAGGCAAGGACTCACCTGTTCTCTCACCCACATCCCTCTAAATATCTTTAAATAATGACTCTGACTGAATTATAGAGCAGCAGTACCCTAAAAAAAGATGGAGTAAAACAATTTTTCAGCTCAAACAACTTAGAAGTTCTGTAGGAAGGATCTGTTGTACCAGAATGAAATAGGAACACAGTCCAGCTCAGTCCAGTCTGGACTATAACAGCATAGGCCATGCCCCAGAAAACTAGGAGCAGTTCTTCAAGAGACTGAATCAGTGGCAGCAGTGGCAGTTTCCAGATCTATTGGCAACTTGGAAGATCAACAGGAAAGGTCTGTTTAACTAGGGTGAGCCTGGAACCCAATCTAACACAGGCCATTCCAGCAAAGACCCAGACCCAACAAATCAGGAGAAGACTTTGAGCAGACTGAATTAGCAGTGGAAGTAGCTCCTCCTGGAACTCTCAGCTCACAGAAGGCCAGGGGCTGGAACAATTAAAGGAATTAGAATAGGCAAGGAGGAAACAAAACTGTTGCTCTTTGCAGACGATATGATGGTATACTTAGAGAAACCTGGAGAATCAATTAAAAAAAATACTTGAAACAACAATTTTAGCAAAGTTACAGGATGTAAAATAAACACATAAAACATTAACATTTCTATACATTACCAACAAAGCCCAGCAGCAAGAGATAGAGAAATTACACAATATAATTGCAGAAAATATAAAATATTTGAGAGTCTACCTGCCAAGAAAAGTCAATGTCTTATATGGACACAATTACAAAACACTTTTCACACTAATAAAGTCAGATCTAAACAACTGGAAAAATATCAATTGCTCATAGGTAGTCTAATATGATAAAAATGGCAATTTTATGTGAGTTAATTTATTTATTCAGTGCCATTTCAATCAGATGCCAAAATATATTTTATAGAGCTGGAAAAGATAATGAAATTCATCTGAAAGAATAAAAGTTCAAAAATATCAAGGGAATTGATGAAAAATGGAAAAAAATGATGTCTAGTTGGACCAGATTTAAAACTATATTATGAAGTGGCAATCCTCAAAACTACTTGGCAAAGGCTAAGAAATAGAGTGGTGGGTCAGTAGAATATGTTAAGTATACAAAACACAATAGTCAATGACTAAAGTAATCTACTGTTTGATAAACCCAGAGACTCCAGCTTCTGGGAAAATAATTCATTATTTGATAAAAATTACTATAAAGGCTAGATAATATTATGGCAAAAGTAGGCATAGACCAATATCTCACAACATATACAAAGGTAAGGTTAAAATGGGTGCATGATTTAGACCTAAACAAGAGATAGAGGACATTGTGAAATGCAAAATGGATAATTTTGATGAGATTAAGTTAAAAAAGTCTTTGCATAAATAAAACCAATGTAACTAAGATTAGAAAAAATCAGAAAACTTTTAAAACCAATATTTCTGATAAAGGCCTTATTTCTAAAATATGTAGAGAACTATATCAAATTTACAAAAAAATGTCATTCTCCAGTGCATAAATGGTCAAAGGTTATGGATAGGCAGTTTTCAGAGACAGAAATTAAAGCTATTTATAAGCATATGAAAAGAAATCTCTAAATCACAAGTGATTACAAAAATGGAAATTAACAAAACTTTGAGGTACCACCTCACATCTATCAGATGACTAATATGACAGAAAAAGAAAATGATAAATGTTGGAGAAAACATGGGAAAATAGGAATAGTAATGTATTGTTGGTGGAGTTGTGAACTAATCCAACCATTCCGGAGAGCAATTTGCAACTATGACCAAGGGACTATAAAACTGAGTATATCTTTTAATCCAGTAAAACCACTACAAGATCTGTATAGCAAGAAGATGATTAAAATGGAAAATGACCCACATATACAAAAAATATTCATAGTTGTCCTTTTTTGTGGTGGCAAAGAATTGGAAATTGAGGGGATATCCATCCTTTAAGGAATGGCAGAACAAGCTGTAGTATGTGAATGCAAAGGTATGCCATTGTTCTATAAGAAATGATTAGCAGGCACATTTCAGATAAACCTGGTAAGACTTACATGACTAATGCTGAATGAAGTAAGCAGAACCAGGAGAACATTATATACAGTAACTGCAATAGTGTGTGATGATCCATTATGATAGACTTAGTTTCTTCTTAGTAATAAAATGATCTAAGACAATTCCAAAAGATTCATGATGGAAAATGCTAACCAGATTCAGAGAAAGAACTGTGGAGACTAAATAAAGAGCAGAGTACAATATTTTTAGTTTTTTCTTTCTCATTTTTTCCCTTTTGTTCTGATTAATCTTTCATGATTAATGAGGAAATTTGTTTAATGTGATTGTACATATATAACATCTATCATATTGCTCGCTGTTTTGGGAGTGGAGGGAGGTAAGAGTTTGAGAGAAAAAATATTGGAATTCAAAATTATATGAAAAAGAATGTTGAAAACTATCTTTACATGTAGGGGGACAAAATGAAATAACTCTTAAGGAGGAAAAATATGCCTTACATATGGATGTCTACTCTCACTTTTTCCCACCCCAGAAGCAGAGTTTTATAGGATAAAGTTAGCCTTTCTTACTGGCAAAATTGTGGTGTGGATATGTTTCCCAAAAATGTTGAGCTTCAAGAAATTTCTTAGTTCAAAAAAAAAATTGACTGTCAAACTTTTAAGATATGAACTGTCTAGAACTTGGTAATTTCCTCTGCACAACTATAAAGATGAATGATAAAAGCATCAGGTTAGTAAGACATGCCCCTAGATTTGCCTTCATTCTAGAGTAGCATATAATAGGAGTGAGATAGGACAAAGATAAGCTGGTCGTTGGCATAAACTAATAGGGGTATTTTTCCTCAGAAACATACTGAATTATCATCATCATCAGAATCATTCATTACTTATTTCTAAGTGACATTAGCCCCTAATTATCAATACTAAAATATATGAGAATTAGATACTTCTGTATTCGTGGTCAGAGACCAAACCAATTGGTGTAATCCTATTTAGTTAAACAAAAATAAACAGCTCTAAACTACAATTTCAGCACAGAGAGAAATAAAATTTGGCAAGATAAAATTAAGAACAGAATTACAGCAGCACATAGCTTTGGCAATTGAAGTGAAGATTCTAAATAAAAACCCAGTCAAACACCAGAAAAAAGAGAAATTAGTCAAACTTCATGTGGTACTTCCCACCTCTAGGATGACAAATCTGCAGCTAGAAAAATATATCAGAAGCCATTTTGTCCAAATTTATCATTTTATATATGACAGAACTTTGTTATGGTGAGGTAAAGCGACCTGTCCAGAATCTAACAGGATGTAAACATGAGAGCCATGACTGGAATTGAGCAATATACCTTTCTAGATCCCCAGAAACGAGACACTTAGCTCACAAATAAACTGAGAGAAGAAAATTGATCATATTGATAATATATTATAATTATTATATATTATTATATAATATTATAATTATTGATAATATCCATACAAATTTATAAGTGCAGTCATAAAGAACAAAACTTTCTGGTCATTCCTTCAGATTCATGGGTTTTCATGGACAAACAGTTCATTATCAAGTAATGCAATGGTAATTTAAAGGGAAAATCTTCCATATTCATTAATAGGTCCATATAACCTACCTGGGTCACATGGAAACCTGAGTTACATGTGTCTGAGTCATATGGAACCTGTGGTGGAAGGAGTTTGATGAATGGGCAGAACAGGAAGATGCAGAGCTGTAGAAAAGCTGAGAGGACGTTAGACTTGAGAGTAGTCGGAACTGGGAGGGATGCAGGCTCATAGGTAGCATGAATGATTTTTGTGATTATTTGTGCTTTTGTTTAAGACAGCCCGCTTGTGATGAGTGGAATAAAACTGATTTGTGGGAAGTCTAGCAGGGGGAAGGCTTGGGGACGGTGTTGTTCTCTTCATTGTTATTGTATCTAGATTTCTTTTACTGTGATGGATTTGGTTTTCTGGTGTCCTAATAAACGTTTTGGTTCTGGCTTCCCTGTGGAGAGTCTGTTTGTATTTTGTGATTCTGGATTGTGCAATGATATTCATGTCTGCGATGGGCAAAGCGGATATCACATTGGCACTACAAGTAGCCAGCCTTCTAAATAGAAGCTCATCTTACCTTGGCTTTGTTATTCCTTAGAAAGTGGACTTAGTTGTCAGGACAGTTTTTAAAATATTATAGAGCCTACCAGAGCTTGTGATCCATTAATCTTACCTCAGTTATCTCTGTGCCACATTAATGTATTCAAATATCAAACACATAGAAAATTTCTTCATAATTCTTCTATGATCATAGGGGAATCAACACAAAGAGCCATTACTGAGCCCAGTGGTGGTGAGATATGAACCCCATCAATCTCAAGGGGCTTCTAGCCCTACACCCACAGTTACATAGCATTTATAGAGAGGAGAGATTCTTAACCCTTTTTTTAAAAAAACAAGTTTTCTGCTTATTTATGTCCTGATCTTAGAGCCTTCGTTAGAATCACATAAATCATAGATTTGACTCATGTTTTAGGTTTCTCTAAAAGTGAATAGAAAGATGCTAATTGTATTCTACAGGTTACATATTACTTCCTCCATATTTAAAACAACTCCAACAATATAAAACCTCCAGGCAACTATTGACTAAGACCTAAACATGAAGCAGTAACTTAGAGCTACTAGTATATTAGTTTAAGAGGGTGATGCTGACAATATCAAAACTTGAAACATTCCTTAGGACTGCTAAATAAGCATTTCACTAGCGCTGGTTTCTGGTCTGTCTAAATATCTTCCTCAAGGCAGATGTCTTCTATCTAGTCAGGACAGATGTTGGACTTCTCTTCCTGTCGGTGATCATCTTTTCTAAGAAGCATTATAATAGCTCGTATCGTGGAAATCATACAGAACATTAATTATTAATTGACAGACCTAGGAATTCTACTTCTCTCAAACTCGCCAGATTGTCTACAAAGTCAAAATCATCCATTTTAGGATCACTATTCAGTTTCCTGGACTCAGATTAAGAAATAAAAAGCAAAAGAGTTAGCCAAAAGAGTTAGCCAAAACACCATGGCCCAGGCTCAGGAACAAAAGAAGAAATGTTTACTGTAATGACTCAGTGTGAACTGTCAAAATTTCTGCTGGGATGGAAAAATTATGTCTCCTCACAGGAAGTTATGGCCAAAATTCTAGTCGACAAGCATTTGTTAAGTACTTACTGAATGCCAGTATTGTGCTGTACAACAGAAGGAAAGGGAGAGAGCCTCAACAAAAAGAGTCACTCCTTATAGGTGTGCTGAATGAGTAGCTCTTTCTGGCTACTCCCCTGACACAGACACTTCCCTGATACAGATTTGGTGCAATACTCTCTTCCCTTGTAGCCACTGCAAGAAAGATCAAGGAACCAAACAATGTTTGCTTCATCATCCCAAAGTATCAAACTTAGAAGAGCTCAAGAAGTTAATGAGTCTTTGAAAAAATTGAAGCAATCAGAATAGGCAAAGAAGACAGTAAGTTATCTCTCTTTGCAGAGGATATCATTATATACTTAGAGAATCCAAAGCGTCAAGTAAAAACTTACTCGAAATACTAAGCAACTTTGGCAAAGTAGCAGGTTATAAAATAAATCCATGTACATCATCTTCATTTGTATATAGTCCTGAGAAAGCCCAACAGTCAGAGTTAGAAAGAGAAATTCCCTTTAAAACTGTGGTAGACACTATCAAATATCTGGAAATATACCTGCCAAAACAAATTCAGGGACTCTGTGAACACAATTATAAAACACTTTTCACACATAAAATCAGATCTAAATGGGCAGACAAACATCAGTTCCTCATGGGCAGACTGAGGTAATATAATAAAAAAAACATTTCTACATGAATTAATTTACTTTTTCAGTGCCATACCAATCAAACTACCAGAAAATTATTTTCTAGAGCAAGAAAAAATATATCAAAATTCATCTTAAAGAACAAAATGTCCAGAATATCAAAGGAGTTAGTGAAAGCAATGATAGGGAAGGTAGCCTACCCCTACCAGATCTCAAATTGTATTATAAAACAAAAATCATCAAAGCCACTTTGTACTGGCTAAGAAATAGAGGAGTAGGCCAGCGGAATACTGCAGGTACTCAAGACATAGTAGTCAATGAATATAGCAATCTATAGTTGATAAACCCAAGGGCCTCAACTTCTGGGATCAGAACTCACTGTTTGACAAAAACTGCTGGGAAAACTGGATAACAATGTGGCAGAAGCTGGGGATAGATCAATGTCTGAAACCATACACAAGAATAAAGTCCAAATGGATAAATGATCTAGGTATAAAGGCTGATACTATTATCACATTAGGGGAACAAGTAATAGGGTATTTTTCAGATTTATAGATAATGGAGAAATTTATGACCCAACAAGAGATAGAGAACATTATGAAGTGCAAAATGGATAATTTTGATTCCTTTAATTAAATTGAAAAAGTTTTTGCACAAAGAAATCCAATGCAACTAAGATTAGGAGGGATATAGAAAACTGGGAGATTTTTTTACCTAGTGTCTGTGATAAAGACCTCATTTCTAAAATATGTAGAAAACTGAGTCAAATTTACCAGAATACAGGCCATTTCCCAAATGATAAATTGTCAAAGGATATGAACAGGCAGTTTTCAGAGGAAGAAATTAAAGCTATCTATAGTCATATGAAAAATGCTCTAAATCACTATCCATTTGAGAAATGCAAATCAAACAATTCTGAGGTACTACATTACACCTATCAGATTGGCTAACATGACATAACAGGAAGATGATAATTGGTGGAGAAGATGTGAGAGAGTTGGAACACTAACTCATCGTTGGTAGGGCTGTGAGCTGATCCAACCATTCTGGAGAGTAATTTGGAACTGTGCCCCAAGGGCTACAAAAATGTGCATATCCTTTGACTCAGAATTACTGCTTCTAGGATTGTATCCCCAAGGGGTCATTAAAATGGGAAAGGGTCCCACATTTACAAAAATATTTATAACAGCTCTCTTTTTGAGGGCCAAGAACTGGAAAGTGAGAGAATGCTCATCAACTGGGAAATGGCTGAAGTACTTGTGGTATATGAATGTAATGGAGTATCATTGTGTTATAAGAAATGACAAACAGGAAGACTTCAGAGAGGCCTGGAAGGACTTATGTGGACTGATGCTGAGTGAAATAAACACAACCAGGAGAACACTGTACATGGTAACAACCATCATGTACAAGGAATTTTTCTGGTAGACTTAGCCCTTCACAGCAACGTAAGGACCAAAAACATTCCCAAAGGATTCTTGAGGCAAAATACTGTTCACATCCAGAGAAAGAACTATGGATTTGGAATGGAGAATGAAGCAGAATATTTTCTTTTTTTATGTTTTGTTTTACTCTTGTGCTTCTCTCCTTCATTTTACTTCCTCTATGCAACATGACAAATGTGGAAATGTGCTTAATAAGCATTTAGTTTTAGAAACCATGTAAGACTGCATGCTGTCTCAGGGAAGAAGTGGAGAAGGAAGGGAAGAAATTCTAAGACTTATGGAAGTGATTGTAAAAAACTGAATACAAATAAATTAATTAACAAATGAATGAATGAATAAAATATGATATCTGCAAAAGTCTGTGCAGCCATTATGATTTTTTGATATCTCTATCTATTATTCTCATATCTTGGATGTCATTATCATGTCAGAAAATTCCTACAACGTAACAGGGGATTTATTGCTTCATGAGTTCATCAACAGTGATTTAGAGCAATTTCTCATATGATTATAGATTATTTTAACTTCTTTATCTGAAAAATGCCTGTTTATACCCTTTCACCATTTGTCCACTGAGAAAAACATTATGTTCTTATACATTTGAATCAGTTCTCTTTGTATTTTAGAAATGAGCTCTTTTTCAGAGACATTGGCTGTAAAATTTTGTTCCCAACTTTCTGCTTCAAAGTTTCATTGGATTTGTTGTGTGAAATATTTTTAAAAATTTAATCTAACAAAAATCCTCCATTTTGCATTTCAAAATGTTCTCTGCATTATTTAGTCATAAATTCTTCCATTCTTCATAAATCTGTTAGGTAAACTATTCCTTGCTCTCCCTCTTTGCTTAAATATCAGTCTTCATATCTAAATTGTGCACCAATTTTGACTTTATTTTTGTATACAATGTAAGATATTGGTCTATATACAGTTTCTGTCATACTATTTTCCAGTTTTCCAGCAGTATTTTTATCAAATAGTGAGTTCTTATCCCAGGAACTGGAGTCTTTGGTTTTCATCAAACAATAGATTACTGTAGTCATTGATGACTGTGTCTTATTTGCCTAACCTATTCCACTGATACATCACTCTATTTCTTAGCCAATACCAACTAGTCTTGATAATTACTGTTTTATAATACAATTTGATATCTGGTATGATTACTCCACCTCCCCTAGCATTTTTAAATTAATTATCTTGTTTTTCTAGATTCTTTTCTTCTTCTAAATGAATTTTGTTGCTATTTTTTCAAGATCTATAAAATATTTTTTTGGAAATTCTATTAGTATGGCACTGAATAAGTAAATTAATCTTAGAATTATTTTTAGCAATATATTGAACTCATTTCTACATATTTCTAACAAAGCCCAACTGTAACTGATAGAAAGAAACTTCAACTTAAAGTAAGTATACAGTATAGAATATTTGGAAGTTTTACCTGCCAAGACAAACTAGGAACTGTATGAAGACTATTGCAAATGACTTTTCACATGAAGAAAGTCAGATTTAAACAACTGAAACAAATATAAGTATCTCATGTGTAGATAGCTAATGTAATACAAATGGCAGTTCTATCATTTGCTTATTTAGTGCTATAAGAATTGAACTACCAAAAATATAGATCTAAAAAATAGTAATAAAATTCATCTACTTATCATCAAAACTACTTGATCCTGGCTAAGAAGCAGAGTGGTGGATTAGTGGAATAGGTTAGGCACATACAACATGTTGCCTATGACTATAGTAATCTACTGTTTGATAAGCACAAATTCCAGCTTCTGGGATAATAACTCATTATTTAACAAAAACTGTTGGGAAAGCAAATAGTATGGCAGCAACTTGGCATAGAACAGCATCTTAATATCATACACCAAAGTAAGGCCAAAATGTGTACATGATTTAGACATAAAGAGTGAGAGTGTAAACAAATTGGGAAAGGAATAGTTTCCCTCACAGATCTGTGGAGAATGAAAGAATTTATGATCAAAACAATAGACAGAGCACATTATAAAATGCAAAATGGATGATTTTGATTATAATAAATTAAAAAAAAATTTTTGCACGACAAAGACAATGCAACTTTGAAGCTGAAAGATGGGAAATATTTTTTATAGCTAGTGTCTCTGAGAAAGGCCTCATTTCTAAAATACATAGAGAACTGATTCAAATTGATAAGAATACAAGTCATTCGCTAATGGATAAATGGTCAAAGAATGTGAATAGGCAGTTTTCAGATGATGAAATTAAAACTATGTATAATCATATGAAAAAATGCTCTAAATCACTATTGATTAGAAAATTAAACAACTCTTAGGTACCACACCACACCTGTCAGATTGACTAACATCACAAAACAGGAAAATGCTAGAGAAATGTGGGAAAATTGGAACATAAATGCATTGTTGGTGGACTTGTGAACTCATCTTCCCATTCTGGAGAGCCATTTGTAACTTTGTCCAAAGGGCTATAAAAGCTGTGCATACTCTTTGACACAGCAATGTCATTTCTAGGCCTGCATCCCAAAGAGATCATAAAAACAGAAAAAGTATCCACACATACAAAACTATTTATAGCAGCTCTTTTTGTGGTGGCCAATAATTGGAAATTGAGGGAATGCCCATCAGTTGGGGAATGACTGAACAAATTGTGGTGTATGAATGTAATGGAATACTATTGTGTTATAAGAAATGATGAGCTGGCAGACTTCGGAAAAATCTGGAGAGATTTATATAAACTGATGCTGAGTCTAGGGTGCAGAATCAAGAAAACATTACACACAGTTAACAGCAGCATTGTGTGAAGACTAACTTTGATAGATTTCACTTCTCTCAGCAATGTAAGGATCTAAGAGAATTTCAAAAGACTTAAGGGAAAATGCTAAACATATCCAGAGAAAGAACTATGGAGGTTGAATGTAGATCAAAGCATACTATTTTTTCTCTCTTTTTATTTTTTTTGTTTCTTCTTTCTCATTGATTTCCCTTTGCTTCTAGTTCTTCTTTATAAACTGACTAATGTCAAATATGTTTAATATGATTGTACATGTATAGCTTATATTTTATTGCATGTTGTGTTGTGGAAGAGAATAGTGGAAGTAGAGAGGGAAATTAAAACTCAAAACGTTATAGAATTGAATGTTGAAAACCAAAAACAAAGTTTTAAAAAATCCCACCCTTCAGATATATGTCCTAAAATAGATTTCAAAATAAAAGCACAAAGATATACAACACAAAAATTAAAAATAGAGGCATGATTAAAGGTCAAATATGATGAAATATATTGATAAAAAATAAATTTAATGACATAGAATATTCAGACTAAAAGAGATCTTAGACATCATCCCATATCACCTTTTTATTTTATACAGGCTTCTGGGAAAACAAACACAGACATTTAAAATTGGAAGGTGTCTTAGATGCCATCTGGTTTAACACACTCATTTTGGAGATGAACAATCTAAGACCTTGGGAGGTAGTATGATTTGTTGAAGGTCACAGAGTTAGGTAATTGAAAGCCAGTAACAAAAGTCTGTGTCTCTTGTAGCCTAGCCAAAGGTTTTTCTTCCAGTACACATTGAATTATACCATTTTTCAAGTTTTAAATAATTATTGTGAAGTCTAAAAGTTTAACTATTGGATTAATCTTTAAATAAGGACTTTATCATTTAATTTTTGCTAAGAGAAATCACAAAGACTTTGGATTCTTATGGATTTGTTTGAAGCAAGGAATAGTTGATAGATCAAGATGGAAGAAACAACAAGAATAAAAAAAGCCAATAAATAAAAACAGTAAAGTTAGCTCTAGTTTTCATAAAATACATACACAATCAGAAAGATTTCTGCAACATTTATACAACTCAAGAAAATAAAGGGAACATTTGCTTTGCATCTCTGTACTGTAATGTTTTGCCTGATGGTTTCTAGTGTGTGGGTAAGTTTGGAGATATAATCCAAGACAAAGAGTGATAATATGTTTGCTATTGCAAATCTCTCAGAGTTCACATAAGTCCTTCCTTTCATTATTAAAAGGCCAAGAGTTATTAGAAGCTTATTAAGGCTTATAAAACACTTTTCCTTTTGTTGAAACAATTTAAAAAAAAATTAGTTCTGCCATCCAGAAGTCAAGGAAAAGAGGAAAGTCAACTTGAACTCTCATAAACAAATGTGAGTACAATCAGTTTTCTGAAAAACAACAACAACAACAACAAAAGAAACTACTACAAGCCAAGAGTAGCTCAGGTCAACATAGGAGCAGGATGCCAGGGAAATAAACTAAACTCAAACCAAAAGGATCTGAAGTCATTCAGTGTTCTCTGATCAAAGGCATCACTGTCCACTAACAAGTCCAATTATTAGACTCATAAAACAACATCTCAGTTTTGAGCTTTCAGAAGAGAAACATGGAAAAGATTACCACAAAAGGGAGACTTGTAGTCATTAAAGGAAGATAAGGCCAATTAAGGTTTTCACACCTGAGCTCCATGTGTTCTCTAATATCCCAAGTTGGGAAATAGCAGAAGATGGAATCCAATACCTTTAGAAAATCATGAAAAGAAAAAGAAAGTAGATAAAACTTAAACCCAGGGCGGGCCAGCGGGAGATAGAAGTCATGGATAAAGAATATATTAGACATAATATAACTATTATATTCAGATCATCAATGGCAGCAACGTTCAGATTAAAGAGAGGAGAAAACTCCAAAAGATGTAAGTAACCCATCCAAGAATTCCAGAGAAAATGCTACAAGCACAAAAATCCAAACCAACATGTAATTCCACTGCTCTCCCCCAAGCAAATGAACAAGCAAACAAAAGAACAAAATACTATGAATTAGGAGAAGGCAAAGAGGTAAACCCAGAAAATATATAAAAATATACAGATCCCCAGAGTGGGACTGACAAGCTATATTCATTGTACCACCTAGCTACCCCAGATTCATTTAATGGATTCTATGAAAAAGAAAATGAAATAAATAGAAATCACTAACCCCATGTAGCAAGAATAAATATTAGAACAAAAACAAAAACAAGACCAAAAACTATAAAGAAACAAGAACTGTTTACTTTCATAAACAATAAATCTGAAAACTCATTAAGGTTAAATAGCTTATGAATCAATAGATTTTTTAAAAAAAATGACCAAATTCAACCTTAGTACCATATTTTATTAAGTTTTCAAAGAAAATTTTACAGATCAATTATATCCAGAGGACAAAGAAAAACTAGAACCAAGTATCAATGCCTTTCTGAAGAAAAATCCTAAACTGAAAAGACTCAAGTATGTGATAGTCAAAATACAGTTTCTAAAGGAAAATTTAAAAATGGTATAAAGCAATTGGAAAGAAATATGAAAGTTAAAGCAACAAAGTGCTACAATCAGTGCTATATATATGATTACTAACAGTTTCTTAAAACAAGAAAAAATATTGAAGTATGTTTCTAAAAAGACAAAAACTCTTTTGTGGTCCATATTGTAAATACTTTTAAAAGAAGTATCACCTGACCAAAAGTTTCAATTGCTTTATTTGTTATAAACTGTGTTAAAAATAAATAATTAAAAAAAGACAAAAACTTAGGTTTAAAACAAACAATGCATAACTTAATCTAAAAATTAAGCATAATCCTATAAAGATAAACTGGACTTAAAATAGGCTAGAAGACTTTGAAGCACTGAATGAAAAAGGCAGAGTTTATTTTTACATAGAAACACAGGATTCCAGGTAAAACTAGAGAGACAAATACATTTGAGTAATTAGAAGAGCTTAAAAATGACATAGTGCTTATATACTAATAAAAATATAGGAGACTAGTGTCTCCAAAAAAAATAAAATGCACTGAAGAGTCAGTGGCATACCAATGAAATTATGAATGAATATTTTATTGGACTAGACAAAATTATAAGAAAAATTTAGAACAATAAAAGCTAAAGCATTTCTAGGGAGGAGCAGGCAAGGAAAGAGTCACTGGCTAAAATCACTTCATCTTTAACTTTATCTAAAAGTAAGACTAAAGAGAAAAAAGTGTTGCAAGTTTCAAAAGCTAGTAAAGTTGATTAATTGTGTGCAAGATTCAGAAGAAATTGAACATAATAATCTTATGTTCAGCCAACCTGAAGCAAAAAAATAATTACAGGTATAATATCTCACATTTTAATAAAAATGCTGGGAAGACTGAAAAACAGACTTGAAAAAATTTGGCAATAATCAAAATCTTACAATTTATCTTGAGTTAAATTTCAAAAGGATGAATAGTCTAGATAAAGAATTAGATCATAAACAAATTATTAAAAATCAAATAATTTTTGTGAGTATTTATAGAAGATTTCCTCACCAAATAAAGAATTAAAAAGAGTATAGGAGATTTAATGGACAATTTTAATTGTATAAAGATTAAAAGTTTTTGCATGAACAAAAATAATGCAATTAGAATTATAAGAACAACAATTACCAGAGAAACACTTTGCATAATGTTCATCAAATAAAGTTAGATATTCAAAATATAGACAGTTAATCAAAATGTATTAGACTAACTATTCCTCAGTACATAAATGGGCAAAAGATATGAGTCGAATGTCCTCAAGGGTGGAAATCAAGCTCTATTGTATCTGAAAGAGTCATAAAAACCTCAGTCTGGAATCAAGATGTCAGAATAGCAGGAACCTGATTGAACCATCCAAAATTCCTCTTTAAACCACCATAAAATAATGCATCAAATTATGTAGTGGCAGAACATAAGGTTGGGGTGAAATAGGTTTCCAAATCAAGACAACTTAGGAAGTTGCAGGAAATGTCTGTACCGTGGGGTGGTGGTGGGCCTCAGGAATGAAGCTCAGGCTACTGCCTGACCAGGCCTAGAGGGAGTTGCATCACCAGGGCAGCAACTTTAAGAACTTTGATTCACAGATGGTAGAATGGTCAGAGAAGTGGTCAGAAGGATACTAGAGGGGACTTTTTATTGACCATGAGTAAAGGATCCAGTCCCATTTGCTGTAACCAGTTCTGGGCTGCAGTCCCATGGTGAAAAGGAATGTTAGGACCCTGGTTCTTTAAGCCACTTGGGAGCAGTTATCAATAAGTTTTATGTAAAAAAAATTTCCAATACCAGATGAATTCACAAATGAATTAGTTCTAATACTATATAAATTGGAGAAAGAGGGGAATTCTACAAATTCCTTTATGACACAAATATAGCAATCACTAAACTAGTAAAAGTAAAGTGTGTGTGTGTGTGTGTGTGTGTGTGTGTGAAACATAAACTATTTCCCTAATGAATACTGATGCTAGGAGATTACAGTAATATCACACACAGACACACACAGGAGCACACACACATGCACACCCACACACAGTTGCACACTATGACCAGCTGAGATGTAATATCAGGAATACCAAACTAGTTCAATATTAGATAAATTGTCAGTATAATTAACTATATTAGTAACAAAACCTAAAAAAATTCATATGGTCATCTCAATAGATAACAGAAAGTTTTTGGCAAAATACAACAATCATTCCTATTTAAAACACTACTAGGTAAAGGAATAAATGAAGCTTTCCTGTAAAGAATTATTATCTGTCTAAATCTAAATCTATCTATCTAAATTATCTAAAGAGCAAGCCATTGTCTGTAATGGAGATAAGCTAAGACTTACCAATAAGATGAAGGTGACACGTGGATGCCCATCATCATCACTATTATTCAGTATTGTATTAAAAAAGCTAGCTGTATCAATAAGACAAGAAAAAGATACTGAAGGAATTAGAATAGACAATGAGAAAACAAAATTATCATTCTTTGAAACATTATGTTGTCCTTGGAGAATTCTAAGGATCAACTAAAAATTATTGAAATAATAACC
>CM053769.1:634958307-635003741 GCA_028658325.1 Potorous gilbertii
CTGCTTACCATCAGGTAAAGACATGGGAGTCAAGGCCTCTGTATCCCAAATATCTGAGACAGATGCCCCATGGGCTCAGGCCATGGAGGAGCTCAAAAAGGATTTTGAAAATCAAGTTAGACAGGTGGAGGAAAAACTGGGAAGAGAAATGAGAGAGATGCAAAAAAAGTGATTAAATTGCTCATACATTTTAAACCATCCCACCAATCCACGTATATCCCAAGTAGGTCAAAGACTCTACTTGGTCTTTGTAGACCAAGTACATATAAATTGTACTTGTACTTTTTATACTAGTAATTTATACTATTTTATTTTATACTAGTAAATGCATTTGAAGCACTCTTTGTAGTAAAGAGCTTAGTACAGTGCCTGATGCATAATAGGAAATACATAAATGCTTGTTCCCTTTATCTTCCCCTCCCCCTTTGCAGTAGCAAAGACCTGAAGGAAAAAGAAGTATAATAAAAGTATGTGGTCATTAATAGGGTATTGAAAGGAAAAAAATCTATACACATAAAAGTAATTAACAAGAAATGACAAATGTGAGTCATTCAAGGGAAAAAGACAAATGGAAATTTTTTCTAAGTGATGCGAAATGAAAAATATTAAAAAACAAGAACAAAACAATATATACAATAATTATAATAGTTCAGATTTAAAGATTACTATCACTATCAGGAATGCAAACCCTGGATAACTAACATACCAAAAGAACTCTCAAAAGTATAGATGATGAAATCATACTTTTCTCCTCAAGGCGTAAGTGCAGTATGACTAGGGCAGAATGCCATAAAAATTTCAAGATGGTGTTCACTATTCAGTGGTTTGGTTTTACTTTTTTTCTTTGTATAAAGAGATCTTAATTTTTGGTGATAGGAGAGAATAGTCCATAAATTATTCTGAAGAAAAGAAAAGGAAAAGAAGAGAGAGAAAAAGCAGCAACAAGTTTTATTTTTTAAAAGAAATATGTGATTAAAACAAAAGAAGTAAAAAGTAAAAAATAATAAACTGTATCTCTTTAATTAATCTATCTAAATATCACACATCCCTCTCTGTTGACCTTGGATGTTTAGACAAATCTGGGATAAATTGGGAGTGTGAGGGTAACATTTACCTAATGAAGTGGCATTGACCCCAAATATTGCTTTTGGTTCATGTTCAAAACTTTTTATTGAATATGAGCTAATGAATAATTCTGGGATTTTATTTTAGCATCTAAGCTAACTCATCTGCAAAGGAAAATAAATCCCAGAATTGATTACTAATAAGTTATGTTGACATTGCGGCAAATATCACAATAACTGTATGTATTGTACAAAATATATACTCTGTGCCTTCTAACTCCAAGACTTTATGTACTTTATGTTTATGTTGTGATCCCTACTGCAGAAATAGAAGGCATACATATTTTTCATAAACCCTAAGACTGCTGTATTGTAGGACACATTCTCCCCTCCCCCTCTACAAGGTCAAATTCCTCCAGTGGAAGTATGAATGAGGCAGCTATTTAAAGCAATAGGAACTGAAATGAACATCTTGGGAGTGGGGGTAGCTGTCTATTTCAACCCCTTGGAAAATGACCTTTTTTAACCTGTTTTAGAGCAACCAAACACAATTACCAATACACTAAGCTACAGTTACCCTAATCCTAGAAATGTAATGAGCCATAGGCTTTATTGTTGTGCTAATGCTCATTACTATTAAGATTTATTAAGGCCCAGCAGTTTGCTAGGCACAGCACAACAAACCAAATTAGACATACTCTGGTCATCAGGCACAAAATCCATATGGCACAAAGCACAAAGAAAGGATTGGAAAACATTCAAGGGTATCACTGTGACACACACATTGAGGATTGATTTGCTGATATATCTTTGATTGTCTGATCATATAGTCACAGTTGTAATGAACTTTGCTTTTCAGACTCGATTCTTCACCCAGTCACATGTTTTCTCAGATTGTGTTTTGGTTGTTTAAATATCGCTTTTGGAAGTAGGAACACTGAGCACATTTTTTTTTGGAATCAGAAAGGGCCTTGGAAATCATTCCCCAAGTATTCTCATTTCCCAAATGACTACTATTATTTAAAGTAAATGAAATAAAGACTATGAACATATACAATTAAGTTTTGCTCGCAATGTAGTATTGCTCATCTTGACAATTGATGGAGAATATTAATTTCATAAAATATTAGCATTATACTTATTCCGTATGGCATTGTTAAAAGTGAATAAAGTGCTGACAAATACCAAGTACTTATTATTTATCTTCTGAATGCATAATTTGTTTTATGAAAGGCACACATTTTCATTCATATCGTTATTGTTAGCATGTTTACTGGATAATTGACATAATACATCATTTTATATTTTTATTTTTCTGTTAATCAAAATTGAACTTCCAAGCTATCTAATTAAGGAGAGATTACTTGCATTGTTATATGACGCTGAAACCGATAACTTTTCAAATTTGAAGATGCATTCAACCCACAAGAACCTCTCAGATGTCTTTTTTTCATATTTTTCATTTGATCATCTGTATTTTGTGACTTCATATGAAGGAACAAATTATAATATTTCATAGAATTTGTTTTCAAGTTGAAACTAAATTGGGTCTCAGCACAATAGATTTGCTACATAATATTTAAGCTGTTTTTCTCCAATTTGAAAGATTGACTATATAAATTAACATTCTAAGTATTTGTAGTTTTAAGAATTTTATAAATACACATATACACACATATATACATATATGTTTATATTTACATATATCCATATATTTATATAGACATATATTTATATAGACATATATTTATATAAAGATGTATTGTGTTTGTGTGTATATATATATGTATATATAAAGACATACATATGTGTATGTTTCACTCCAAAATTTTTCCTCATATGCAATAAATCTTGTATTTTCTGCTTTTTCATACACTGTACTTCCTGTTTATTTTATATCCAGTGTCATCAAATAGTGACTAGAACTGTAAAATTTGCTTCACTCATTTGTGAACATCACTTTTTTTGAACTACTGTATTAGAAATAAAATATTTACTTTAATATTTGACTGACTATATGATTGTATTGATTAACTTATTATTTTCACCTGTGGAGCTCTTCCTGTGCAAGTTTTATCTACAAGCTTCCTTTAATACTCCCTAGAGGATCCATCCTATGTGCACATAGCCTTTTATTTAAAAAAATCAAGCATAAAAATATTCTAATTGGGATATTCATCTTTTGTGTTCCATTCTTGGTATATAACTGCAACACATTCATTTCCAGTCATACATATCCTTGAAGATTTTTATGCCACTTTTAGCTAACAAATCAGCATTGAGTAAGTTGCAACCTATTTATGCTAACCATGCATCTTTTAATTGCTTTTTTGGTAACTTATAAGGTTGAGTTTTCTTGAGGCTGTGGTATTTAATGATTTGTAGTTATATAATACCATTGTGTGAATGCTAGTATTAAAGTTCTTTCATAACTTATGTCATCTTTAACTTTTTACTCTCTTATGTACCACACCATATACAATTTTGCAAAAGCTTATAGAAAAGCTTATAGTTCTACTTCTGAAACATTTCTTGTATATGCCTCTGATCCTACCCTAATACTACCACAATTGTGATTAAGTGGTTCATCACCTCTTGGATTGGAATATTATAGCAGCCTTCTTATTGGGCTCTCTACACTATAGCTCTTATAACTCCATTCCACTTTCCTTTCAGCTACTTAAGTGTCCTTTCTAAAGCACAAGCTTGACTCTGTCACCCACCTATTCAATAAATACCAGTGATTCCCTATTACTTTATAGATTAAATAACACATCCTTTGTTCAGCTTTTTAAGTCATTTTTAACCTGGTCCCTTCCTATTTTTCCAGGCTTTTTACACATTACTCCCCTCCATGTACTCTATAATCCAGTGACACTGTCTACTTTTTGTTTGTACATATATACTGCTGAATAAAAATGGAGAAAATCACATAACCATTCTGAGTGGGTCCACCACAATTTTGTGTTACCTCAACTGAGCTCTCATTGCTGCTGGCCATCATTTTACACCTCCCAATGAACTCACTCTCTCATTCCCACAGAAGTCCTTCTGAACTTTTTCATCCCTTTTCACACCTCCTATGGCTCATCCTCCCCCAGTCTCTCAGCTGAGAACATAGATTCATATTTTACTAAAAAATGAGTTCATTCCTAAGCAGTTTTCTATTTTCCCTTTCTCCTCATCTCTTATTTCACAAGATCTGGAAGAAGGGCATTCCAGGCATGGAAATTAGCTGGAGAAAATGTTCAGAGCTGAGAGATGCCATGGCTTATTTAAGGAAGAGCAAAAAAAAATTCAGTGTCACTGAGATGATTAGTACATGGAGTTAGCAAAATGTAAGAAAACTAGAAATATAAAAAAAATACCTAGAAAACTAGAGAGGGGGATAGATTATGAAGAACTAATGAGAGAGGATTTGGTATTTCATTCTTGAGGTGACAGAGAGTCACTGATACATAGGAAGTATATTGAAGGGTGGGGAAGTGAGTGATATGCCTTTTAAGAAAACAATTATTGGAGTCAGGGGAGGAGACATGAGGTAGGTAAACCCACCACTAAGCTGTTGCAATAGTCCAGGCATGAGAAGATGGGGACCTACAATATATTGGAGGCAGTGTCAGAAGAGAGAAGAGGGAGTATTTGAGACATGTGGGAAGATAAATTTGACAGGCCTTGGCAACATTTTGGATATGAAGAGTGAAAGATAGTGACATATGAAGGAAAATACCTAGATTATAGGCCTGAGGGAATGTAATGATTGTGTTTCCTTTAACAATAATAGGGAAGTTAGGAGAAGGGGAAGGTTTAAGGGGAAAGATAATGAGTTCCATTTTGGACATGTTGAGTTTAAGTTGTCTACTGGACATTCATTTCACCATGTGTTGAAGGTAGTTGGAGATGTCAGATTGGAAGTCAGCAGAGAAATTAGGACAGGATATGTGGATTTGAGAATTGTCAACAGAGAGATGGTAATTAACTTGAAAGGAACTGATGAGATCACCTGACAGATGAGTAGTATAGAGGGATGTATAGCCAAGACAATTTTCACAGCACTGGTGGTGACTAATATGCCAGTATAGCTCTCAATCACAAAGCATGTAAGACTCTCCATATAGAAGGCAGAAGAAAAATCTTTATTTAGACACCAGAAAGCCAAATTTCAGAACCAGAAAGTTAAATCCTTCACAATGACCAAGTCAATAAACATGATCATCACAGGGGGCAAAGCCATTTCCAAGCCTCTCCTGTCCTGCTCTCACAAGCAACGCATCCTCTCTCATCTGATTCAACCAAGTTCACTCTCTTCCTTCTGGTTCTGCTTCACCCTTCCTGTTCTTGCTCAGCAAGCTCCTCCTACCACATGTGGCATAGGCCTCCAGGTGATTCAAGCAGTACACATGGGCCTACTAATGACTGAGAAAGATCTTTCCATTTAAATTGGTGTTATAAGGGAGAAGAGAAAAAGGTCCAGGAGAGAACCCTATGGCAAACCTAGGTTAAAGGGTGTGATCTGTATCAGAATCCATCAAAAGCGACTGAAAAGAAGCAATCTGATACATAGTAGGAGAACCAGGAGAGGAGACTCTTCTAAGAAAAGAGAAAATCAGTGAGAAGAGGATGATCAACTGTGTTAAAGGCTGCAGATAGGTCAAAGAGAATGGATGTTTAGTAAAGGTCATTGGATTTGGCAATAAACAATTTAGTACATACAGTACTTGGCACAGAGCAAGTGCTATAAATATTTTCTATTTATAATTATGATTATAATGAGAACATTTGTAACATTTCAGAAAACAATTTTGGTGGAATGATTAGGTCAGAAGGAAGATTAAAAGGAATTAGGAAGAGAGTGAGAGAGAAAGTGGATGTATTTGTTTTATATGTCTTTTTCAAAGAGTTTAGCCACAAAGAGCAGAAGAAATATAGAGCAATACTGGGGTTATAAAGATCAAGTGAGGGATTTTTTTAGGATAGGGACATATTTATAGGCTATAGGGGAGGGCCCAATAGATGAGAGAGATTGAAAATGAGAGAAAATCTGGGGATGACTGAGAGAGCAATCTGTTGACAGAGAAAGGATGGAACTAGATCTCTTGTGCAGGTGTTAGCCTTGGTAAGAAGTAAGGCCAACTTTTCCCATAAGATGGAGTTTTCTATTTATTCTGTATATATTTTCTGCCTATCGATTCACTTGTTTTCTTTAGACTGTGAACTTCTTGAGGACAGGGACTGCCTTTTACCACTCAGAAATCTACCTTTCCAGTCTTACACCCTCCATTTATCTTCAATCTCACATCTCTAGTTGATTTTTAGATATCCCGAAGTGGATTTCTGATAGATAATTTACACTTAGCACGTCCAAAACTGACCTCATTATATTTGCCTCAAAACCTGTCACTCTTTCCAAATTTTACTACTGATTATAAAAGTCCCACCATTTTCCTATTTTCTTAGGCTCACAACTTTGGCATCAACTTTGATTCCTTACTATCTTTCACCTTTCTTCCTTACCACATTCAATTTTTTGTCAAGGTCTGTTGAGTTCCCTTTTATAACATCTTTCAAATATTCCCCCTTTTCTCCTCTGAAATCACTGCTATCCTGTCACAGGCCCTCATCTCCTCATACTTAGACTATTGCCCTGGTCTGCTGGTGGATCTGCCTGCCATATTTCTTTCCATATTCTCATGTGTCCTCTATTAAGACACCAAAGTGATGTCCATAAAGTGCCATTTTAGCCACATCACTTTAATGCTTAGTAAGCTTATCACCTTCAAGATCAAAGACAAAATCCTCTGTAATTCAAAGACCTTCATCACCTAGTAAGTCCTTCTTCTTTCCCCCATTTCACCTTTCACGTCTTCTTGCACTTTTTTATCTTTGATTCAGTGACACTGGTCTTCCTCTACCAAAATAATTTCTCTAAGCTTTAGATATTTTCTGACTGTCTCCAATACCAGAAATGTTCCACTCCACAAGTTCTACTCCTAGCTTCTCTTGTTTCCCTCAAGTGTCAGCTAAAATTCCATATTCAACAAAATATGTTTCCCAATCTCTTTTAATTCTAGTGCCTTTCCCTCTGTTGTTTGCTATTTATATTGATTATAGCTTTTTAATTGTTTTCATGTTGCCTCCTTAATTAAACTGTGAACTTCTTGTCTTTCTTTGCATCCCCAGGGTTTAGCACAGTGCCTAACATATGGGAAGCACTACTTTTTTGAAGCAACTGGGGTTAAGTGACTTCTCCAAGGTCCATAGCTAGCAAGTGTCTGAGATTGGATTTTAACTCAGGACCAGGGCTCTATCCACTGTGCCTCTTAGTTGTTCCTCAGGCACTACTTTTTTTTAAATGAATATCTGTTCTCCAAGTAAAACATATTCCATCTCCTGACTCAGGGTATTTTCACTAGCTGTCTCCATGTCTAGAATGTAAATCCTTTTTATTTCTACCTTCTTCCTTTAACTCTCAGCTAAAAGTCTCAGCTAGCTTTTAAGATACTTTCCTGATGCCATTTAATGCTAATGCTTTAATGACTATACATATATACACATATTCATATACATATGAACACTATATATAGATATAGTGTATATGCATGTGTCTGTGTATCTGTGTGGAGAGAGAGACAGAGAGAGAGACAGAGAGACAAAGAGACACACAGAAAGAGAGAGTATGTAAATAAACTTATGCTTTAAGGGGCAAATGGAAAAAACAGGAATTTCCAAGGAATGTAATGCTGATATGAAAGGCAAGGCTTGGAAATTCTTACATGGAAAACAAGGCAGAAGACAGTAAGGGGGCGGATTTCTAGAGAATGTAGGACATGAAAATAGTGTAGACTATAAAACCTGAAGGATCTTAGAAGGCAGTGGAAAGGTAAATGCTAAGGTTTGATTTTCCTTTGTTTAACTAAATGAATTTGGGATCTCTCATCTCATCTTCAACCTATGACCAACTTGGCAACCTGTGCTACAGGAAGAAGAGAAAGATGAGGGATGCTATTTCTAGAAAATATTCTTGTCCAGGTTTAGAGACAGGAGGTAAAAATATCCCAATTAGAGATTGTTGACTCTGCTTCCTAACCTTGATGAATTGTTGATTGTCCCAATTCAGAAGAGAAGGAAAGGAGTCAAGGGATGAGATGAGGGTTCTCCTTGGTATATTTCTATATCCATGCTATCCCATTACACTTCTAAAATTTTAAGAGTATAGTTGATTTTTTTCCCTTGAGTCATAATGGGACTCATTTTTCCCAGTGCTTTGATTACTTTATCAATTATTCAATGTGAAAATTAATCATATAGCTTTGGGGGGGTGGTGGTGGTAGACAATCTATCATTAGAAACTGAGAAAATTGAATGGAAGTTTTTGCTTCTCTTTTACTGTGTTGGATCTTCTTAGCAGATAGTTACTGACGTTTAGCTCAGACACATTGACAGAGTGATTCATTTAATAGTACTCCAGTGATCAGAAAGAGTTAATGTGCTTCCCTAAATGCTTAATTTAATGCTGAACCAGGAGGTTAGGAACTGTGGAAAATCTGGCCCAATAATAGGTAGAAAGAAGATTTTCATTATAAAAGCCAACCTTTGTTTTCTCAGTCCCTAATCTTAGAAACTTTATTTCACACTCAATTATCTCTATTTATAACTATAGCAAGAGTACATTTCTATTTATAATGATACAAAAATGCTTAGTATGATTTTTCACTATGTATAGTTGAATTTTCAAACTGTGCATTATCAAAGTTTTAAAGAAAGTCTAAATATGACTTGCATCTGCATGCAGCCAACCACTGAAGATCATTTGCTGAGTCTTCTTTCAACTATTCAACAAAGAACAAATTGTGTTTAGTATAGCTTTAGTATTTATGACATTAGCATATATTTCTTTCTTGGAAACTTGGCAATCCATGAAAAATATAAATCATCATTCTCATTTGATACTTCTCTTAGCCAGAAATTTAATTCCTTTGCCATACCAGATAGCAGAATGTATTGAAGAGATGTTAGAAGTGTATTTAATTTATGTGGAATAAAATATCTGAGAACTTGAGGCCGGTATTAATGTGAAAATATGAAGTTTTAGGCAATTTTGTACAGACCTAGGCAACTATATATAGAAAGCTCAATGATAAATACTTTAACACTTGGTGAGAATTCCTTTAGAGCGTTGTCTAAATCCCATGCTATACTCTATACCATTTGATTATTTATTCCCATCCTCCTCAAACTTCTCACTCCAAAATTTCATCCTAATTTCACCCAGTATCTCTACTGTGCTCTCTGAAATGTCTGTCCATAGGCAATAAACTGCTCTTCATCTTAAATTTATTCATCTCCTTCTCCTTCCATCTACTACTGCTTACCTTCTCTGATTGTCCTGGGTTCACTATAGGGGAGTTGGAATACTCCTTCCTTCCCATTGCTACTTCCAGAGTTCCACCCTTCCCCCATCTCAATAATGCCTCTTCCTTGGATGTTTTTACTAGGCATAGCTACCAACCACCAAAAATCCAAAATTCCTGAGAGTTGTTCATTCTCTTCCCTTCTTCACTGAATTTGATACCTGGCTGAAAATATTTCTTTCCCTGAACCCTTACTCCTGTCATCATACTAGGGAATTTCAAAATATGTATTGTTTCTCTGTCAATTGCTCTAATCACTCAGTCACTCAAATACTTTACTCTGTCACACATAGATAGTCATACTCTTCATCTTGCCTTTACTCACAAATGTATCGGTCCCATATTCAAGAAATCTGAAATCTCTGTATTCAATTATAATAGTTTTGTACTTCTCCATTTCAATTCTCTCCTTTCCCTTTTCTTCATCCTCACCAAGACTTCTAATTCCTGGATCCCTTAGTACTCTCCCAGATCAACTACCCTAGCCTAGCCACTTTTTCCTCTTCTCATCTTGATTCCTGGATAAACCAATTCAGCTCTACACTATCCTCCTCTCTTGATTCTCCAGTCCTCTTATCATATTACCATTATGGTCATAAGGCCAGCTATGTGTCAGGCTTCGATCATTCTCAGTATCCATCACCTTTGTACTTGCCCAGGTGCTCCAAAATAAAGGTGGAGAAAACCACACAACTATCCAGTACAAATTTATGTCACATAACCTCAACTGGACTCTTACTAGGGTTAGGCAGTCTTTCTGGATCTCCCTTATCAAGATACTAGCTCACCCTCCACAGTGGCTTTTTCAAAGTTTTTCACCCCTCCTCCTACCTCCCACTGCACCCCACTTTCTAAGCAGAGAACCTGGTCTCATGTGTTACAGAAAACATTGAAGGCATTAACCATGAACTCTGCCTTTTCCCATCTTCCTAAATCTCTTTTCACTCGCTTGTCTTCTGTCACTTTCCCCTCCTTCACCCTTTTTTTACACGAGTCTGAAAGAAAAAAAAATGTAACTAATTGCTTACTAAAACACGCTATATTAGAGTATTTAAAAAATACTCTGTTGAGATTTTAGTTCAATATTATTTCAGTAGCTGTTGTTTAGTCTGCTGAGGTAAACCAGATTTACTATCAGCCTATTGACAAGTTTACATCAGTAAGGCACTAATAGTTTAAAACTTTATGATGAAGATCTATAATTACTTTGAGCTTTAGAGAAAATAACTGCCAGTCACAACACTCCTGTTTTATCTTCAAAATTAATTTAATTGTGGTTCCAGTCTTTATTTTAAAAGAAAGATTCCTTTATGTGTCATCGCAAACCTTAATAAAGTAATTTAGCTTACCACTGAGAAGTTCCCAAAGAGATAAACAAATGAACAAAAACTATGATTACCATCTTTTGTAACACAGTAAATTGCTTTGGAACCTGGTCGCATGGATACCTAACATTACTGTTTTTGGATTTTCAAGGGACTCATTTAAATGCAAGTAAGTATTGTTGAGGAAGGCATTATTTTCCTTAACAACAACAACAACAAAAGCCCAAGTACAATTACTGCTTTTTAGAGAAGTGACCTAACAGTTTGAATCTCTGCACCACCAATCAGAACAGTGTGAAGCTCATTAATGTGAACAAGTCATCAACGTTTCATATAAATTGATTGCTAGATAACACATTCTTGGCCTGTTCATTATGGTGTGAACATCGTCCAGGTAATTGTTTCTTTACTTTTCACAGGTGCCACTAATATATGAAAATATATTTTCACATTCCTGTGTTTCCTAAACACTGTAGAGAGGTAACATAGGAATTTTTGTCTTTTCAAATCTGTTTTTGTGTAAACAAAGATGTCAGCAAGGCCAGTGTTGTACACAGTAACAGCAATATTGTTCTGAGGACAGCTTTGTTATTCTTTATCATTTTGACTATTATAAACACTCAAATTAACTATAAAGGAAATATGAAGGAAGTCACAATCTACATCCAGAGAAAGAACTAATGAATAGAAGTATGCATAGAATGATTACATACACACATATATGTGTATACATGCATCTGTGCATATATGTATGTACATATAATACATGAAATATATACATATATAGCATGTATATATACGTATACATATAACCATTTGCTTCTAATGACAACCATCTCTAGGTCACAGAAGAAAGAAATAATAGAAATTTACATGATAATTCATTACATATTTAAAATTAATACATAATAGATTTGTAGCTTCATGTCAATCATCTTTTTTATTATACTATATTGTGGAAATGCTTATTTTATCTCATGAATTAATAATCAAGTCAAATCAAATTCTTAATAATAAAACCAAATTTATGTATATATACATATCAAGTTTCTGTAGAGGTAAACAAAGTGCTGAATTAAGGTAATTTTCTAGATAAGACGAAGTTCTCAGTCACTTTTGTCATAGTTACTTAGGTGGAAGATTATGTATTATAGTGGAAAAAAATACTGAAATTGGAGTCCCTTATATTTAACTCTCTCACCTTGATCAAGATGCTCAGCCTCTCTCCAGCTTCATGTTTCACATCTATAAAATGAAAAGCTTTGATCAGATGACTTTTAAGATACCTTAAATGTATATGCCTGTCATATACTAGGTGAATGTGTTTTGGTCTAAAGTATCACAGTAGCTATACCAATACGCTTTGAATCAAACTTTTCGGAAGGTGTGTGGATTTTGAACTGGAGTAGAACTCACAAGTAGGCTGTCTAGTCCAGTCTTCTGATTTTATATGTGAATAAAGACACCAGAAAAATGATGTATGTTGTTCAAAGTCCCTGATAAGAAATGTCACTTTTGGGATTCAAACCTAGTTCTTTCTCCAGATTTATCCTTCTTTCTTTGCGCGATATTATTTCTAATTTTAAACTTGAGTTAATTAAAGCATGACAATATTAAATGATTTGCCCAAAGTTACTTTAAGGAGTTAGAAGTAGATCCTTGCTTAAGAGTCAGGCTACCTGACTCTAATTCCAAAAGTCTTGTCTTTACACATTCTGACTATTGTCTACTAAGTCCCTATGTAAATATACCCTAGTTCTATATGCTTAAGTGCAAAAAAGGGAACCTTATTCCTCCAGTTGGATAGGTGGTGGTAATATGCCTCATCATGTATTGTTTCAAGTTTCACCCAATTTGCTCCATATATGGGAAGAGACCAATTATGGTCTACAAAATAGATAATGTAGATAGCGATGAATGTGCCAAATATTTGACAACTTGTGAAATCTGCAATTCCATGTAAATTTATTATACAAGGAAGTTTATGTGGGCACAAATCAGACATTTTAGAGTTGGAAGGGTCATAGAGATCTCTAACTGTGAATTTTGCCAATCAAGATTTTCCATTTTCCCACTGAACATCAGAAATTTGCAAAGTAGTCAAAACTCTAATTTTCTCTGTGTAAATTACCATCTTTTTCAAGGTTTGATTTTTACCCTTTTCCATGCTTTTTCATGTTGTTGCTCCAATTTACATAATGCTGAAAGTAATATAATTAGCATCTATGATAAACAATAAAAATGGCTTAAGCATCTGTTAATATAATTCTTATTAGTACATGGAAAGTTACAAAGAAAAAGGAAACAGGAAATATTATAAAGGAACTTATTAATTATTAGAAACTGACAACTAGAAGAAATATCTTTGAAGAAATTAAAAAAGAAATGCATAAAATTATATATTTACAAATTGATTTTAGATTTCTTAAAGCCCATTTTCAATGAAAGAATTCTGTATCACTATACGAGAGACCAAAGGGTATATTAGAAATAAATTTAGTATATAACTCTCAGGGATGACATTTACATTTAACAGTAATAGAATATATAAGGCAATACTTCACTTCTACAGTTTCTTGTAAAACAGATGGTAGAGTCATTGTCAGCTAATGAATAGAAACCAATAGCATCCACATACCCTATCTATTGGGGTCTTGTCTTCATCTACTAGGGCTAGACTTGGACTAGTAATCATCTTCCATTGCTAAGAAAGGGGCATGTAGAATCTCAGGAAGAAGAGGATAACGACATTTGGGGTGAGGTACAAACAATATCAGGATAGTCCAAAGTCTGTAAGCATGTTGGGCTCCTGTATGGAAGGAAAGAATCCACTGACACCATCATTGGTTTTCAGAGATTAAGTCTTTCAGCAATTGTTTGGAGAATGGATTGGAGAGAGGAGAGATTGGATGAATGAATGAAAAAAAAATTATTAATGCCTCATTATATTCAAAGCACTACACTATATTAAAAAGTGTAACATCCTCTGCTCCCAAAGGTCTCACATTCTTTTGGATGTAACAGAAAATGTCAGCTATAAGTCAGGTGGAAAGTATCCATGAACTTTGGATTATAGCAGCAAAAACTATAGTAATGCTTCTTTTAAAATGTCCTTTCTACTGATAAAATCATATCAATTTCTGATATTGAACATTTGACAAATGCTATCTTATCTGAGACTTCAATAGATGTAGCTACAGTACTTGCAAGAGCAATTGCTAGATTTCTTCCCCACAGTGGTTGCCTACCAGGATGATAGATACAGGGACAGATTTGGAAGAATGGCTTTTCCATGGGCTCCCAGTTTTAGAGTCTTCTTAGATTGTATACATCAAAATCTGAAGGGAGATGGTAGTAATAGTTTGGCTTGCCTGGCACATTGTCTCTTTAATCATTCCTTCAAGATGCCCTGTGACTTCAGCTGGACAGACTTGCCCAAACAATGAGTGGTAATTGAGGGGATAGCTGGTCCCTTTTCAATAGGAGTTGAGGACTAGGCTAGAAGTAGCACCAATGGTGCTCTAAAGAGGATTATCACCCCCAGGCTCCTATGCCCATTTGTATGCTGTTGCAGCTGTTGCTGGTGGAAATGAGGAATGTGAGACTGCTCTCCACAATGATCCTTCCCACAATGACAGCTGTTGGGGGCTGGATTAGAAGGAAGACTAGTAGCTTGGGGGATACTGTTATTTTTGAAGCTCTTGGGCCCCCTTGCCTGTTGATGGCAATTGGTTGGCATTTGTTGCCAATGATGATGAGGAAATTAGGACATTTCTCCAAAATGATATCTTTTCGCTTCAATAACAGTGGGGGCTACTTGGAAGTGGTGGGGATGGGAAAAGGACAACTATTATACTCCCAAGGCTCTTGTGTTCAGAGCTCTGGAATACATTCAATGAGGCCTGAAGGTAGATGGTCAAGGTGGTCTGATAATACTGCACCTGACATATGCTGCCACCTTACTTGTCTTTCAGGGTGTCTTCATTTAGTGTCATCAGTTAGACTGAATTTCCTATTTCCTAAAATATAGGTTGATCATGTCAATCCCCTACTTAATTCCAGTAGCTACCTTTTTGTAAAGAATCGAGTATAAAATATCCTTTTTGTCAGTCAGGACTCTTGATAAACTGAAATTTCCTATCTTTCTCTCCTTCTTACACTTTACTCCTCTCCATAAACTCTATGATCCAGGTACACTGGCCTACTTACTCCTCCTTGTATAGGACTCTAAACCTCCAAATTTTATGCTTTGTATTGACTGTCTCTCATTCCTGGAATGCTCTCCTCCCTCACCTCTCCCTTTTGGCTTCCCTGTCCTTTGAGCCTCAGCTTATATTTTAGCTTCTGTAAGAAGCCTCTCCTAGTCTGCATCTGCCACAATCTCCAAGCTCCGATTCTGGCACCCTATTTCTGTTATTGTCTTCCTTTTTCAATATTTATATGATGTATTTAGTTGGTTATTTGCATATTGCCTTCCACCACATAAGAATGTGAGCTCCTTGAGGGCCAAAGTTGTGTTTTTGCTTTCATTTTAATCTTCAGTGCTGAGCAGAATGCCTAGCACCTTGTAAGCATTTAGTAAATGCTTGTTGGCTAACTGACCCAGAGAATAAAAATAAGATTGTAATTGAGGATATTAAAAAGATAGATTAACAAATGAGGAGTTTGCAAGGAATTTCATAAAAAGTTCAAAAGTAGGGAGAGCACAGAGTTGGTACTGTGAATTATTTGATCCTTTGAATCCTCAAAAATACATATTAAGTTGAAACTAGAAGAGAAGAAATGGAAAATGATTCATACACTGCCTTCAGAGAAAGAGAAGTTGGTCAAGAGAATAATTTTTACTAAGTAACAGGGGTCTGCTAACAAAGGCATTAAACTCTAAAATATGCAAATGAAACTATTGTTTTGTTGATAGTGGGAATACTTTGAAAGGAATTCTGCATCAATATACCAAAGACCAAAGTATATATTAGATCATAACTGCACGTCCTGTGTAGCTTGTGTTTATGTTTTCTGAAAAGTTTGGCAAGGGGGTGCCCATTTCATGTGGGAGGATTTCCATGCTTTCTGTCTTCAGATATCACAAGAGAAACCATGGAATACTCTAAATGTCCACTGGCCAGTCTTCTCTCTTGCCATATGATGAGCACATATGAGTGGTTTTTATGTGATATGAATTAGTAATTTTTAATAATGGGCATTTTCTCAAGAAGTAGATTTTTTGATATACACATAGATTTTTTGATATACACATAATTCCACACATACATTGGCTATCTGAAATTGTTTAGCTTGATCATAACATTCTCTAAGTAAATGTAACTGGGATCTACTGAAAGCTGAGTTTTCTTTACAGGCTTTTAGGTGTTGACATTCACTGGGAAAATAAAATTTGTTAGAAAATATAAAGTATGTCAACACATTTTGACACTGTAGTGATGCTAGCAGAAGTCTTTATCATGTTTTATTACTACACAGTTCTTTCTAATGACAAGTAATAGAAAAATAAGTATAGTTATTGGCATTATTTATTTTGACTCATAGTTGTAGGTTGTAGATAACTCACAGTATTTGATAGCATTAGGAAGCATCGGCAAATTTTACTGATTTGAGTTCAAACAAAATTATTATGAAAATAGTTCCCTTTTGATACTGGTAAATTATAAAAGTGTCAAAAAACATTGTGATCCAAATCATTTTATTTTTATAGATGAAGAATCTATTTTCTTTATTGGCATTGTTTTGAATCATACTCTAACCAGTTAAGCAAAAAAAGAGAGCCATTCTATTCTTGCTAAATGAGATAATGAATATAAATTGATTTGTAACCATTAAATATGACATAAATAAGAGGAATTAGCATTGCTTTCCTTTTCTTTTACCTAATGTTTTCAGGTATCACTAATAATGAACTGATAGTTTCAAAGATTCATGACTTTATTTAATAATATTGTCTTTTTATTTTCAATGGATTCATAAGCTCTTTCTTATTCCTATTCACATGGTAAAGGCCTCAGCATATTTCTAGCCTTCTTACCTTCTTTTTCTTTTGTCCCTATCCCACCACAGGTCCTTACCAAAGAGTCAAGCTATCTATATTTGAATGTTTTATTAACGCTATTTAACCATTTTTCTATCACTTCCTAATGCCTCCACCCTGCATGCAATATAATGTTCCTGTTCAACAAATAAATATAATCAAACAGAATCAGTCAACATATTGGCCATGTATGAACATACGCTTTCAAAGCATAATTCTCTCCCCTCTCCTTTCTGAAAAATGATCAGAAGTTATTTTAGACTTTTGGTGTTGTTTCTTTGAAATAATTGTATTCATCATGTGAATTGCTCTCCTGGTTTTGCTTACTGTGTTCTTTATCAGTTTATACAAATCTATCCACATTTCTCTGAATTAATCATGCTTGCCATTTCTTAGGCATAATGATATTCTGTTAAGGTATATACCATAACTGGTTTATTTCAATCCCCAGATGTTTTTGCAGAATTATCTGAGGCTCTTCATAAAAATTCTCTACTTCCATGTTGGCATCGGCAGGTTTTGGCACGTAACCTTCTATTGTCTATTGTTTCTGGTGTTCATTCACATTTGATTATTGTTGTTTTTTAATAATTGCTTATTATCAGCACCAAACTCAAATAATGACATATCCCCTGAAAGTATGCTTCCCATTATCTTTGAGCAATAACAGTTGGTGAAAAAATTTATCAACTCCTGTGTTTGTCTCTACAAGAAGAATCTAAGTTTTTTTTTTCATTTAGCAGCAACTGTCATTCTTTTTTTAGATTCCTTTAGAAGGAAAATATAGATATTTATAGAATTATGTTCTTCCTATTGTATATTCACATATTGGTTACTGGACAAGGATCTTCCATTTAGTCCAGCAGTACCAAAGTTAATGTTTAGACCATCTAGAAACAATGATTTTAGCAATGTCTGTCATTTACCTTTTTGTCTCTCTCTCTTTATATTTGCAGAAATAAAAGGAATTCACCAGGGAAAGAGAAACATTTTATATTTTTCTTTGCTTCACTCACACCTGTATCTGTTACTCTGCATGGTTTTAAGTATAGAGGAAAACATATGTCTTTCCTAGGACAAACTTCTCACTTTTGAACTCATTGGCATGCTGTTAAATCAAGCTGTCACCTCCCTCAGTCTTTGATTGGAGAGCTAGTAGATGAAGTACCAAACTCCTCCCAAAGACTTTCTTTATAGAGGGTAGAAACTGAATTTTGATTAACTATGTTCTGTATTTGCTGCTCCAATTGATTTCACCTCTATGAAATAAGATACCCCCAGTCTGGTTGTCCTCATCAACCCACCCCTGCTTTCTCATTTTATGAGTTGTCTCCCCCATTTAGATAGTAAACTCTTTGAAGGCAGAAACTGTCTTTGAATTAACTGTATCTTGAATGCTTAACAGTGCTTGGCACATAGTATGCACTTAATAATTGGAATTTTGGATTTTATTGAATTACTGGAATGAAAAATTTTTAAAAGATCCTACTATTTCCTTTCATGTGCATTGATATTGTTTACAATGGCTAAATAGTAGAGACTGAGAATACAAACAAGGAAAGAGTACTTTCTCGGAAGTATCTTATTTTTCCCTCACTAGGAGTTTACATTCTAATGGAGCAAATAACACATATGGAGAGGCTGTGACCAAGAAAGAGAGATTTCTTCTAGAAGATAAAAAGTTTGGTGAGTTAATACATAGGTTTATCAAGTGAAAAACCTTTTCCAGAAACAATGGAATTATTAATTTGATACTTTGCCCAGAGCAAGATGTAGAAATGGGAAAGGTGCAAAATACTGCTTGCAGTATGGCCTGGGTGGATTGCTAGTTGGATATGCAACATGGACTTACCTGTTACAGTCTAGATATACTGACATCAATAAGTTTGTACTCACTGAGTTATAAAAATAGCTCAGTCCTAGGTATTGACTCCCAAAGATGAATGGATTAAATTCTCCATGGACTGGAGACATGAATTCTTGAGTTCTTGTGAAAAGAGTGTTGGTCTCTTAAAAGGAATAGAGCAGAAACAACAGAAATATCGTGGTCATGGCTTTTCATGGACAGCAACATTGGACAGCATCTAAAGGGAATCTCTTTAACATTAATTGGTTTATTTATACAAAGCAAAAAACTTTTTTGCTGGAACTGTTTTCAAAGTTTTCTGAGATGTTGGATATTGCCAGTTTTTGTATCATTGTGATAGCTTACAAAATCCCTTGCTTATCTTCACAACATGCTGAGGACTTTTGAAGGTCATTACATTGTGTACTAGAAAAAATCCATGTTTCTTAAAGTCACACTTTTATAAATCATGACTACAATTCACCATTTTAAATCTAAAATGCATATCTATATCTATATCCACCTAAATGTACATATGCACACACACATACATCTATATTCACACACACATGTGTATGTCTTTGCTGTTGATTCTAGGGTTGGAAACATTATTTTGTGTCATTATTTGAAATTTGTGTATGGATAGGAAACCTTGATGAATATGATCCAAGTCAAGTCAATCCATTATGACAAGTATTTATTAAGTATCCATTATGTGAAAGATAATGGATTGGCATTGGGAGTACAAAAAATGCAAATTAATTTGTAACTGTTGTATACATTACATGTCTTCAAATACTTTGGTTCCAATGAACTCATCCATATTAATGTATCTTTGAGGGGGATGAAGAGATTTCAGTAGACTGAAATGGTGGAGATTTATTTAATTTGTCATATTTATTTCATGGACTCATTCCTGAATATTTAAATCTTGTCTAATAAATGAAACTGTTTATTGTTTATTTGCCACTGGACATCTTGAGGAGACGAGAGATAGGGAGGGACAAGATATATTAAAATCTACTTGTGTCCCCTCTGAATATAATGTTGTGATGCATGACAAGGTGACCCTATAGTTTTGATAGTAGTGACAGCAGCATTACTAAAAAATATCCCAGCAGTTCTCACCTCTATTCAATGAATAATAATAACAAAAAAAATCAAAGCAAACTACAAGAGTTTTCTCTGGGGCAATTTACTTGTTTTTGCTGTTTTATTAAAAAAATACAAGAATATTTACAATGAATTTACTCCAATCATTTTTACAATGTTAAGAACGTCCCTATATGTCAAATTTCAATGAACATTTTTGAATAAATCATATTTTTCTCTCACTAAGCCTCTTGATGCTGTTCTTCACCTGGAAAAAAGTAAAGAAAAAAACTATCAAAATATGTTGCTGGTTCATCAAACGGCTCCTTTTAGTGTCAGTTAATCCTAGGATTTCTCGAAGAACCAATCATAAGGAGACAATGTGAAATTATGATTTAATTGAACATGTGTACTTTCTTCTTTCAAAGATTCTAGTATACAAAGGTGACAGTTTCCTTTGTAATCATGTTCTCCAGAGGTTGGTTTTACTATGTCTCTTCCAAGATGAAGCATAGATTCTACTTGATTACATTTGCAATGGATAAGTTGTGTTTTGAGGCAAGGTCCTTGGCTATGAATTTCCTTTGTTTGAGGCAGAGAGATGGATTTATCCTACAATCTTTCAGGGTGGTATAGTTCTTTCTTTTTGGAATTCATATTGAACTTCCACATGGAACAAAAAATAAACCATACTCACAAACATCACAATCCTGCCAGGAAAAAAAATAGCAAGCTGTTATTTTTTTTTCAGGGAATTTCTAGCTGCTTGCAATTCTACAGTTGTTCCTCCTCAGTCTGCAGAGGCAGCTGATAGTGCCTAGGTAGCTATTCTTCCAGGAAATAGCAGAAAGCTAAGACTCACCCTCAAATAACAAACTTTTAATCCTATTGACAAATTATTTTCTCTTTTTTTCTACTGATCTTTTTTTTTTGTCCAGAAATCAAATATCCTCTTGGTTTCTCTTTTAGCATTGCTGAGATCATGTTTCACTTTCATCTTTTCTTCCCACTTATTTTTATTTTATTTGTAAAATAACACAATTTCCCTTAAAAACAACAACAACAAAAAAAGAATGACACACAAAGGGCAATAAAGATGTATTGTAAGTATCAGCAGATTGATACTTCTAATGAGCAGCTCTGAAATGAACAAGAAAGAAGAAAAGTGTTATTAGGCAAATGTGATGAGAAAACAAGATAAGATGGGTTTGTCATGTGTCAAAGGTGAGAAATGATGAGTGAGATGACTATAAGCTTTACCCTATTTTGGTAAGGCCAAATCTAGGAAGAACTCAAGGGCACTCGGTATATTCCATTTAGGGGAAGATATGGGAAGAAATTTAGAAATGTTGCACAGGATGGGCATGCATTAATGGCTATTGATTAGAATGGAGGAAGGGAACATCCAAATAGGTGATATCAGAGAACAATTTGACTATTTAAATGCCTAATATTTACTAGCTCATTGCTTCTTCCACAATCATAACATAGTACCTTCCTCTCTGAAGGTACCTCCTTTCTTATTTGACTCAATCATAAATCCATAGATCTTTGTTTAGAAGGGACCATAGATTCAAAGCAACTAATAAAATTTTTAATAAATGCTTCTTATTTATCTGACATTTTACTGAGTGCTGGGAATACAATAAAAACAAAGAATGACAGTCTTTACTCTCAAGGAGCTAATGTTATAATGAGGGCAGTCAACACACACACAAAAAGTGAAAGTGGGAAGGAAAGAAGGTTCCCAGATATTAGCATAGTAGAGAAAGGTGTGGAGATTCGGTAATGCAGCCTGGAAAGGAGCAAAGGCAAGAATGATCTAAGCATTTTCCTTAAAATGGAAGTTTTATGAGGAGGGAATTGAAGGGGGAGAATACTTCCATTCTGAACAAAGCAGGCCTGGAATTAAATTCCAGGAAAAGGAGGATTCTGCCACATAGCAGAGGAAGTGAGCCTGAAAATTCCTTGTAGGAAATTTCTAGCTTAAAACACCCGATTTTATATGAGGAAACAGACTTGGCAATATAAACTGTTCTGCTCAAGGTCTTTCAAATTCTAAGTGGCAAAGCTAAGATTTGAACCAAAATCTCTAACTTCTTTGGCTTATATTTAATGTATTTTTCTGTCAAGACTGTAAATTATGGACCATTTTGTCCTTTGTTATTCATTCACATTAATATAACTATGAATCTATGGAACGCAATTTGCTGAAATTTTAGTCATTATCTTCTTTGGAGCACTTATTATAAATTAACAAAATTCAAGCTTCTTTTAAGGACCTTTGCACAAAGTATTGTTGTAGCAATTAGTCAAATATACTTCTATTTCTTTAGATTTGGATTAAAGTCCCATCCATAAATCTACATTCCTATTCCTTCTCTCTTGAAATAATTTTGCATTTATTATGCATAAATTTTAAAAAATATATTTATTTAGACGAATGGTTTGTACTCACAGTAGAAGGTAAGTTACTTGAGGGGAGGCAATATTACATTGTTACCTTGTTATCCACATCATCCAAAATAGTGTCTTGTGCATAGAAAGTGCTTAACAAATTTCATGTAGCAACAACTATAAAATAATGTTGAAATCACCTCATTAAGAGAAAAGCCTACCTATAAAAGTATTAAAGTATTGCTTTTGATTTACTAAATGCCCCAATGTTAAAATGATTAGCTTACTGAATTTAAAAGTTTATTCACTGTGAAAAATTTAATAAAACTTTAACAATTAATTTTTGCATCTTAACTTCATAACATGATATTGGTTCACCGAACTTCTGACAACGTACAGCTATCATTATGGCTCTAGAGAATTGAGATTCATTTCAGTGACATTTTACCTTCCTTTTCAAAGGAATGGCCTCAAGAGGATAATGAACAAGGGAGAAAGAATGTGAAACCACTAGAATGTCTTCTATACAAAGGATATTATAGTGAGCTATGGCATTCTCTATAAAAGATTGAGTTTTCATACTGATTACATTAATGATATACCCATCAACTTGAAAAGATAAAAAGGAAGGGGGAATATTGCTTTTTCCATACTGTTTTTTTCTCATTTTTTTCCAATTTATCAAAATCTGCCTTCTCTTTCACCCCTCCAAACTGAAAAGGAAAAGATTGTGTATAAATATGTTTAATCAAGGAAAGCAAATTTCCACACTGACCATATCAAATACACACCCACACACATATGTCCAGTCTCTTTGGACATATGCATCATGCATATTATATGTATGATGTGAAAATATAATTCAGTATAATTTACTTCAAATTAAGTCTTATGGGTGTATATATATATATATATATAATATATGTAAATATAAAACAGTTTGAAATATGTGTGTGCATATCTGTGGATGTACAGACATATATGTATATGCATGTGTGTATATATGTATGCATATATGTATATCTGTATACATACACACATATAAACTTAATTTGAACACTTATTCCATCATTTATCTGTCAGGACATACATCCCATGTTTCATCATTAGATCTCTGGAATCACTGAGTTGATTGAAAGCCTTTCAAAGTTATTTGTCTTTACAATACTGTAGTTATTGTTTTGTAAAAACATGTTATCATGGTTCTGCTCAGTTCACTCATCATCAGTCACATAGTCTTTATAAAATTACATAAGACACATAATAGTAGCACTGACTTGTTTGCTGTCAGAATAAAACAAAACACTGTCCTTCAAACTTCACCTTGCTTCATATGATGACTAAGCTAACCTAAGATAATTCATGTTCTTTTTCTGTTTTACTTTTTTAAAAATAGATTTAAAAATGAATGTAATAGAACCTTTAACTATTTACCCTCCTAACTAAATATTGAGTGTCTTTTCCTTCCAAAATATTCTCCAGTGAGCTGCCAAGATGATTTTTCTCAAGCTCTGGTTTGACCATTGACCCTGCACAATTAACTCCAGTGTCTCCCTCAAATATTAAGTTTTCCATCTGACATTTAAAACTCTTTATAACCTGAACCTTTCCTAATTTTTTAATTGTCTTACATTCTAATTCCTTTTATGCACTCCATAATCCAGGTGTGCTGGGTTACCGGCAATTCCTCAAACAACATCCTTACATGTTTCTATTCCTTTGTTCTGACTGTCCTTCATATCTGGAATACACTAATCACTTATTTCTAACTCTTTGTTTCTCTAGCTTCCTTAAAGATGCATCTGAAAGCCTACCTTCATCAGAATGCCTTTCTTATTCTGCGAGATATTAAATACCTTCCCTTTTCAGCTTCCCTTCCATTTACCTGGAATACATCTTGTATTTTCCGAGTTATTTACATTTCATTTTCCTTTCAGAATATTTGCTTCTTAATAGCAGCATTTTTTGTTTGTTTTTGATGTTTTGCCTTTCTTTGTATCCTCAGGCTTTAGCATAGCACCTGCCCCAGAGTAATTACTTCAAAAATGTTGTTGACTAATGAATTTTTGTTTATTTTTCACTTGCGTTCTACTCTTTGGGTTTTTCTTGGCAAAAATTCTAGAGTGATTTACAATTTTCATCTCTACAATTTTCATCTCTACAATTTTTTGACTTTTAATTTTGAGGAAACTGAGACAAACATGGTTAAGTGACTTTCCTAGGGTTACACAGTTAGTAAGTGACTGAGGCTGGGTTTGAACTGAGGAAGGGGAGTCTTCTTGTCTCTAGGTCCAATATTCTATTTACTTTTCCACCTAACTATATTCTAATCTTAGTATTACTATCTAGATGTTCCACCCTGGACAAATCACTCAAACTCTATGCTCTTAGTGCATCCTCATCTGTGTAATAAGGAATTTGGACTAGATGACCTTGAAAGTCCTTCAGATATTTTATAATTCTATAATTCAAGAAGGAGAGGATGGCAAAAAGAAATTAACATTCAAGAACAGGAGTAAATATGCCTGACTGGAGTAAAAGCAAGTTAAATTAGAGGACATAAATCTTGCCTTTGAGGAACTTCATGGTAAATGGATATTATGGAAGTTACTCAGCATCAGCTGGAGGGCATTATGACCCAGAAAGAAAAGAGTAGAAAATTTGTGAAACTTTGAAGAAGAAGTTAAAATTTCTAGTGTCAGTTGGAAATACAAATTTAGCATTTTGTAAGGAATTTCTAAAAAGAAAAGATTTCTAAGTAGAAATAAATCATAGATTCAAAATAATTTTCTATGGATTCTTATATTTTTGGTTTGTTCTATACAAAAGAGGTAGAATGACATTTGTGCACTGAACATAAAATAGTTATTTCCTTATATGACATTCTATTTCCATTAAAATCACAACCAGGTGACTAGCCAATGTTCAGAGCAATGCTACTATGAACAGGTATTTAAAAAATATTTTTAACTGATCTGTATGTGATCCGAATTCTTTCTAAAAGACAATTACAGGCAATTTTCTATAGACTGTCCTTGATATAATGAGAGAAATATAGTAAATATGTTAGGGAAAATGATTCACTATTATAGAAAATTTCAGTTTTAAGGCAAATACCAGACAGTAGATAGTTTGTCATTTATTAGTTCTATATTGAATTTTAGGCTTTATATATATATATATATATATTATATTTCTATTTTATGTTATAGTTGTCAGTTACAAGGCATAAGTGAATGTTCATTATGATAAAATGATATTCAAGGATGCCTCTAAAAATCCTAAAACATTAGGCTTAGAACAAATAAACACTTCACCAACTTTCAATAATAAATGGGCCCGGATGTTGCTGCTGGGACCTGGAGTAACTTTAATCTCTACATCTGGAATATCTTCTTGACTCTTACCCTTCCTGCAGGTTTTTGTCCCTGTCTATTGTTTTCTCCATATGACATGGGGTGATTTGAGAGAGTAGGAAAAGATCAAAATACAATTTATAACCTACTACTGATTTCGTTGTAGGATTTTAGATGTCACAGAATTTGGAGGAACCCTTGGCATGTCTCAGAGTCCTGAGAATTGATTCAATCTGAAAACTAACTGTACCCTCAATCAGCTCTGAATTTCCATAAGAGCTTTGAAACCCTCCCTCTTTTTTGTTGATTGCTTTTACCAGACATGTCAAAGCCTAGAAAAGATGCTGCTTGCTTCCCACCTGCTACTTTTGCCAAAAAACTCCAACATTATTATAATGAAATAAATAGAAGGGCAGCCAAGATGGTTGAATGGAAGCAGACATTTGCTAAAGCTCTTCCCCCAAGCCCAGCCAAATACCTGTAAAAATGACTCTAAACAAATTCTGGAGCTGCAGAAACCACAGAACGATGGTGTGAAGAAAATCTTCAAGACAAGCCCATCTGTAAGGTCTATGGGAAGTGTCTATCAAGCTGTGCAGGGAGCAGAGCACAGTCGAGTGTGGGCCAGACCTGCACAAATAGTACCTGATCAGGCCTGGGTGTGGGGACTGAATTTCTTGCACCTGTGGCAATTTCCAAACTTCATGACCACAAAACAACAAAGACAAATAGTAAGGTCAGTGGGAAAAAAATAACTGTTTGACCAGTGTGAGAGAGGAGAGTGTTCTGGCTCTAGCACCAAGGTGTAAGAGGGGGTGGAAGAGCCAGCAGCATCCACAGAAGCAGCAAGGGCAGTGGCAGCTGCTGTTTCTGGATCTCTATGCCCATAGAGTGTGAGAACATTGAGCTACTGAGAGTAAACACTCCCTCTCACTGGGAGCAAAACTCTTGACAAAGAGATCAAAAGTTAAGCAAATGACTGGGAAAATGATCAAAAAAACAGAAAAAGAATCAGACTGTAGAATCTTACTTTGGTGACAAGGAAGACTAAAATATACAAACAGAAGGTGACAATATAGTCACCTTCCTACATCCAAAGCCTCCAAGAAAAAATATGAATTTTTCTCATGTCATTGAAGAGCTCAAAAAGGATTTTGAAAATCAAGTGAGGGAAGTAGAAGAAAAATCAGGAAGAGAAATGAGAGTGATACAAGAAAATCATGACAAATGAGTCAACTGCTTTCTATAGGGGACCCCAAAATGCTGAAGAAAATAACACCCTAAAAAGTAGCCTAACCTATATGGCAAAAGTGATCCAAAAAGCCAATAGGGAGAAGAATGACTTAAAAAGCAGAATTGGCCAGATAGGAAAGGAGATCCAAAAGCGCACTGAAGAAAATAGTTCTTAAAGATTAGAACTGAGCAGATGGAAGCTAATGAGTTTATGAAAAATCAAGAAATTACAAAATGAAACCAAAGGAATAAAAATATAACAATGCGAAATATCCCATTGTAAAAATTACTGACCTGGAAAAATTTCAGGATAGACAATTTCAAAATTATTGGACTGACTAAAAGCCATTATCAAAAAAAGACCTTAGACATCATCTTTCAATACATTATTGAGGAAAACTGCCCCGATATTCTAGAATCAGAGGGTAACATAAATACTGAAAGAATCCACCAATATCGTCCTGAAAGAGATTCCCAAAGGAAAACACCTAAGAATGTTTTAGTCAAATTCCAGAGTCCCTTGGTAAAGGATAAACTATTAAAAGCAGTCAGAAAGAAAGAATTTGAGTATTGTGGAAATACTGTCAAGGTAATACAAGATTTAGCAGCTTCTACATTAAAGGGTTGAAAGTCTTGGAATATGGTATTCCAGAAGTCAAAGGACCTAGGATTAAAATCAAGAATCACCTACCCAGCAAAACTGAATATAATACTCAGAGGAAAAATAATCATTCAATGAAACAGAGGACTTTCAGGCATTCTTGATGAAAAGAGTAAAGCTGAGAAAATCTGACTTTCAAACACAAGAATCAAGAGAGGCATGAAAAGGTAAATAGGAAAGAGAAATCATAAGGGACTTACTAAAATGGAACTGTTTACGTTCCTCAAAAGAAAGATAATATTATCAGTGTAGGTCAAGCAATTATATACATATACACAGAGGGCACAGAGTGAGTTGAATATGAAGGGATGATACCTAAAAAAATAAAATTAATAAGTGAGAGATGAATACTTTGGGAGAAAGGGAAAGGTTGAAATAGAATAGGGTAAATTATTTCTCATCAAAAGGAGTCAAGGAAAAGATTTTTCAATGGAGGGGAAGAAGTGGGAGGTGAGAGGGAAAGAGTGAACCTTACTCTTATCAGATTTGGCTTAAGGAGGGACTAACATGCATACTCAATTTGGTATGAAAGTTTGTCTTACAGTACAGGGAGGTAGGGGGAAGGGAATAAGTGGGAGGTGGGAGAATGATAGAAGAGAGGGAAAATGGCAGGAGGAGGTAATTAGAAGTAAACACTTTTGAGGAGTGATAGGTCAAAAGAGGGAATATGATAAATGGAGGACAAGATAGGATGGAGGGAAATATAGCCAGTCTTTCACAAAATGGCTGTTATGGAAGTGTTTTCCATGACTATACATGTATAACCTATACTGAGTAGCTTGCCTCATCAATGGGGAAAGGTGGGAAAGGAGCAAGGGAGAGAAGTTGGAACTAAAAGTTTTAAAAATAATGTTAAAAATTATTTTTACATGCAATTGAGAAATAAGATATATAGGCAAAGGAGTAAGGAAATCAATCTTGCCCTACAAGAAAATAGAGCAGAAGGAGTTGAGAGAAAAGAAGGATGTGATAATAGGGGGCGTAGATTGGCAGTAGGGGTAGTCTGAATGCCCCATGTGTTCGAGTGGGTGGAGGGAAGAGATGGGGAGAAAATTTGAAAATCAAAATTTCATGGAAGTGAATGTTAAAAACTAAAAATACATTAATAATGATAAATGGAAATAAATAAAACTTATGCACACCACACAAATGTTAACAGCATTTCTGAAGCTGTCCTTGCATCAGAAGTAACCTTTTATCCCAGAGGCAAGGGTACCCCATAGCTCAGTTGAACTCCCTGGCATTAATTCTAAATTATGGGTTGCCAATGTTCTCTGAAATATTAATCATATTTTTTGATTATTGTAAAAAAGCAGCTACATATTAAAGTTCTTGTGCACTGATAAGATGATATAACAAATTATGATCTCATACTCTTTCATCACATACTTAGATATCCAGTGATTTTACAGCATTAGAAATTGTTTGTAATCATTTTTGTTTTTGACATGTCCTTCGATATGGTAAATATATTTTCACCATTTGATAGTTTAGAATTTCCAAACTGAATATGAAATATCTAATTATACAAATTGATGTGCAACAAACAGACAAACAACAGTAACAACAGCAGCAACAATGCACCTACACATACACACACACGCACGCACACATTAGAAAAACCCTTAAATCAATCCCTACCATAAGCCATTTTCAAGAATACCAACGTGCCTCCTATACATCTCTGTCTGTCTCTGTGTCTATGTTTCTCTGTACCTTTGTCTCTGTATTTCATTGTCTCTATCTCTGTCTCTTTTACTGTAGTCTTTTATAATTAGGCAAACATCCATTCAAAGTTCATTTTGATATATGAGAATGTGGAATATGGAGTTGAGCTATACTTTTCCTCTGGCGAAAAAGCTTTTTCAGTTTGGTCAGCCAAATATCTAACAGTCTTTCCCCCAATAGTAGGTGCTCTTGGGTTTAGCAAACACACTAGTATTGATTAACTGGTTTCTGTATTTTGCTTATCTAGTCTTTCAAATATGTTTTATATTAAAACCATTAAAAATTTAAATGATCATTTATAACAATTGCAGAGTTATGATATTAAGTATCTTTCATTTTCTTTTCATTATTTACCATGAAATTCTTGGTAATTTGTTTTTCTAAATAAATTTTTAAATTTTTTTTCTAATTCTAAAAAGTAATCACTTGATACTTTATCTATATAACATGACATTTGTACATTAAATTATATAGCAGCATCATTTATTGTCATTATATTAAAATAGCTAGTCATGAACAAGGAATATCTTTCCAGGTGCTGAAATTCTTTAAACCTTCCTTTATTTCTATAACGTGTTTGTTGCAATTGTAGTTCCAGAAATCCTGAATGTAACTTGGAATATTGATGATCACATTTTTATATCTTTTTTTTAATGTAACTCTCTTTTTACTATTTCCTCTTTCCACATATGTGTGTGTGCATGTGTATAAAGGAAACATGTAAATAGGAAATACATTTAGTTAGAATATCTCACGACTGTAGACTATGAGTCTTGATGTCCATATTCCTCTTCATGAACAATTCATACAGCAGTTCAGCGATGGTCAGAATTGGTCATCTCCCAGTCAGCTCCACTAACTTTGCAAGCATAGTCACTTCTTCACTGACTGCCACATGTCACTCCTTTACCAGGTTGCTGTAGAAGTATTAAGGTCTATCAGCAACTCATAACCCTTAGCCAGGAGAATCCAGTGCCTTTCAAGGTCTTTTTCCACGTCAAGGTGCTGAGGAGTTACCACCTCCCAGGAAGCAGAGAGCAGTGCACAAAAAGTTAGTAATATTCCTCTTTAATAGCTTTTTCAAGTAAATATTTTCCTCCAATAAGCTCTACTAATCAGTTGATGATAGTGAAGGCTCTGATGTCTTACTGTGATGTGCCCCTGAAGTGATTTCTTGCTTTCTGCTGTGATTATTCATTTTAGATCCACTGGCAGGTTTTCTCTAGTAGGATCTCTCATGTAAAATGACTTTCCTTTATCTAATAGTGAGAAAACAAACTCTATGGTTCTGTAAGTCAAATCACTACTAAAAAATGTATAATGGCACAGCAGTCACTACAGTGTTTGGGGTGTTAAAGCTTACTGACTATGGACCTTAAAGTTCTCATACCCATCATGAGTAAATGAGATACTATAAAATAGTAAACAAAGCTACTTATTTTGTCTTTTCTTTGTAGGCTTTTCCTTAGCAGTTCTTTCACCAGAGTCCTATTTTTGTTATCCATTCCATTAATAAATGGATTCAAATTGGAAAGGGCCACAAATTTAGTTAGTTAATTAAAAATATAGAATGGTGGGGGGATTGATATATCTGTGTGATGGGAGAAGCATGCTTTAAAGGACAGAGCGGTAAATTTCGAGGGAATAGAGACTGGTTCAAATACCACTTATAATTATTAGCTGCATGACAATGGTGAAATTAATTTTTCTGAGTTTTAAAGACTTGATGAATTTATAAAATGGTGATAATGTTGTCTATGGTAATTATCCATCAGATTTAATCTTACTTTCTTAATCTATAAAATACAGATAAAAATGTCTATAGAGTTGTTATAAATCTCAAAGGAAAGAATTTGTGTAAACATTTTTTTTTACAAACTTTTAAACTACAGATAGATGCATACACATACATATGCTTGTGTGAGTGTGTGTACGTGTGTACACATGTGGGTATTAGACAATAAACATCACTCTAATATTATAGCAATACTTCCTGCCTTGTAACCTCAACACTCAGCAGACATTTTTATGAACCGGGACTTCTAGAGTTGAATAACCTCATGGTTATCACAGAATCAGAGAACTTTGGAGTTTGAAGGGACCTTAGTGGCTAGTTAAAAAGCACTTGAAAAAGAAAATTATTTATGTTTGATCAACAGTCCTGCAATTTTTGAATGACAAAAATCCAATGAATAATGAAATAACAGAATTTGAGATTTCAAAGGAAACTCAGATATCATTTCATATGATTCATATAATATAAAACAATCCTCACTATACTCAAAATGTACTCAGCCAGAATTTACTTGAAGACTTCTAAGGAAAAGAAGGCTATTTTCATGTGATGTAGCGCATGTTATTTTTGACATCTGTAATTGTTTCAAAAAATTTCCTAACATCCAGACTAAATTAGCTTATTTGTAATTTTTATCCATTACTCTCAGTTCTAACATCTAGGGGCAAAAGAAACAAATCTAATCACATTCCTGCATCCCAGAGCTTCAAAAGTTTGAAAGATTTCATTTCTGCCTGAGTTCTTTTCTTTCAGATAAAGGATCAGTTCTTTTAACATATTCTTATATGGCATAAACTTGAAGCCATAAAATTTTCTGGTTGTCCATCCCTGAATCCACTTTAAAATGGCCTCCCTGAAACATGATGCCAAGAACTGGGCATACTATTCCAAATGTGAACTAAAAAGGGCAGAGTAGGGCAGGATGATTCCTTTAAATCTTTATTCATGGACTCTAACTCCCCTTATTAAAGAACAAAAATGTTTTAACTTTTATGGCTGCCATATAATACTTGATTGAGAGTGGACTTACAAAACATTGTAAGTCTCTTGCCTTTTAATTAAAATTGTAATCTAAGTATAATACCCATTCTTCTACTGGTGAAGTTGAAGTGAAATGTAGGACTTCACATTCACTCTACTAATTTCTCTCTATTAGTCCATTATTCTAATTTACCAATATTTTCTTTTGGAGGGGGGAATTTCCTGATTCTGTCATTCAGATGATTAGCGATTTGTGAAGTTGTGAGGGGGATAAGTGAAAAAGTATTTTCTTAGACCATGCAGAGAATCCAAGTTCAGTGATATATCTTTTAGATAATGAAACTTCCACATGTTGCACTAAAAATTCATGAGTCAGTGTTTCAGGACTTCATAAATTTTGGGATAGCTCTCTGCCAAGATGACATTTTGATTTACACTTGTAACTACTGACAGCATATCCCAAATGGCTGAAAATGTCCCTTTAACCCTTGAACCTGTATTATCTGCTTTTTTTCCTGGTTGTGTCAGTTTGGGTGGTAAGACTTATTATTATTTTTTAATGTGATAAATGAGGATTGATAGAAGTTAAAAGTCAGAAGGGAATACTTGCGTTGACCAGTGGTCAGAAGAGATTACTAGAAAATGGGAGTTACTGGATCAAGTTCTTGACATTGATCACTTCATTCAATTATACTAACATTAAAGAGCTACTATAACAATAGACCTTCATGCAACTCAATTCTGGCTGAACCTCAGAGATCTGATTTCCCAGAAGGATGCTTGAGATGCATCCATGAAGCACAAACTGACTGTAATCTAGGCAAAAAATGTCCTACTAGTGTATTGAGTAGTGACTTATGCAAGCACTGACCAGTTTTCTTTCTGTCTGGATTTCTTGACAGATAAAACAATGAGTTTCATAAATTTCTCTGCCATCATCCCAGATACATCACTCTGCCATTACTGCAAAAAATACTCTTTATAAGACTCATTTCACTAGTTTTCTCATGGACCTCACACTATGTAAAATTATAAGAAGTTCATACCAAACTCTCAAAATTAGAAAGAAGCCCAGAAATCATCCAACTACTTACATATATATATAATGTATATATATATATATATATATATAATGTATATATATATATATATATATATATGTATATCTGTGTGTGTTTGTGTGTGTGTGTGACAAGTGGTAGCCTAGCCTATTATTAAAGACTTCCAATGAGAAGGAACCCATCAAATTCTGAAAATGTCCATTCTATACCATTTTTTTAAACAGGTCAAATAATTCAGAAAGGATTCTTTCCATAAGGCAAAATCTGTATCTCTACACTTTCTTCCCATTTGTTTCTAATCTGTTATGAAACCCAAATACAATATCTTGAACTCAAATTCTTCCTACTCATCCTCTTATGACGATTCTCCAATTTAATACTATCCTTCCTAAACTGTGAGATTTAAGAATACAATATATGGTAATGTCATCTCTTTAGTCCTGGTTGCCATGATTCAGCCTAAGATCTAGTTAGTTTTTCTTGACTTTGATATCACACTCATACTGCAGTTGCAGTTCACTTAAACTCCTAGATATTTTCCTATTTATATTAATGTCTATCAAGACATGTGTGTATCCACAATTTTGTACTTGTCCAACCAAGTTTTCAACCCATATGTAGGATTTATATTTATACATATTCATTTCTATCTTAATGTTTTTGACCAAATGTTCTAGACTGTTGAATTCTTTGCAGATCTTAAATCTGGCTTCTGATACATTAACTACCACTTCTAAGTCTGCAAATTCGATAAGCTTGTCACATATTCCTTTATCCAAAACATTTATCAGAATGTTAATAATACAGGACCATGGACAAGACCCTTGGGGCTCTACAGTAGATGTTCTTTGAAGTTAGCATTGAAATTGAATCATTTATTACTACTCTTTATGTCTAGACATTCAATTAGTTTTGTATACACCTTATTGGATCTCGTCCACAAGAATAGCATAAGAAACTTTCCCAAAATCTTTGCTGAAATCTTAGTAAAAACAACGAATTCCCCTGATCTAGCAGTATAGTAACGATCAAATGCAGGAAATGAAGTTAGTGTGACTTGTCTTCTCCATAATGAAATTATACTGGAACTTTGTGATCATTCTTTCTAGGTACTCATTTATCATCCCTTTAATAATGTCTTTTTTTTAACATTTTTCCCCTCGGGAATCAATGTCAAGCTGAAAATTTGTAACAGAAATCTTCATTTCTCTTTATCTCCACTTTCCTTCTCTTCCCACCACTCCTTTTTTTTAAATAATTCTGGAAAAATTTGTTCTTCTCTACCACTAAGGCACATTGCTTATTCTCAATAATCTCTCAAAAATGTTAGCAGTGATCTCATAATGAAAACTAGAAAACTGGTAGTGGCTTCAGTTTTTTGTGTTGTGTTGTATCTGATAAACTTGAACTTATTGAAAACTTGTACATGCCTCTTTATTGTCATCTTACTTATTTTGGATTTCACAAAATCATAGATTCTGAACAGTAAGATGTAATGTGCTAAAATTCTTGCATTCTACAAATGAGTAAACTAGGGTGTAAATATATTAGGAAATTTCCCCAAGTCACCAAGGTAGTATCAGAAATAGAGAAAAATCACATATAATCTGCCTTTGATTTAAAACCCTGGAATAATTCAGTAATTAATAATTCAACTACACCATGCAACTCCCAACAAAATTTTATTTCATACTTTCTAATCTAATTACTATTTTCCATGGCAGAGGAATCTCAAGTAAAATAGGATCTGGGTAGCAACTTTTTTCTCTCTCATGATTACTATTGTCATATCCATCCAGAGCACCAATAAGATGTATTCTTTTATCCTTTATCCCTCCAAATATAGCTCTTAGAAATTAACTTTTGTTTTCTTAGCTTTTTTCTCACCGTTATCAACTCAAACTGAATCTCAGCGCTCTTGTTACTATTCTGATTAAACTATTCCAAGATCTTATGTTTATTGTCTTCTACTACTTGCCCTTCCTTACATATTTTCTATGCACACTTTAAAAAAATAATTTGATCCACGAAGTTAGTGTGAATTAAGATGAAGTTCTTCTTAAACTGCTTCTCCTTTAAATTTCACATTGGAAATGTTTCTTTAAATCTATAGAATATGATTCTTGAGATCATCTTAATTTCCCCTGGCCTGATTTTCTTTGTAGAATTTTAGTCTATGATATCTTAATAGCTCTTTCTCTGAACATTTTGAAAATTTGTTATCTTCAAATCTAACTTGCATTGTGACTATGCCCTTCTTTATCAAATTTTTAAGGAAGCATGGATGCTTATGTTTCAAAATTCCCTCTCTAGTAAACAGTTCATCCTTTGTTGGTAAAAATATGGTCTTTATGTGTAGTTTAGCCAGCTTTAAAAAAAAATCAATTATAGTAAATTGCATGACTTTCTCAGGGAGATCATTGATTATATGGTTTCCCTTCACACACTGAATAAGATTACCTTCACAAAATTAGAATCTCCAATGATCAGAATTGGATTGGGTCTCAGAGGCCATCTAATTCAACCAGAAATTGTATAGGAATCTCTTCTACAACACATCTGCCCAATGGTCATATAGTCTGCTTGAAAATCTGTAGTGAGATAAACCTTCTCAGGATAGTCCTTTACATTATTGGAAAATTATAATTATTATGAGGTTTTTATGAACAATCTAAATCTACTGCCATCAACATATATAGCTGACCAACCACAACTGGTGCACAAGGAAGACAAGAACTCTTGTAGTAATACCATGATCCAGACTTCTGGTCCTGATTCACCTCATGCCCACAGTTTTCAACTGTGGAAGTCATGATGTAGAAATGTCACCTGGTAAGTGTTCCTGCAGATGGTACAGCCCTATTTCCTCAGTAGTCATAACTCCTAAATACTAGGAAGAGAAAGTTATCACCACCAAAATCCTTGATACTGTCAAATGGTTCAACATCAAATAAAAAATGATAAAATTATCAATTACAATTTCACTGATGAACATGCATTCCTACTGACTTTGTTACTGTCCTGTAAGGATCATGGCATCTTTCCCTTATGTCAAGCCTATATATATTTACTCAATAGAATGTAAGTACCTTATGAGCAGAGCAGAGACTTTCTAGCTTTTTCATTTGTATTCCTAATGATCAGCAGAGCTTTGTTATTCAACTCCTTGATAGATATTTGTTCACTTGTTACATCTCCTACTTGTTTTTCATCCTCTGTGAGAGAAATTATCCATCACCTTGGTGTTCTTTGGCTTGTTTTAGCTGAGTCCCTGGACAATTCTACAGTGACTGGGGATACAGCCTCTGAGCAGGTAATCTGGAGAAGTGTTAGATATTATGCTCGGAACCTTGCTTTCCTAGGAGTAGAATTTGTCACAGAAGTTTACATTGGACTGAAGAATATAGAGTTTTGGAAAAGGGTTTGCTTTTGGATTTTCAGTTTCACAATTGTGCGATGAAGAAATCTTGTGGGCTTATTTTCTTCTTAAAAGAATCATTGTGGAAAGAGGCATAAACTTTTTGGAGCCAAGAGACTACTTCCACTAGGCTTTATAGGGGAAATTTTCATTTTTTGCAAATAAAATACGAATCTCAAAAAACACACACAGACACAGAAGAAATATACTTCTTTGAAATGTAAAGTCCAGAGAGAGAGAGGATTTAGGGAAGGTGGCAGAGTAAGTCAGAAAAACTCCAATTTCTCAAGATTTTCTCCTTTAAAAAAGTCAAAATAGCACATTTGGGTGAACAAAGTGTAGGTGAAGATAAATGAGAATAAGGTCACAATAGGAGTCTTCCTGGGACAATTCAAGAAGATTTGAAGAAAAATTTTAGGAAAAGAGTGAAAAGTGAACACCTTCCAGGTGTTTTTAACAACAAGCAGCAAACCCTGGGGTTAGTTGGTCTGAGAGGCTGCCTTGGCCTCAGCCACAAAAATTTTCACCCCTGGGATTGTGGGGGGAGTTTGGTGTTTGAGCCTAGGAAGATTGAGGGAACATCTGCTGATAAGGAATGCCAGCTTCAGCTGTGCAGTGAAGAGCAGCAGGGGCAAGAAGGAACCAGCACATGATCAGTAAGTGCAGGAAAGTGGGGCAGAAAACCCTTTGTTGTGGGCACTTACAGGAGGCTGGGGGTTTGGCTTTGGTTCTAGACTAGAGGGGAGAACTAAAGATTTAGGGCAAGAGACACCATTTCCCAAACCCCAGGACTAGAATTGATTACAAAAATTAAACTATTATCACACACAAAAATGCACAGGCAAATGAAAAAGAACCCAACCATAGAAAGCTATTATGGGAACAGAGATTACCGGGGGTGATCTTCAGAGCAGGATATTGAAATAAAGAAACTCACAAAGAATAACGTCAGATGGTCACGTGCAAAAAAAGAATTTATAGAAGATCTTAAAAAATACTTTAATATCAAATGACAGAGATGGACGAAAAACTTAAACGAAAATAAGAATAATCCAAGAAAAAAAACAAGGTTATGAAAAAAGTCAATCAATCATAAAACGAGATCCAGAGTCTTAAAGAAGAAAATGATACCTTGAAAATTAGATTTGAGCAAAATGAAGTAAGTGAAATTATAAGAGATAAAGAAATAATTAAACAAAATTTGAGCAATAAAAAATAGAAGAGGAAGTGAAACATCTTATAAGAAAAACTACACATTTGGAGAATAGAACAAGAAGAGGAAATTTAAAAATAATTGAACAAACTGATAATTATGATAAAAAAGAAACTTTATACAATAATACAAGAAATAATCAAAGAAAATTATCCTGAATCATTAGAACAAGTGTTGGGGGAGGGAAGTCGAAATGGAAAAAAAAATCCATTGATCATCACTTAAAAGAGATGCTATCAGTAAAACTTATAGAAATATCATAGTGAAATTTCAAAACCCCCAGTTTAAGGATAAAATATTAATAAAATCAAGATTAAATAATTTAAATAGGATGGAGCCACGATTAGAGTTATACAAGACCTAGCAGGAGAGACATTGAATGACCACAGGTCTTGGAGCACAATATAATGAAGAGCAAAATAATTGGGGCTCCAGCCAAAAATGTCATACTCTGCAGAGTTAAGTATTATTTGGAATGTAAAAAAAGGACATTTGATAAACTCTTATACATTCAAGACTTTATTTAACAAAAATCCTGACCTTAATAGAACATCTGACATACCAGAACCAAGAGAAAGATAAAGTATACACCAAAGAGTGATTACAAGGGATTCAGTAAGACAGACTGTTTACCATACACACACACAGACACACACACACATATATGTATGTATATATATATATGTATAGTATGTGTAAGAGTGTTGTTGATATGTTGTGTAGTTCATAACAAAGATTGGGGTAACCTATGATATATCAAAATAAAACCATTTAGGAATAGTTAAAAAGAGTAATTTTATACAAATGAAGTGCAAAAGGAAGAACTGATACAGAGGAATTAGATGGGAGAGGAGGTAGTTCTGGTAACCTACTTTCATTGGGAAACATGAAAGAAAGAAACAAAAAGGGAGCAATACAGATATATTCATAAGAATATAATTTTTTTTAAATTCAGAAGAAATAAAATTTTAGGGGCATAGGGAGTGGGGAGAGGACAAGGGAGAGATCTTTAGAAGGAAGGGTGAGGGGATAGGTAAAACTGCGGGGTATGGAAAGGTAATTAGATTTATGGAAATGGGAGGATAGGGGAGGGATCCTTGGAAGGGACTTGGCACCTAATAGCAGGGCAAGGTAGAGGAGGCAGGAGGAATGGGGAAGAAAAGATATATATGCAAATACAAAAAACAAAGATCATTTGTAGAATATACTTGGGAAATATATATCTGTATATTATGTATGTGCATGTATATATCTATAGCTATAGAGAAACATATATCACCTTCATTGTAGCCTTCTGGGGTGGGGGAAGGGAAAAAAGAACAAAGTAAAACAAGTGCATAGCAGAGAACAAAGGAACTCACAGGGAAGCAAAGAAAAAATGGACAATTTTCAACACAAATATATATCATACAGACTTTCTAGAAATGAAAATATATTGTTACACATTTTGAATCCTTTCTTATGTTCTGCCATGCACATGATATGTTTTTTTCTTTTTAACTTTGTATTTAAGTTCTAATATTTAAGTTTATTTCATGTTTTTGTTTCTTTTCTCTATTCTGTATTTGTAGTCTGCTGTTTAACTCTAAAATAAAAGAAAAAGAAAGAAAAGTCCTGTGTTTCAGTTTAAAAAATAAATTAGACTAATGAAAGAGGTAGGAGACCTGGTTTTACAGTAATTCATATAAAAAAGATGCATGATTTGTAACTGATGAACAGTTTAACCCAAGGAAACTGTATGGAATAGCTACTGAAAAACTTAATGGAATTCTATCTGTATTTGCTTACCTAGTTTGAGGGATCTGCTCTTTCCTACTCTAGTTATATCTGGAATGTTGTCTTTAGTTCTGAGTTTGAAATTTTAAAGGCATCATCAATAAATTAGAGTTTTCTTAAATATTGGCAGCCCAAATTTCCAGAAAAGTATTAATATTATATCACATTGACAGTATCTGAAAGAATTTGGGTCATTTATTTTGGAAAACAGTAAATATAATATCAATTAGTAACTAATTATGTTCTCTTTACCTTCAGGCAGTAAAAATAAATATGAATAGGTAGAAGTTAGAGGGAATCAATTCTTGTTTTGATATAAGATGACCTTCCTAACAATTAGATGTGTCCAAAAATGAAATGGTTACAGGACAAAATAATGAGTTCTTTATTATTTAAACACTGATTGAAGACTGGATGATCAGGCATGGTACAGGAAGGTTTGAAAATTTAAATGTATTCTAAAATGATTTTTCATCTATAAAATTTCATTTTTAGTTCTGAAATAAAGGGAATAGGGAAACAACATCATAGCACTCTTACATTAATGTTTGTCATAGAATATGAAATTTCACCTGACATAAATTTGTAGACTCCATAACCAAGGAGGCTATTTCATGCAAACATAAAACCAATGTTTGCAAAAACAAAACAAAATAAAACACTCTTTCCAAACAAAACATGGAACATCAGTATTTTTATTTTAGTCTGAGAAATACTGAGTTCAATTTGGACGGAAGCTTAGTTTTAACTTGGCATTTCCATTAGTCAAGTAATCTTATAATTACCAAAATGTATACTTTGTATGAGATATATGTAAGTTTAGCTCCAAAATATATTTTAGTTACTCTGTATAATCTGGTTCAGCCATCAACACTGGGGATGTTAATTTGATGACTGCTCAGTCTAATCAATGTTATGCCATATAACTGTATAGCACTTGAGAAAAAACATTCTAGATTTTGATTGTATATAGAGGTAATACAGATTAATTGAGTAATCATATCACTATTCAAGAGGCTTGATATTTATTTTGGTTCTGCAGCATCAATTAAAAACCAAGTCAAAAGATTTTGACAACTTTTTCTCTTTTCCATCTCCTTGTATTCCAAAATATCCTGAAGAGAGGATTACCTCACCTTCATTTCTGACTCTCTGAACTTTGCTACCATGCATCATTTACCTTGTTTTTACACTGCAGTTTGCTTCAGTGCTTGAGATTTTCTCACCCTCCCCCCAAAAAATCCCTATGTGCTTTTAACCCCCTTCTTCTATTTGTGAGTCCATCATAGCCTACTCCACTCCCATTTTGTGATGGGACTCAGGACCTCCTCTAGTCTCTGCTTCTGACACTGGACTTTGTCACCATGAACTTCCCTACCCACCTCTTTTTGTGCAGTGCCTTTACCAAGTCGAATGTTAAGTACCTTGAACCTTTCCTTTTCGTTGTATATATATCGCCAGAATTTAGCACAATGCCTGTCACACAGAAAGCATTTAAAAAATACTTGTTGCATATTCTACTTCTTGCTGCAATCACAAAGGTGGGCAGCAATAACCTCTACTATTCCTGCAATAAGAGCCCAGTTTCAAATGTGGTGAAACTCTTTGAAGTGATTGTCTTACTGATATCACCGAAGGCATAAATCAGTACAATACATCTGAGTCAAACAATAGATCACTAAAGCATGGCTTTAATCTTAAGAAGGAATTTGCCTTAAGAATGTTTTAGAAGTAGGTGGTACATTGGGTACGGTGCTAGTATTAGTCAAAAAGGCCTGAGTTCAAATTCTCTTTCAAACACTAACTATGCAACTCTGGGCAAATCACTTACCATCTGTCTGCCTCAGTTTCATCTTCCATAAAATGGGAATGATAATGACAATACTATCCAGGGTAGTTATGAGAATATAATGATATAATATTTGTAAAGTTCTTTGAAAAACTTAAAGTGACATATAAAATCTAGCTATTACTAAGAAGTTATACTCTGTTTTGAAAAAATCCAGAGTTCCTAATAACAATTATAGCATATTGATAGACTGGTAAATAAGGAGAGGGATAGAGAAACCTACAATTTCATGGTTACAGAAAATACTGAAGAGAAAAAATAACAACCTCTACTCATGCAAGTCATGACCTTCTCTTCAATTTAAAGTCTTAGAGAAACTAGTATATTTCTGTAAAATGAATCTTTGGGTTTTTGTTTGTTTGTTTTGTCTTTTTTCCCCATGTTGAATAAAACAGCCACAAGAACTTCGTAGAGAAACTGGTGGATTTCTTAGCATATGCACCAGTGCTTTCTTTTTCTTAGTATATTTAACTTTAATTTCCTTTCTCTCCTCTCTCCTTGCCCTTCAAAGATAGCACTCTTTTAAGAGACAAGGTAAGACTATACTTCCTATAATTTGTCGTCCAACTAGGAGTATTGCCTTGTAAAATATATTGTCATTGCATTGTAGATAGGGAAGTGTTCTAAGAGTATAATACCTTTTATTTTATATACAAAGTAAGTTATATGTAGAGAGATTAAGTAATTTGTCCAATATATCAGTCACAGATCTAATGCAAGAATGTACCTTTTGATTCTCCCCAAAAGGTTGCTTTTCTGTTATTCTATGTCTATCATTCAGCCCCCTCACACATAATAAAGTCTTCCTGAACTTTTGAATTATAAAAATGTACGTGTTAGACCTATATACCTAAATTTAAATTTACGTATGAACAAATTTGCTTATATTATGATTCATAAACTTATTCTCTAAGTTGACTACTCTTTTAAAAAAATAGGTAAAATAGATCTTACCCATGAAGCAGACATTTGCATTTGGTGCTTCATTTTCTTCATTTAGAAACTTTGATATCTAAGGGATCACAAGAAAAACACAAAAATTCTCTCTCCCTCCTTCCTTCTTTTCTTTTTCCTACATTCTTTTCTTCCATCTCTATTTCTTTCTCTTTCTTCTCTCTCTCTCTGTCACACACATACACACACACACACACACACACACACACACACACACACACGAGTGCACCTTGATGGTGACGTAAGAAGTCAACAGGTGTATTTTCGAAATAGACTATATGAACAAGAGGTCATGGTTAAAGTTGTCCTGGGAATTTTAATTGTGAATTTCCTCACTTTTGTGGGTTTAAGTCATAACTTTAATGTTCCATTAATGTAATTTTTCCCTTCAGTGAATTGTTTTATGTTTTATATTCTGCCTTAATGGACAGTGTGTTGACTTTTTTTTTTGTGAAGATCAAGGACAGTTCAATATTGACAGAACTCTTTATAGTACATTACAAAAACACTTTATATGGGATTTGAATTTTAAAACAATTTAAAAGCCTTTTATATCAATAATAGCATTTTAAAAAGATGCATATTGGTTCCTATTTGAAATTAAGATGTAACTATTAAAATCATTCATATTTTATTTATATTTTTTATTATCTAGCTACCTTAAATCATTTTAAAATACTTTGCCTAGTAATTCAATATTCAGACTTGTAAAACACAACTTTAAATTTTTAAGTTAGAAATAAATCTCTAATTGCCAAACACATTCACAAACAGGATACACTCTATATTAATAGATTTCCCATTCCAGATTATATGTGCTTCCTGTGCCAATATTTTCCATTGACTTTTATTTTTTGCCTCTGACCCAAGTATAATACAGCCTTTACAAAAGGGAAGGCAAAATTAGGTAGTAATGAGAGATACACATATTTTACCTGGGAGAGTAGGGAGAGAAGGAAGATTAGACTAGGTGGACCTTACAATCTCCCATCTTAAAATTATCTGCCTTATATATTCCATCATCTGTGAATTCATTTGCTTTGTCCAGCCTTTTCTGAAATTATAAACACTACATTGTGTCATTCAAGATGGTGAGGCAATTACTTTCATCAGATCAACATTGAGATTGATCTATTGAATGAGAATTGTGATTCAATTTAACATTTATTAAATTCTTCATATATATTAGGTACATGAATATAAATTGGACATACATAAGCAAAACTGCAGTTGTCTCTTCCCTCCAGATGCCAATATTCTGTTGAGCAGATGCAGTGTGGAATGGGTAAGTATATTGAAGATAATTTGGAGAGCATCAGCAGTTGGAAAGATTAGGGTAGGCGTTACAGAAGAGGTGGCAGCTAAGATCAGGCTTAAAAGGAAGCACACAATTCTAAAAGGTAGAAATGAGGAAGCAGTGTTTTCTAGTTATGAAGAATAAGTTTTTTGAATACCAAGAAACATGAGAGGGAATGTCCAAGATGGGCAGATGCTAGTTGTATTTGACTGAACATGAATGGATGAAGAGAGTAATCTAAAATAAGCCTGGAAAAGTAGATTGGAATCCTATTGCTGTGGGCCAGAAAACAGCAATGAAGGTAGGGATGGGGAGAGAAAAAAAGAAAGAAATGCATTATGAGAAATAAAAAATAGTAATGTGAATAATTTTGATATTTAACTTTATCCTCTTGTATTCATCTATCTCTTTAGTCCTCATTTTTGTCAGACTCTATCTTTATTACTGTTTCTAGATAAACCTTTTACTCAAGGAAACCACTAAAATGATGATAGGCCCTTATACCACAAATATATATTGCAAACATAGCACAGTCTCTGAGGGTACTCTTATCTCCCATTAAATTGGTGGGCCAGATCAGTCAGTTAATCAGAAAACATTTGAGTACCTTTTACGTGTCAAGCACTGGGGCAATCAAAAGAACAACATTCTATCTCCTGACGAGTTCACAAAATAACTGTCACTTTTCCCACAGAACTTCCAAAATTTATTTTATTCCCTTTTGTCAACTTTATCAATCAGATGGGTGTGAGGAAGAAAGGCAGAGTTTTTTTTTTTCTGTTTCACTAATTATTCTTGATTTCAAAAATCTATTTTTATATGGTTGATGATGACTTTGATTTCTTTCTGTAAGAATTACCTGTTCGGATCCTTTCAACAGTTATCAATTAAAATGGTTTTTATTCTTTAAATGTCATTAAATTCTTTATGTATTTTGGAAATAAAATTTTTAAGTGAACTTTTTATTAAATTATTTTCATTTTCAACATTCGCTTCAACAAAATTTTATTTCAAAATTTCTCTCCTTCGGGGACAGAGCCAAGATGGGAGAGTAGAAAGACTCACATATGCTAGCTCTGAAGCCACAGCCCATAATTATCTATAAAAAGAACTCCCAACAAATTCTGGAACAGTAGAAGCCACACAGCAGTGGGGTGAAGGAGATTTCCATTCCAGAGATCCCTGAAAAACTGATGCCAAAGGTCTGTAGTGCACCAGAAGGAAGCTGAGCCCAGCCCTGCCCTGGCCGTGTGGCAAAGAGATGAACATATCCAGCAGATACAAGCAGCCTTCAGGAATGGAATCTCCAGTGGCAGCAAAGGTCCCTCCACCCACAGGAGCTACAGGTCAGTGAGAGAGATGCCTGGATGGGCCGAGAGGGGAGCGGGGTGTCTCCATGACTCAAGCCCCCTTGGGAGGCAGCAGCAGAGGCAGTGGGAGGCCAGAGGCTCCCAAAGCAGGCAGGAGCTCGACAAGAGCTCCATTAATGAAGGTCTCTGCATAAACCCTCTGAGAGAACTGAGCCTGGGAGGCGGCCCTGCCCGCACTTGGGCACTAGAACTTAAGTTCATATGGAATATCAGCCAGGCCTGCTGCCAAAAGCCCTGAGGCTGGGGAGCAGCATTTGAATCTCAGACCCCAAGTACTAGCTGGGCGGATCTAGGTAGGGGTGGAGAGCAATCTCAGAAGTCAAGAAACTGGCTGGGAAAATGCCCAGAAAAGGGAAAATAATAAGACCATAGAAGGTTACTATCTTGGTAAGCACATGATTCCACCTTTCCTCTCAGGCAAGGAAGAACAATGCTTACCATCAGGTAAAGACATAGGAGTCAAAGCCTCTGTATCCCAAACATCTGAAATAGATATCCAATGGGCTCAGGCCATGGAAGAGTTCAAAAAGGATTTTGAAAATCAAGTCAGACAGGTGGAGGAAA
>CM053769.1:635004241-635023801 GCA_028658325.1 Potorous gilbertii
TGGGATTACACGCACACATACACACATGCATGCACACTCAGAGACAGAGAGCAAAGAGCAAATTGGATAGGATGGAATCATGTCTTAAAAGAAATAAAGGTAAACGGTGAGAGAGAAATGGAGTGGGAGGAGAGAGGGTGAAATGGAATGGGGTAAATTTCTCTCTCATAGAAGAGGCAAGCAGGAGACTTTTTAGTGGAGAGAAAAAGAGGAGAGCTGAGAAAAAAACAAAAAACCAAAAAAAACCATGAAGTTTACTCTCATCACATTCGGCTAAACGAAGGAATAAAATGCTCACTCATTTTGGTATGAAACCCTATCTTACTATACAGGAAAGTGGAGGAGAAGGAGAAAAGCAGGGTGGGGGTGGGATGATGGAAGGGAGGGCAATGGGAGGAGGGAGAAATTTGAAGTAAACCCTCTTGGAGCAGGACAGGATCAAAAGACAGAATAGCAACAATGAGGGGCAGGATAGGGTGGAGGGAAATATAGTTAGTCTTACACAACATGACTATTATAGAAGTCATTTGCAAAACTACACAGATATGGCCTATATTGAATTGCCTGCCTTCCCAAAGGGAATGGGTGGGGAGGGAGGTATGGGCAGAAGTTGGAACTCAAAGTTTTAGGAACAACTGTCGAGTATCATTCTTGCTACTAGGAATAAGAAATACAGGTAATTGGGAATAGAAAGTTATCTTGCCCTACAGGACAAAAGAGAAGATGGGGACAAGAGAAGAGAGGGATAATAGAAGAGAAGGCAGATTGGTGATAGGGGAAATTAGAATGCTCAGTGTACTGGGGTGGGGAGAGGGGACAAATGGGGAGAAAATTTTGGAACCCAAAATTTTGTGAAAATGAATGTAAAAAGTTAAATAAATAAATTTACATTAAAAAAAAGAAATGTAGTTATCAAACTACATTTTTTTTAAAGTTCCTACGTCATGCGTAGTCTTTGACTCAGCAATACCACTTCTAGGTCTGTATCCCACAGAGATGATAAAAAATGAAAAGAACCCACATGTATAAAAACATTTATTGTAGCTCTTTTTGTGGTGGCCAAGAATTGGGTATTGAGAGGATGACCATCCATTGGGGAAGGGCTGAACAAGTTGTGATTTATGAATGTAATGGAATGCTTTTATCCCATAAAAAATGAGTGGATGGATTTCAGAAAAACCTGGAATGACTTACATGAACTGATGCGGAGTGAAATGAGTAGAACCAGGAGAACATTGTACACAGTAACAGCAACATTGTAACAATGATCAGCTGTGATAGACTTAGCTCTTCTCAGCAATGCAGTGATCTAGGACAACTCCAAAAGACGCGTGATGGAAAATGCTAACCACATCCAGTGAAAGAGCTAAGGAGTCTGAATGCAGACTGAAGCATACTTGCTTTCTGTGATTTTTCTTTATTGTGGTTTCCTCCTTTTATTCTGATTCTTCTTTCATAACGTGACTGATGTGAAGATATGTTTAACATGATTGTATATATATATATATATATATATATATATATATATATAACCTAATAAAAGACATTTCTACCCTTCTCTCCCCACCCCCCATCCCAAGGCATAGTGAATTCTGATTACCCTTTTCCCCCACACTGCCCTTCCTTCTGTCACCCTCCTCCCCCTTCTCCTATCTCCTTCCCATCTATTTTCCTATAGGGCAACTTAGATTTCTATACCCCATTGCCCGTGTATCGTATTTCCCAGTTGCATTTAATAACAATTTTTAATATTCTTTTTTAAAACTTTGCATTCTAAATTCTCTCCCTTCCTCCCTCTCTACCCACCCTCATTGAGAAGGTAAATAATTTGATGTAAGTTATATATTTATACTATATATATTAAATATATATATATATATATATATATATATTTAATGTGTAATCATGCAAAGCCCTTCCATAATACTGATATTGTGAAAGACTGTATTTCCCTCTATCCTATCCCACCTCCAATTATTCTCTCCTTCGACCCTATCCCTGCTCAAAAGTATTGACTTCTGATTACCCCTGCCCCTTATCTGTTCTCCCTTCTATTACCCCCCCTTATGCTAATACCCCCCTACTTTTTTGTAAGGGTAAGATAGTTTTCCATATTTAATTGAATGTGTATGTTATTCCATCCTTAAGCCAGATTCAATGAGGGTAAGTTTCACTCATTCCCTCTTTCCTCTCCACTCCTCCAATGTAAACATAAGGTTTTCTTTATACATTCGCAGTGCAAGAAGTCCTAAATATATTTAAAGATAGTGGCTGACCTTGAGATTTCATTGATAAAGGAGACCCCCAGGTAAGAAAACTTTCTCTAGCAATATTGACCCTTACCTTCCTTCTCACATAAAGAGCTAAAGAGTTATCTAGAGCACTGTTTTGTTAAGTGATTTGTCCAGGCATAGCAGCAGCCAATATGTTTGAGAGACAAGACTTGAACTCAGGTTTTGCTTATTCTGAAGCCATTATATTACACAGAGTCACATTTAGTAAAGGAAGAGAGATTACATTTGCCATTTTCATAGTTTCACTTTTATTCCTAATTTTAAAAGTTGTGTGGAAACAGTGATCATTAAAATATTATGACATACTAAATATCTCTAATATTCTTATAGAGTAGTGAATATAAAACATCAAACTCTATGAATTTCAATGAGCATAAGAACCAAAAGTATTAGCATCTCCTTGTTAAAATGATTTTATTTGTCAGATTGAGAAATATTTTGTCCTAAAATAAAGGGCAGAGCTATGTAGGAATATTGAGGTCAGTTGCAACTTGCCCTTGGAGACTTACTTTCATACTTCTGAGTGAACATGCTTGATGGAAAGATATTTGGATATATGATAATCTCTCATTGTTATTCTTTCCTCTACAAGCTCAAGATAAAACAACACAACAGCTATTTATAACAAAGTTTTATTAAGAATAATATGAAATACTGGTGATCTCTGTCTCCGTCTCTGTCTCTATCTCTGTCTCTGTCTCTCTCTCTCTCATTTCTGCTTTCCCTCCCTGGGATTTTAGCAACACTATACTCTAGGTTCTCCTTCTACTTATCTGAGCATTCCTTAATGGGCTTTTCTGGGACAAGTCATATTAAACCCCTTTAATATGTGTGTTCCCTATGCCATATTCCCTTCTCTCTCCTGTGTCTCTTGGTTATTTCATATGATTTCATGTGTTTAATTATAATGTCTATTAGAATGACTTTATGCAGATCAATATAGCCAGGTCCTTCCCCTGAACTTAGTAGCACATCCATTATCTACTGGATGATTCAAACAGTATACTCTGGAGATGTCTCAAACTCATCATTTTCAATATACAACTTGCTATCTTTCCCAGTGCCCAGCCCTCTTTCAAGTTTCCTTATTTCTAATGAAGATACCACAACTTTTTCACTCGTCCAAGTTCATAATCTCAACTTTATCTTTTGTAGCTCATTTTCCATTACTGAACATACTAGATTTAACATTTCTAACATCTGACCTCTTTCTTCTACTCATACAAACGCCAAGTAAGTTCAAAAACCAACCCTTGCCTCGGATATAACAATGGCTTAGCCCAGGGCCACATGTGACCTTGAGGTCTCAGGTGCCCCACCGTTGGTTTAAGTTCTCACCATTCTGATCCATATGCCCCACTTGTACCCAAATGTCATCTGCTTTAAACACAGATTGGTCTAGTACTTCCCTTTTTAAGAAATCCTAGTATCATCCTGTTATTACTAAAATAGAATAGTAATTCCTCCATCTTTTAATGTCCTTTACAACCTGGATTGAACCTAACTTTCCATATACATTTGACATTACTCACCTTCCTGCCCTCTGTGTTCAGGACAAACTTTCCTTCTCTCTGATCCTCACCAATGGCACTCCATCTCCCACCTCCATATCTGCATTGGACATTCTTCCTCACTTCATTCAAGATATAGCTCAAGAACCATCTTCTGGACAAAAATTTTCTTGATCCCTCCCAAATGCTTCTTTCCCTCCCTAACTAGTTGATCTTTATACAAATACATTGCAATTATGTTGTGACTGTTTATTCTTTATATACTTATAAAATATCTACTTGATAGAATGTGATCTCCTTAAAAGTAAGGTCTGTGTGGGGTTTTTGAATTTGTATTCTCATAGTAAACAAAAAATCTGGCACATATTAGTTCTGTATTTATGTTCATTAACTGACTAATGAGAAAACAAATATTCCCTTTCACAATAGATAGAATACCAAATCCTTATCAACCTAGGTTTTAAATAGCGTTATTGAGTACAGCACGATTTAGTGCAAAATGTTCTGGAATCATAATCCTGCATAACCATAATGAAGGCAAGTACTTAAGACCATCACAGATACAATGAGTGTTTTATTAACCAGAGTAGGAAGTCAAGTCTGATACCATCATCACAACTGGGAAGAGCCTTGTTAGAAAGTTGATTTCTAGAATCAGAAGGAAATCTTTCCTGGTCTCACTCCTAAATTTTCTAGGCTGCATTACCTAAGTACAAAGAAACTTGTGGTGGGAAAAGCAATTGTGGTGAAAGGTCTATGTCATAAAGAAAAGTCTTGATTTAGGACATGATGGCTACTTGGGTTAGTAAGAGGGGGCTTCCTCAACTTGTACTTTTGGCACCTGGGTCATCTCCAATCATCCTGATGAATATGTGGTCACTGGATTCAGATGGCTTTGGAGGAAAAGTGAGGCTGGTCACCTACACAGCTCTCCCTCACTCAAAACAAAGTCAAGTGCAAGTCATGTCATCATTTCTCTGATGGCATGGTCTTCTTCAGCCTCGAAGGACAAACAGAACTTTTGCCAGTAATCAATATTTTGAATCTTGCTTCTTACATTTCATAGGATCCATACAATTAGACTGTAGATTTACAACTAAAAGCAATCTCAGAGTCCACCTACTTCAAATCCCTCATTTTGTAAGTAAGGAAACTGAGGTTCAGAGAAGTCATCTGAATTTTCCAAGGTCACATAGTTAACAAATGACAGAGGTAGGATTTGAAACTCAGTTCTCCTGTGCCAATTCAATTTCTCTTTCCATCATATCACACTACTTTTCAATAACGTCATTCCCTAATGGCATGTGCACACACACACACACACAAATGCACACTCATGGATGTAACTACACAAGTATATTTGCTGTGTGATGGTCAAAATGATGTCATTATCACTTAAGAAAAAATAAAGTAAAATCTGAAATGGATTTACACATACATTATATAAAACATTCAAAGAACAATTAATTCCAAATTGCATAAAATGTTTGCAAAAACAGGAAAAGCCTAGATGCTACTAAATTCCTTCAATTATTCAAATGAGGCTTTGGTAATCAAATTATGAAGAGTCAAAAAGAAAAACAAAACTATAGATCAATATCTCTAATGTATATGGATGCAAACATTTTAAGTAAAATATTAGCAAAGGAATTACAACACCATATTAGAAAAATAGCATACCATCCTTAATTGGATTTATGTTATAATTGTAAGTTTAGTTTAATGTCTGGAAAAGTATGAGCATAGTAGACAATATTAATAATAAGAACAGGAAAAAATAACATGATTATATCAGGAACATAAAAAAGCTTTTGATATACCATAATATCCATTTCTTTAAAAAAAACCTAGAAAACATAGGAATAAATAGAACTTTATTTAATATATGCAGTATCTACCTAAAATGAGAAGCCTGAATTGGGAACAACATAAAGTAAAAGCCTTTCCAACAGCATCAGAGGTAAAGCAAGGGTGGCAACTAACAATATTACCACCACATGTATTGTTGGAAATAAAAGCTAAAGTAGTAATTTTAAAAAAGTGAGGGATTAATCATAGATAAAGAGGAAATGAAAAGATCATCTTTTGCAGATAATATGAGGATTTATTTTAGCAAATAAAAATCTTTGAAACAACTTCATCATATTTACAGAACCAAAAATACTTATAAATCATTGACATTTCTTTATAATAAAAATAAAATCCAACAGCAAAATTTAGAAGGGTAAATTCTATTTAAAATAAATTACAGTATGCATAAAATATGTGCGAGTCTTAATAACAATACACATACGTAACAACTCTAGATCCAATCATAAAACAATATTTATGGCCACACAAACCTGAATGACATATGAAATATTAATTGTTCATAGATTTTATGTCTATATAACAAAAATATCAATATATTATAATTAATTTAATTATTCAGTGTCATGCTAACTCACCACTACTTTAATAAAAGTAGAAAAATGAAAATGAAATTTATTTGAAGACAGATGTTAAAAAATAAAATTGAAATAATGAAAAAAGTGGGAAAGAGAGAGGCCTAATAGGACTGATTCAAATAAGACTAGAAAGCAATAATCATTAATGCAGTTTGGTATTTTTTTTTTGGACAAAAGTTAATTTAACTTCAATACCCAGTGTACAGAAACAAACAAGCCTAGAAGACTAGTGTTGAATGAAACCGAACACCTCAAACAACAAGCTAAGCAAATCATTAATACTTGGCAGAAACTGCGGGAAAACAAGAAAGAAGTCTTTTAGATATGAGTTTCTAATCTCCCAGAGTAGATCAAAATGAACTTCAAATAGGTATGACACATACATAAGATCAAAATTTAAATAAATTAGAAGAAAGAAATTAATTTTCAGATCTATGAATAAAAGAAGTGTTCATGATCAAACAAGAGATAGAGAGGATCACTGAGAATAAGACAGACAATTTTTATTACATAAAAATTAAAGATTCTGCACAAACAAAATCAATACACCTAAGATTAGAAGGGAAAAAAACAACTTAACTGGGAAAATTCTTTTTAAAGATATTACTTTCAGGCAGAGCCAGGATGGTGGAGTAAAAGCAATGACTTGCTTGAGCTCTCCCTGAAACACCTCCAAATACCTGCAAAAATAACTCAACAAATTCTAGAGCAACAGAACCCAAAAAAATGATAGAATGGAACAAATTTCCAGCCCGACACCCTGAAAGTTTCACAGGAAAGTTCTGTTGCATCAGTCTGAGAGAGGATCACAGGCCAGTACATAAGCACAGAATAGGCCCTAGAAAATCCAGAACAGGTCTCAGGGGACTGAATCACTGGTACTTGTATAGGTTTCTAGACTGCTCAACCTACATACACCCTAGACACTGTGGAAGGTAAATAGGAAAGGTTTGTGGGGCATGGTTAAGAGAGGAGACAGGTCCATCCCCAGTCCAAGACAACAGGATAGTAGCAGCAGCTGCTGATGAGAGAAGGATTGCAGAAATCTCTTTGCTGAAGCTGAAGATTCTTTTGTTTTACTCATGCTTGGATTTGCATAGAGGTATAGGGTAGCAGTCCTGGGGAGGAAGAAGTGTTATTGTTGTGGTGTTTATGATGGCATTGGAGAGGGAACCATTATAGCAGTTCCAAGGCAGAAAAGAAGGCTTATGTTCACTCAGACCAGAACACATGCCAGGAGAGGATTAAAGACCTCCCCTTAGATCATACCACTTTGGAAGAACTTGAAATTTTTAAGTCCCTAGAAGTGTCTCTGAAAATAACTGCACAACACCTCTGAAGTTTGGAACACTTCAGCCTTTACACTAGAAGCAAAGTTCTACGTTATTAAAGAGTTAAAAAGTTAAATAATTGTCCTGGGAAATGAACAAACATTAGAAGAAAAAACTCAGATGAAGGAGAGAATTATGAAAAGATGGAAGAGTAGATCTCAAAATTCCAAATTCTTAACATTTTCCTCCACAAAATAATAAAATAACAAAAGAGAGCAAAAAATCTGGGGCTCCACTCAAAAAATATTATACCCAGACAAGTTAAACATAATCCTGAATGAAAAAAATGTACATTTAATCAACTTCACAGTTGACTTTCAAGATTTTGTTTAAAAATGTAATAAAACCTGAAATTAACAGAAGATTTGACATGCAAGATCTAAGAGAAACATAAGTACATACCAAAGACTAATTACAAGGAATTCGCTAAAGACAGACCATTTTCTTTTGAAATATGTAAGATGCAAAATATATGTCTAAGATTTTATTAATAAAATAATAAAAACAACATAACAAAAACTGGAGTAAACCTGAGTATGATATGAATTTAAAAAATAAAACCCTTTAAGAACATCTAAAAGAGTAATTATTTTGCACCAAAGGAAGAAGAATCAATACAGAGGAATTAGATGAGGGAGGAGGATTGATAGTTCTGGTAATCTATTTTCATCAGAAATATGTTTAAGAGGGACCAATACATATATGTTTAGAAGAGTACTCGAGCACAAAGGTTTTCTAAATTCAAAGGAAATAAAATGATAGGGGAATAGGGGAACAAAACAAGGGAGAGGCATTAGAATGGAAGGTGAGGCAATACGTAAAGGGGGGTATAGAAGGCTTTATTAGATTTATGGGAATGGGAGGATAGGGGAGGGATTCTTAGAAGGGGGTAGGCAAGTAATAGGAGGGAAAGGTAGAGTGTAGAAATAAAGTAAAAGAAACTGGAGGGATAAGAAATAAGAGATATGCAGAAACATAAAAGCAAAGATTGGGAGTAGAATGTTTTGGGAAATGTGTATGTCTATATATGTATGTATATATGGATATGTGTATATATATAACTATAGCCACAGAGAAAAAATATTCACAATTAATTGTTGTTATTGTATTCATCCTTCCTTCCCAAGAAAGACAATGCCATTAGAGAAATGATGACATGACTTGCACTTGACTTTGTTTTCAGTGAGGGAGGACTGTGCAAGTCACCAGCCTCACTTCTCCTCTAAAGCCACCTGAATGTACTGACCAGATATTCATTAGGATGCTTAGAGATGAGCCAGGATGCACTGAGAGTCTTTGGGCCCTTTAGGCCAAGGTTTTTGCAGGTATTCACTTAGGGTGAGGCCCAACCATTAATTGAATATGCCTGTTTAGGAAGTAGCCAGGACATGACCCTTTTAATGAGGCCAAGAAAAATAAAGACATCAGGCTGGGAGGAAAACAGCAACAGTTACTATTGATAATCACTCTAAAGGTAGGAGGTCCAGAGGAGCCCTTAGACAGGGGCCCATTGGTGTCTTAGCTTCAGAGTGCAGTAGGTTTAAGGTTTTGGGAGAGGACAGGACAGAGGCAAGGGAAGGGAAGGGAAGGGAAGGGAAGAGAAGGGAAGGAGCCAGTAAAAACCAAGTCAACTGGGCATCTCTTGGCCATCCAATTACCTTCCTTTGGAGAGGAAAGAGGAGGGGGAGGCAGACAGCAGAGGAGGAGTTGAATTACCCAGCTAACTGGGTCCCAGTTCAGCCAGCTGTGTCTACTCACAGGATTGTGTTCATCCTTCATTGCCAAAGAACACCATGCCATCAAAGAAGTGATGATGTGACTTGCACTTGACTTTGTTTTGAGAGAGGGAGGGTTGTGCAGGTCATCAGCCTACACTTAATTGTAACATTCTTGGGGGAGAGGTGAAGGAAAAAAGAACAAAGTAAAAACATTTACAGCAGAGAACAAAAGAAAACTTACACTGGAGCAAAGAAAAGATGGAAATCTCTCAACATAACGTAATATTTATCATGCAGGTTTTCTTGAAATGAAAATTTATTGTTACATATTTTGAATCCTCTCATGTTCTGCTATACTCATGATGGGCATTTCCTCTCCATTTTTTACTTTGTATTTAGGTTAATGATAAGTGTTTTTTTTCTTTTCTCTATTTCATATTTGTGCTCTGGTGTTTGAGTCTAAAATAAAATTTAAAACAAACAAAAAAACACCTTAGACTATAGAATCTTATTTTCATGACAAAGAAGACCAAAACATACAATCAGAAAAAGACAACAAAGTCAAGATTTCTACATCAAACGTCTCCAAGAAAATAAGGAATTGACACACGTCATTGATCTCAAAAAGGATTTTGAAAATCAAGTAGGGGAACAATATTGGGAAGTGAAATGAGGGTGACATAAGAAAATCATGAAAAGCGAGTTAACAGCATGTTGAAGGAGGCACAAAAAGAGGTGAAGAAAATAACACATTACAAAATAGACTAACCCATATGCAAAAGAGGAGAATGACCAATGAGGAGAAGACTGCCTTAAAAAGCCAAATGGAAAAGGAGATCCAAAACCTCACTGAAGAAAATAACTCCTTAAAAATTAAAATGGAACAAATGGAAGCTAATGACTCCGTGAGAAATTAAGAATTTGTAAAACAAAACCAAAAAAACCCGAAAAAATAGACAATGATTTGAAATTCTCAATGGAAAGAACAGCTGATCTAAAAATACATTTGGGATAGAGAATATTTTATTTAATTATTGGAATACCTAAAAGACTGATCTTTTCAAATTTATTAATTTTAGTTTTCAACACTCATTTCCATGGGAATTTGAGTTCCAGATTTTCTCCTCATCTCACCTCTGCTCAACCCAGAGTTGGTGTGCTTTCTGATAACCCTTTCACCAGACTACCCTCCCTTCTAGCATTGCCCTTCTCCTCTTTCTTTCTTGTTGGGTAAGATAGATTTCTGTACCCTAATGCTTGTATATCTTACTTTCCACTTCTATGTAAAAGCAATTAAAAATTTTTTTTATATCATTGACTTCCAAATTCTCTCACTTATCCTTTTCCTTCACACACACACACACACACACACACACACACACACACACACACTATTCTAGAAGACAATCAATTCAATACAGTTTATACATGTACATAATAATTATATTGTGAAAGATTAATTATATTTCCCTCCATCCTATCACATCTCCAATTTTTATTTTTTCTGCTTTCACCCTGTCCCTTTCACAAGTTCTTTCTTCTGACTACCTCCTTTCCCAATCTGCCCTTCCCATCTATAAAAACCCTTAGTTTCCTGTCAGGTAAGATATCCAATTGAGTGTGTTTGTCATTCCCTCCTTAAGTCAAATACAATGAGAGTATTCCTTCATTCCCTCTCATCTCCCCCTTCTTCTGCTTCTAAATATCAGAGAAGTGTGCCTTAATAATCCCTTGAAAGAAGATGGTTACACTCCTTTTTTCATCATTACTTTCACATAGTCCAATATTTTGTTTTTTCTAAGCAAAGGCATTTATTAAAATAGCATTGGAAGAAAAATTGCAATGGAACATATACCCCAAACCTGGGGCACACTCTCCCACAAACATACCTAAAAATATCATTAGTAGTATGTAATTCTGTAAATTAGTATAACTCATTCCTCAGAGGGTACAAGACTTTCAAAGTTTTCTTCTTATGTTAGGGCCTTTCGAACAAAAATAGCTTACAATCTTCCCAGCTCTCACCCTCCTGTCTCTACAAAAACAGTGACCCTGCAAAACTAGAGCTCCAGAAAGAATGCCCTACCATATCTGGCAAGTTAATTCACTCAGTTTGGGGATTCCATTCTAGGGTAAGCTGCCATGATTCATAAGTATAAGTAAAAACCCATTCAATCTACTATATCTTTCAAGTCTCAGGCCATGTTTTTCTTTCTTTTGAAGGACTTTATAAAATTAAAATAATAATTTTATTGGTATTTTATATTTTGTAAATACCATCAAAATCTCTCCCCTTATTCCCTAACTCTTCCCCTCACAAAGAACCATCCCATATAACAATTCTTAAACTGGAGAAAAAGAAAAGAAAAAATCAGCAAAACCAACTAATAGAATGAAAAAATCTGGAAATACATGGAATATATCATATTCTCTGAAGCCTCCACTTTATGCAAAGGAATGGGGTAAGAATGTCTTCTCTTTTCTCCCTGGGGTTGTTTATAATATTACAATATTCACTCATGATTGTGTTGTGGCTGTTCTTTCTATTTACATTGTTGTAGTAGTGTATCATTTCTTGCTTCTGCTGACTTCACTCTCTATTAGATTGTATAAATCTTTCCAGGTTTCTTTGAATTCATCATATTCATCATTTCTCACAGCACAGTAATATTCTATTATATTAGTGGAGGACAAGTTGTTTAGCCATTCCCCAAACAATGGGCATCTATTAATCCAATAATTTTTAAATTTTCTCACTTGGATCTATTTTTGAGGTCAGTTATTTGTCCACTTCGTTATTTCATATTGTCCTCTATTTTTTCCTTCTCATGGTTTTTAAATAGTTTCTTGATTTCTCATAGTTATTAGTTTCCATCTGCTCCATTCTCATTTTGAAGAATTATTTTCTTCAGTGTACTTTTGGACCTCCTTTTTCATTTGACCAATTCTGCTTTTTAAGGTATTCTTCTCCTCATTGGGGTTTTGGATCCATTTTGCCATTTTTTAGTCTATTTTTAAGGTGCTGTTTTCTTCAGTATTTTTTTAAATTCTCCTTTAGTAATCTGGTAGCTCATGTTTCATGATTTTCTTGCACCACTCTCCTTTCTCTTCCCAATTTTCCTCAAATCTTACCAGATTTTCAAAATCCTTTCTGTGCTATACCATGATCTGTCACCAACTCATATTTTTCTTGGAGTTTTGATTTTGTTTTCTTTTGATTCTATGTTTGATCTTCTTTGTGCCCAAAGTAAGATTCTAAAGTTGGATTTTTTTTGTTTGGTTTTTTTAATGCTGTCTACTTATGTTCCCAGCCAAATGGTTGACTTTTTAACTCTTGGTCAAAGTAGGACTTTACTTCCAAGAAGGGTGGGTGTACTGTCCCAGGCTTCAGGGATTTTATATCAGCAGTTTGATATCCTATTCTTTGTGCACCCAGAACTCCAGAAGCACCAATATTGAGGCTGCTGATTCTGCCACAGGAGTGGAGCCAGATGCCAGATGGACCATGCTCTTCCCCCACTCAAGTCCTAAAGAGAGTTTCCACAGACTTTCTATGCTGTCTTTGTTGTTTGTTGGTTAAGAAGCCTGAAAACTGCCTCAGGTGCCAGTGATTCAGTCACCGAAGGACTGCTCTGGCCATGTCTGTGCTGGTGATTGCCCTCTGCTCTTAGCTCAGTGTGATAGACTATTTCTGTTGATATTCCAGCCTGTCTTGGGCTGGAGGTTTGCTCCATTCTGTCATTTTGTGAGTTTTGTAAGTCTAAAATTTGTTTAGACTCATTTTCCAGGGAATTGGGGGGTGGGACTTGAGAGGTGGAACTCCAACAACTTTACTCTGCCATTTTGACTCTGGCCACAAGACATGATCAAAAAAGTGATCCTAGACACCATCTTTCAAGAAATTATCAGGGAAGGATCCAAGATGGTAGAGTAGAAAGATACACATATAATAGCTCCTAACCCAGACCTCATAAAATACCTGTAAAGAAGAACTCCCAACAAATTCTGGAGCAGCAGAAGCCACACAATAATGGGGTGGAGGAGATTTTTGTTCCAGAGAGCCCTGAAAAACTGACACCAAAGGTCTGTCACACAGTAGACCCAGAGCAGAGCTCAGCCCTGCCTTGGCCACTGTTCTGAGGGGAGCAGATCCGAGCAGGCTTTAGGGGCAGAATCTCCAGTGGCTACGCAATTCCCTCTACCCACATGTGCTAAAGGTCAGAGAGAAGTGAGTGGGGTGTCTCCTTTACTCAGGCCCCCTCAGGAGGCAGCAGAGGAAGCAGCAGTGAACAGGGGCTCCCAAAGCAGGGAGGAGCTTGGATCCATTGTTGAAGGTCTCCACATAAACTCCCTGAGGGAACTGAGCCCCTTGTGGTGTTCCTGCCCCTACCAGAGCACTTGAAATTAATTTCACACTGAATAGCAGCCCTGCCCCTATCAAAAGCACTGAGACTGGGAAGCAAGATTTGAATCTCAGACCCCAAGCACTAGCTGGGCCGAACTGGAGGCAAGGTGCGTGTTAAGAGGAAACTCCGAAGTCAAGTAACTGGCTGGGAAAATGGCCAGAAAAGGGTAAAAAATATGACCATGGAAGGTTACTTTCTTGGTGAACAGATATCTCCTCCCATCCTTTCTGATGTGAAAGAACAATGCTTACCATGAGAGAAAGACATAGAAGTCAAGGCTTCTGTATCCAAAACATCTGAAATAAATATTCATTGGGCTCAGGCCAAGGAAGAGCTCAAAAAGGGTTTTGAAAATCAAGTTAGAGAGAAAAAACTGAGAAGAGAAATGAGAGAGATGCAAGAAAAGTATGAAAAGCAGGTCAATACCTTGCTAAAGGAGACCTCCAAAAAATGCTGAAGAAAATAACACCTTGAAAAATAGGGTAACTCAATTGGCAAAAGAAGTTCAAAAAGCCAATGAGGAGAAGAATGCTTTCAAAAGCAGAATAAGCCAAATGGAAAAAAAGGTTCAAAAACTCACTGAAGAAAATAGTTCTTTAAAAATTAGAACAGAACAGATGGAGATAAATGACTTTCTGAGAAACCAAGGAATCACAAAACAAAACCAAAAGAATGAAAAAAGAGAGAAGATAATGTGATATATCTCACTGAAAAAACAACTGGCCTGGAAAATAGATCCAGGAAAGACAATTAAAAATTATGGGACTACGTGAAAGCCATGATCAAAAAAAGAGCCTAGACATCATCCTTCATGAAATTATCAAGGAAAACTGCCCTGATATTTTAGAACCAGAGGGCAAAATAAGTATTAAAGGAATCCACCAATCACCACCTGAAAGAGATCCAAAAAGAGAAACTCCTAGGAACACTGTGGCCAAATTCCAGAGTTCCCAGGTCAAGGAGAAAATATTGTAAGAAGCTAGAAAGAAACAATTCCAATATTGTGGAAATACAATCAGGATAACACAAGATCTAGCAGCTTGTACATTTAAGGGATCGAGGGGCATGGAATAGGATATTCCAGGAGTCAAAGGAACTAGGTCTAAATCCAAGAATCACCTACCAAGCAAAACTGAGTATAATACTTCAGGTGAAAAACTGGTCTTTCAATGAAATAGAGGATTTTCAAGCATCTTTGATGAAAAGACCAGACCTGAAAAGAAAATTGGACCTTCAAACCCCAGAATGAAGAGAAGCATGAAAAGGCAAATAGTAAAGAGAAGTCATAAGGGACTTACTAAAGTTCAACTATTTGCATTCTTACATAGAAATACAATATTTGTCACTCTTGAAACTTTTCAGTATCTGGGTAGTTGGTGAGATTACACACACATGCACACATACACACGTGTGTGCACATGCATGTGTGCACGCACACCCAGAGACAGAGAGCACAGAGTCAATTGAATAGGATGGGATTGCATCTTAAAAAAATGAAGTTAAGCAGTGAGAGAGAAATGTATTGGGAGGAGGGACGAAAAAATGGAATGGGGCAAGTTATCTCTCATAGAAGAGGCAGGCAGGAGACTTTTTAGTGGAGGAAAAAAGAGGGGAGGTGAGAGAAAAACATGAATTTTACTCTCATCACATTCGACTAAAGGAAGGAATACAATGTACACCCATTTTGGTATGAAAACCTATCTTACAATACAGGAAAGTGGGGGAGAAGGGGATAAGCAGGGTGGGTAGGATGATAGAAGGGTGGGCAATGGGAGGAGGGAGCAATTTGAAATCAACACTCTTGGGGAGGAAGAGTATCAAGAGAGAATAGAAGCAATGGGGGTTAGGATAGGATATTGGGAAATATAGTTAGTCTTACACAGCACCACTATTATGGAAGTCACTTGCAAAACTACATAGATATGGCCTATATTGAATTGCCTGCCTTCCAAAAAGGAATGGGTGGGGAGGGAGTGATAGGGAGAAGTTGGAACTCAAAGTTTTAGGAACAACTGTCGAGTATAGTTCTTGCTACTGGGAAATAAGAAATACAGGTAATGGGAAATAGAAATCTATCTGGCCCTACAGGACAAAAGAGAAGATGGGGACAAAGGAAGGGAGGGATGATAGAAGAGAGGACACATTAGTGATAAGGGAAATTAGAATGCTCAGTGTATTGGGATGGGGGGAGGGAACAAATGGGGAGAAAATTTGGAACCCAAAATTTTGTGAAAATTATAAAAGTTGAATAACTAAATTTAAAAATAATAAAAAAAATTATCAAAGAAAAGTGTCCTGATCTTCTAAAACCTGAGAGTAAGACAGAATTGTAAAGAATCCACACCTCACCTCCTGAAAGACGTCCAAAAAGAAAAACTCCTAGGGATATTGTAGTCAGATTCCAGAGTCCCCAAGTCAAGGAGAAAATAATATCAGCAGCCAGAAAGAAATGATTAAAGTATGGTAGATCACAGTCAGGATAACAGAATAATTTAGCAGCTTCTACACTAAGAAATGGAAGGGCTTAGAATAGGATATTCCAGAGGTCAGTCGCTTATTGGGAACTGACTTTCAATGATATAAAGAACTCAATGCATTCTTGCGAAGTCAATACTAAATAGAACATATACTGACTTTAGTTTCAGTATTCAAGAGAAGCACTAAAGGTTAAAGAGCAAAGAAAAATCATAAGGGACTCATTAAAGTTGAAGTGTTTACATTTCTACATGGAAATATAATATGTGTAAATCATGAGACTTTTATCATCATTACAGTAGTTGGAGACAATATGTGTGCATGCATACACACATATAAACATACATTAATACAGATTTATACATATATGCACATGTATATATGTATATATACCCACATATATACATACATGTACACTCAATTATGTATGTGGAAATATGTATATGTGTATGTATAGATATACATGATATAAATATACATATAGATTTAGGTATAGGTATAGATATAGATATATATGCAGAGGGCATGGGGTGAGTTGAATATGAAGGGATGATTTCTAATAATCAGTGAACAAATGAGCATTTATTTAGTGCCTACTATGTTCCAAGGACTGTATTAGACTCTGGAGATATCAAAGAAACAAATGAGGTAATCCCTCTCCTTAAAGTAGTTATATTCTAAAGGGGAAGCTAACATGTGCATATATATTATATATGTGTGTGTATACATGCATATAAATTGTGTGTGTATGTGTATATATAGATATGTGTGTATGTACATGGGATAGCTAGGTGGTACAGTGGATTGAGTGCCAGGAGTATAGTTAGGAGGACTTATCTCTGTGAGTTCAAACCTAGTTTCAGATATATATTTGGTGTATGATGCTAAGCAAAGTACTTACCCCTTTTCCTCAATTCTGTAGCTGCTAAAAAAAAATGATAACAAGAAGGAAATAGTGAACTATTGAATCATTTTTCTATGAAAACCACAAACACATTTATGAAGAAAATTGGACTCCACTGAAATGACTGAAACACAACCTATAAAAATGTGTGTTTCTCTATGTGTGTATGTGTATGTGTGTGTATTGGGTGGTGAGTCACTAGTAATTTGAGGAAATTATGAAGGTCTTCACACAGGATGTCCTATTAGAACTGAACTTGGATGGAAATTAAGGTTTCTAAGAATCAGAGTGGAGGAGAGAAAGCATTGTAGGTATGGGGATTGCAGAGGTGGGGGGAAATTTAGAGAAAGATTTTATATTGTGATTGAGGAATACAAAAAGGCCAGTGAGTCTGAAGCAGGCTGGAAGTATAAATTGTACACAAGTTAAGGATTTTTAATCCTTGTAGTTATTAGATATAATAACATAAAAATTAAGAGATAAAAAGAAGTCACCAAGGCTTATTGAGCAGGAGAGTGTCATAGTGAGGCCTGTTATATAGGAATATAATTTTGACAGCTATGTGAAAGATGTCTCAGAATAAGGAAAGATTAAGAGAAAGGTTATGGTGACTGGAAGTAGAGTGACAAATGGGAAAAAAAAATACGGTTTCACTGAAATTATATTCTGATGCCTCATTGTGCTGTGGAAGTGGCTTGGTATTCTGGAAGGGAATGCCAGCAGAACACAAACTATGTTAAGTCCAACTAAATGGGGAAAGCAAAGCAAAACAAAGTTTAAAAAAATGAAAATTCTTAGGTTTAAGACCCAGAGAAAGACTTTGCATCTGCTACCTGAGAGCAATCTTACTGAAGTGTTGCTAGTCTGGGATTATCTTGTGTATGAAGATAATGATAATGAAGATTGTGATAATGATGTATGTATGAGTGTTTCCAGGAACTCTGACCTCTAGGTAGCCTGGGAGTTCGCACTGGTGAAATTGATGTATTTTTGGAATAGAAGTAATTGTAATCTGAACAAAATTTATATCATAAGCTAGCCACTCAGTAGGAACCATGTTTCATACTTTTTCATAATATGAAGTACTATGTACTTAGAACTAGATATTTAAGACTCTCATGTAAGAATAGTTCAATTAAAAATTACAGATATTAGTAATACACTCAAACCCAGCTGATAGTTATGGATTAAGAACCATCTGAAAGCACTTTGCTAAACACTGTGATAAAAAGAAAAGAAGCCTAAAGTTCTTAAACAAGTGTTTTAGTATATGAAATATCCACAAAGAACAAATTATGAGGGAAGGGAAGAATAAGCTTAACTGTGTCATGGCCCATGAAAGCAGAAAACAAACAAGACAATTTCTTATGATAAAAAGAGAAACAAATAGAAACGCCCAGTTTTGATTCACTTTTTCTTTCAGTGAATGGATGCTACTATATCTTCTATTATTTATTCTTTCAATTTCAAGTGGATGCAAGAGTGGCTGCTTTATGTTATCTGCATTATATATTGCAAATTTTATCTTAGAGATTCAGGAACATCACCCCAAAGATCTCACATCAGAAGTTTAAGGGTTGAGTGAGATATGCGTATGTATGTGTGTGTATGTGTTTGTGTGTGTATTGTTTCCTTCCATACATACACATGTATATATGTATGTAAAACTTATTTTAGCTCGGTCTGTATTTTCCTGGAATTAATGTAAGCATCTATGGAAGTTACCCTCTCAGATCAGTTCCATTAATCAGGAACAAAGTAAAGTATAAATCTGAAACTTCAACTACAAATTGCAGTGATTCAGTCTACTCATGTCCAAAATTCTCAAAGATAACTTTCATAACAAACATAATAAAATAAAATTTAAAAGTAAAAATTAAGAACTAATAAAACCATGTATTTGTAGGATCATCCTCATTATCTCATGAATTTGTAACGCTAGTCAGTTCATTTATTGATATTTTATTTTGCAGTACCCTTGCCATTTCTCTATGCCTATAAATGAGATAATATGAGGTAATGGATTTAGTGCTAAATATAGGGTTAGTAAGACCTAGACTTGAATCTCAGGAACTTACTGTTTGACACCAAGTGAATCACTTTCATGCACTCACATTTCTTCATAGAATCTCTCTTTCCTTTTAAAGCATAACTCAAAGCATATCATTATCAGTATGAAAGCTTTCTTGAGCTCTGCCACAGCCACTCCCGATAATAGTACTTTTCCTCCCATATCACCTTGTAGCTAATAACTTTTAATTTATTCATTATGTTTTTCTGTGCCCATATCACATATCTTACACACAGCTTTGTGTGTGTGTGTGTGTGTGTGTTCAAGAGAGAGAGAGAGACAGAGAGAGAGAGAGAGAGAGAGAGAGAGAGAGGGAGGGAGGGAGGGAGGGAGGGAGAGAGAGAGAGAGAGAGAGAGAGAGAGAGAGAGAGAGAGAGAGAGAGAGAGAGAGAGAGAGAGAGAG
>CM053769.1:635024301-635060281 GCA_028658325.1 Potorous gilbertii
GGAAGGAGGGAGCAACTTGAAGTCAACACTCTTGGGGAGGGACAGGATCAAAAGAGAGAATAGAAACAATGGGGGGCAGGATAGGATGGAGGGAAATATAGTTAGTCTTACACAACACGACTATTATGGAAGTCATTTGCAAAACTACACAGATATGGCCTACATTGAATTGCCTGCCTTCCCAAAGGGAATGGGTGGGAAGGGAGGGATGGGGAGAAACTAGAACTTAAAGTTTCAGGATCAACTGTTGAGTATTGTTCTTGCTACTAGGAAAAAGAAATACAGGTAATGGGGAATAGAAAGTTATCTGGCCCTACAGGACAAAAGAGAAGATGGGGTATGGGAAGGGAGGGATGATAGAAGAGAGGGCAGATTGGTGATATGGGCAATAAGAATGTCCAGTGTATTGGGGAGGGTGCAGGGGACAAATGGGGAGAAAATTTTGGAACCCAAAATCTTGTGAAAATGAATGTAAAAAGCTAAATAAATTTATTTAAATAAAAAAAAACCAAAAAAAAGAAAAAAAATATTTGTGTTTACTTGAATAATTAATTTAAAATTGTTGTTTGTTGTTCATCCTCCATTGATGAAGAGGAACAATGAACGACATCAGGAAGGTGATATCTTGACTTTCAAGTGAATTGGATTTGAATAAGGCAGAGCTGTGTTAAGTCATCAGCCTTACCCCCTTCTCCAGAAACATTTGATATCATTTACAAGTATAGGATAAAACAAACAGAACTAGATTTAAAGGAAAGAGTGCTGCAATCTTATTCTCACCCTTAAATTTATTAGCTGTCCAACACTGGCAAATCAGTAAATATTTCTGACTCATAGGTTGTTCTTCTATAAAACTTGGATAATACTGCTTGCACTGTCTTACAGTGTTATAATAATTAAACCAGAATTTAAATTGGATAGCACTATGTAAAAAGATGGATTCTTAATCATAAGATAAATTCAAGTGAGTTGCACAGAGTAGGCTCTTAATAAATGTTCAGCTGAGCTAGAAGTAAAAGGCAATTATAGTATTTTAACTTTGTAAAATTCTCATTGGTTTTGAGTTTCCAACAATCACTTCCACAAGTTTTAAATTTTCTCCCTGTGCCACCCCCTCCATCCCTAAGATAGTATGCAATCTCATATGGATTCTACACATACATTCTTATTAAACATATTTTCCTTTTAATCATATTGCATAGAAGAAATAAAGTGAATGAAATAAAACCACAAGAAAAAACAAATCATAACATAATAACAGATAAAATAGTGTGGTTCATTATGCATTCTGACTCTTCAGTTCTTTCCCTGGATGTAGATGGCATTTTGCATCCTTTGGAAGTGTTTTAGGTCCTTGCATTGCCGGGAAGGGCTAAATTCATCAGATACAATCCTCCTACACTGTGACTCTCACCGTGAATAATGTTTTCCTGATTTTGCTCATTTCACTCACCATCAGTTCATATAAATCTTTCCAGGATTTTTTGAAGTCCTCCTGTTCATCATTTCTTAACTGCAATAGTATGCTATTAAATTCATATACCACTACTTGCTTAGGGTTCCCCAACGGATAGACATCCCCTTGATTTCCAGTTCTTGGCCACCACAAAAAGAGCTGCAATAGGTGTTTTTGTACATGCGGCTCCTTTTGTCATTTTTATGACATTCCATTTTTGGAATATAGCACTAGCAGTGGTATTGCTGGGTAAAGGGTATGTACATTTTTATGGTCCTTTAGGCATAGTTCCAAATGGCTCTTCAGAATGGTATAATCAGCTCACAGTTTCACCAACAATGAATTAATGTTCCCCCTCTCCCACATCTTTTCCAACATGTGTTTCATTCTCCTGTCATGTTAGCCAATCTGATAGATGTGAAGTGGTACCTTGGAGTTGTTTTGATTTGCATTTCTCTAATCAATAGTGACTGAAAGCAGTTTTTCTTATGACTACAGATACCTTTAATTTCCTCCTCTGTAAACTGCCTATGTCTGAGATTAACATAGCTTCCCCTCACTTTTTTACATGAGCTGAAACATAAGATATTGTACTCCAGCCTTTTACGTTTACCCTGTGTGTATTCCCCTTGTTTCAAATGTGTTTCTTGTAAACAACATATTGTAGGATTGTAGTTTTTAATCAATTATACTGCCTCTATTTTATGGGAGAGTTCACCACATTCACAGGCAAAATTATGATTACTATCTGTGTCTGTCTCTCTCTCCTATTCCCCCCCACATTATGCTTTTATTTCTCTATTCTTCCTTGCCCTCAGAAAAGTTTTCCATTAGACCACGGCCTCCCTCAGCTTTCCCTCCCTTCCAGTAGCACCTCTTTCCTTTTTCCTTATTACTTCCTCCATTCCTTCTAACCATCCCTTACTTTTTCTTTCCCATTTCCCCTCCTGCTGCATGTAGGTCAAGTTAGATTTTTATATATAACTGAGATGTTGCTCCTTCCTTGAAGGAAATCTGATGAGAGAAAACCCCAAGCAGTGTTCATGTCCCTCCCCTCTTTCCTTCTGCTATGTTATGTTGTTGGGCATCTTCATGTGAAGTAATTTACTGTTTTCCACTTCTCCTTTCCTCTTCTCCCACTGCAATCCCTTTTTACACTTTAATTATATTTTCATCATTACATCAGGTAATTGATACCCACTCCTGCTATTTTTGTGTATCTCCTTTAAATGTCATAATAAGTTTTCATTTTCCAAGATTAACAAGTATCATTCTTCATATTAGGGATGTAAAAATTTGCCCATATTTAATAACATTGTTCCCTGTTTATGTTTTAGTACCTCTCTTGAAGATCAAATTTAGTATTGAGTTCTTTCCTTTTCATCAGGAATAGCTATAGACTCCTTATTTCATTGAATGTACATCTCCTTGCCTGAAAGATTATGCTCAGTTTTGCTGGGTAGTTGATTTTTGGTTGTCTTCTCAGCTGCTTTGCCTTTCAAACCCTCCAGTGTTTTAATGTGGCTGCTGCAAGGTCCTGTGTGACCCTGTCTGTGGTTCTCTGATATTTGAATTGTTTCTTCCTGTCTGCTTGCAGTATTTTCTCCTTGACCTGATAGTTCTGGAATTTGGCAGGAATATTCCCTGGCATTTTATATTTGGGATCTCAATTAGGAGATGATCAGTGGATTCTTTTAAAGACTATTTTGCCCTCCAGATCTGGACCTCAGAGTAGTTTATCTTGATGCTTTCTTGAAAGAAAATGTTCACGCTGTTTTTTTTTTTTCATCACAACTTTCTAGTAGATCAATAATTCTTAGATTTTTCTCTCCTGGATCTATTTTCCAGGACAGTTAATTAACTAATGAGGCAAGTTCCATTTTCTTCTATTTTTTTCATGCTTTAGATTTTGTTTTTTGTCTGATGCTTTATGATAGAGTCATATGCTTCCATTTGTCCATTTCTAATTTTTAATGAATTGTTTTCTTCATTTAGCTTTTGAATTTGCTTCCCCCTTTGTCTATATTTTGCTCTTATGCATTGTACCTCCTTATTCATTTGGTCAATTTTAATTTAATTTTATTTTTATTGCTTTATTTTTTTATTTCCAGTGTTCTACAATCACTCTCACATAACTTAGATTTTTACCCCTCTCTCTCCTTCTTTGTTCAATCCCAACCCCCTCCCTCTCTGAGACAGCATACAATTTTATATAAGTTCTAAGTATACATTCCCATTAAATACATTTTCACCTTAGTTATGTTGCATAAAAGAATTAAAATTAATGGGAGAAATTAGATTACAAAGCAAAACACAATACAAAAGAAAACCATCTACTACATTCTGTGTTGGAATTCCATAATTTTTTTTCTTTTCCCCCCTCTGGATGAGGCAGGCATTTGCCTTAAGAGATGATTGGGAATTTTTTAAGTCCTTACATTGCAATTTAGTTCCTCCACTAGTATAGTTTTGCTTTCCAGAAAAAAATCCTCATGCACTGTGGTTGTTGTTGCGTATAAAGTTTTCCTGGTTCTGCTCCTTTCACTCACCATCAGGTCATATAAGTCTTTCCAGGCCTCTCTGAAGTCTGACTGTTCATCATTTCTTAGCACACAATAGTGTTCCGTTACATTCATGTACCACAGTTTATTCATCCATTGGCCAATTAAGGGATATCCCCTTGATTTATAGTTTTTGACCACCACAAAGAATGCTGCTATAAATGTTTTTGTACATGTGGGACTCTTTCATACTTTTATTATCCTTTGGGGATACGGTCCTAGAAACGGTATTGCTGGGACACACATTTGGAGCCCTGTGGGTATAGGTACAAATTGCTCTCCAAAATAGTTGAATCAGCTCACAGCTCCACCAATAATGAAGTAGTGTTCCAGCTCTCCTACGTCTTCACAAACATTTATCACCATCCTGTTTTTTCATGTAACCCAATCTGAAAGTTGTGATATGGTATCTTAGAGTTGTTTTGATTTGCATCTCTCTAATCAATAGTGACTTTGAGTATTTTTTCATATGAGTATAGATAGCTTTAAATTTTTCCTCTGAAAACTGTTTGTTCATATTCTTTGACCATTTATCAAATGAGGAATGAGTTGTATTCTTGTACATTTGAATAATTTCTCTATATATTTTAGAAATGAGGCCTTCAACAAAGACATCAGTTGCAAAATTCTTTCCCTGTTTTCTGCTTCCATCCTAATCTTGGTTGCATTGCATTTGTTTGTGCAAAACCTTTCCAATTTAATATAATCAAAATTATCCATTTTGAATTCCATATTGTTTTCTATCTCTCTATTAGTCAAAAATTTTCCCTTCTACATAAATCTGATAAATACACTAATTCTTGATCTAAAAATTTTTTATAGAACCAGTCTTTATTCCTAGGTCATGTACCCATTTGGACTTTATTCTTGGTTATGGAATCAGGCACTGGTCTATGCCTAGTTTCCTCCATATTGTTATCAAATTTTCCCAGAAATTTTTATCGAACAGTAAGTTCTTATCTCAGAAACTGGGGTCCATGGGTTGATCAAACTGTAGATTGCTATATTCATTGACTACTGTGTCTTGAGTACCTAACGTATTCTACTGGTCTATACTTCTGTTTATTAGCAAGTACCAGTTTTGATAATTGCTGCTTTACAATACAATTTAAGATCTGGTAGATATAGGTCACCTTCCCTAGTATTTCTTTTCATTAGTTCCCTCGCTATTCTGTACCTTTTATTCTTCCAGATGAATTTTCATTTTTTTTCTAACTCTACAAAATACTTGTCTGAAAGTTTGATTGTATTACACTGAACAAATAAATTAATTTAGGTAGAATTGTCATTTTTATTATAATCTCTCGGCCCACCTAAGAGCAACTGATGTTTTCCCACTTACATCTGACTTTATTTATGAAAATTGTTTTGTAATTGTGTTCATATAGTCCCTGGGGGTGTTTTGACAGGTAGACTCCCAAGTATTTTATAGTGCCTACCCTAGCTTTTATAGTGCCTACCCTAGAATTTCTCTTTTTTTCTCTTGCTGTCTGACTTTGTTAGTAATATATAGAAATGAAGAAGATTTGTTTGGGTTTATTTTGTAACCTGAAACTTTGCCAGAGTTGTTTATTAGTTCAAGTAAGTTGTTACTTGATTCTCAGGGATTCTATAAGTATGTCATCATAACATGTACAAAAAGTGATAAGTTAGTTTCTGCTTTGCCCATTCTAATTCCTTCAATTGCTTTTTCTTCTCTTCTTGATACAATTAACATTTATAGCACCATATTGAAGAGTAGTGGTGATAATAGACATCTTTGATTCACCCATGGTCTCATTGGAAATGCATCTAGCTTATCCCAATTGCATGTAATGCTTGCTGAAAATTTTAGGTAGATACTGCTTATTATTTTATGGAAAGTTCCATTTATTCCTAAGCTCTCCAGTATTTACCATGAGAATGAGTGCTGTATTTTGTCAAAAGCTTTTGCTGCATCTATTGAGATAATCATGTGGTTTGTGTTAGTTTTCTTGTTAATGTGACCAATAATGTTAACAGTTTTTTAATATTCAACCAGCCCTGCATTCCTGGTATAAATCCTACCTGATTAAAATATATTATTCTAATGATTAGTTGCTGTATTCTCCTTGCTAAAATCTTATTTAAAATGTTTGCATCTATATTCATTAGAGAAATTGGTCTATAATTTTCTTTCTCTGTTTTGACTCTTTCTGGTTTAGGTAACAAAACCATATTTGCATCATAAAAAGATTTTAGGAGGACTCTCCGAATTTTCCCAACTAGTCTATATAGTACTTGAATTAACTCTTCTTTAGATGTATGATAGAATTCACTTGTGAATCCATCTACGCTGGAAATTTTTTCCTAGGGATTCCATTGATGACTTCTTTGGTTTCTTTTCCTGAGATGGGATCATTTAAGCATTCTACTTCCTCTTCATTTAGTATGGGAAATTTATATATTTTAAAATAACCATCCATCTCATTTAGATTGTCGAATTTATCAGCATACAGTTGTACAAAGTAGTTTCTTATTATTGTTTCAATTTCCTTCTCATTAGAGGTGAGTTCACCCTTTACACTTTTGATATTGGAAATTTGGTTTTCCTCTTTCTTTTTTTAATCAAATTTGCCAAAACTTTATCAGTTTTATTGTTTTTTTCCTAATCCAACTTCTGGTTTTATTCATTAGTTCAATAGTTTTCTTAATTTCAATTTTATTTATCTCTCCTATGATTTGCAGTATTTCTAATTTGGTATTTACTTGGGGATTTTCGATTCATTCTTTTTCGAGTTTTTTCAGCTGCTTGCCCAATTTATTGATCACTTTTATTAACGTAGACACTCAAAGACATAAAACTTCCATTAAGAATTGCTTTTGCAGTATATCACAAAATTTTGTAGCCTCTCTCATTATTGTAATTCTCTTGAATGAAATTGTTGATTATTTCTATGATTCTTTGTTTAACCCACTCATTCTTTATGATTAGATTGTTTAGTGTCCAATTAGCTGTTGCTTTATATTACTATAGCCTTTGATTATATACAAGTTTTATTGCACTATGATCTTATAAGTACATATTGACTATGCCTGCCTCTCTGCACTCTATTGTGAGGTTTTTTGACCTAGTACAAGGTCAATTTTTGTATATGTGCCATATACCACTGAGAAATGGTATATTCCTTTCTATCCCCATTCAATTTTCTCCAGAGTTCTATCATATCTATGTTATACAGAGTTCTCTTCACCTCATTAACTTTTTTCTTGATTATTTTGAGGATAGAGTTATCAAGTTCAAAGAGGGGGAGTTTGAGATCCTCCACTAGTATAGTTTTGCTTTCTATTTCTTCCTGTAACTCCCTTAACTTTGCCTCTAAGATTTAGGATGTTATACCACTTGGAGCATATATATTTGGTAATGAAATTGCTTTGTTGTCTATGGTACATTTTAGCAGGATATAGTTTCCTTCCTTATCTCCTTTGATTAGATCTAGATCTGCTTTTGCTTTGCCTGAGATTAGGATTACTATCCCTGATTTTTTTACATTAGTTGAAGCATAATAAATTCTATTCCAACCTTTTGTCTTTATCCTATGTGTATATCCCCTTTTGGAATTGTGTTTCCTGTAAACAACATATTGTTGGATTATTATTTTTAATCCACTTTGCCATCTGTCTCTGTTTTATGGGATAGTTCATGCCATTCACATTCAAAGGTATGATTACAGTTTTTGTCTTTCCCTCCATCTGCTTTTCCCTTCTTTATGTTTTGTTGTCCTTTCTCCCTTTCCCTTCCCAAGCGTTTTAATTTTTCAACACTGTCTCCCTCAGTCTTCCCTCCCTTCATTCAACCCCGCTCTCTTTTAATCCCCTTTTCCCTTACTACTTCTTCCCTCCCTTTTAGCCTCCCCTTCCTTTTCTTTCCCCCTTCCCCTCCTATTTCCTATGTGTCTAGGTGTATTTCTATACTTAACTGAGTTTGTTGTACCCTCCTTGAATCCAATGAGATGAGAGTACCTTTAAAACAATAATCATCTCGCTCCCCTCTTTCTCTCTATTGTAATATATTTTAGTGCTTCTTCCTGTGATAAAATTTATTTTTTTCTGCCTCTTCCTTTTCACATCTCCTATTGCAATCCCTTTACACCCTTAAATCATCACATCATTTAATTTATGCGCACTTCCTCTATCTATCTATATTCCTTTTACATTTGATAATAAGTATATAATTCTCAAGATTAACAAATATCATTTTCCCTTAGAGGGATGGAAACAGCATTTGCATACTGTGTACCAGGGTTTTTTCCCCCCTGTTTACCTTTTTATGCCTCTCTTGAAACCTGCATTTGAAGATCAAATTTTCTACTGAGCTCTTATCTTTTCACCAGCAAGGTTTGGAAATCTCCTATTCCATTGAATGTCCATCTTCTTACCTGAAACATGATGCTCAACTTTGAGGGGTAATTAATCCTTGGTTGCAGTCCCAGTTCATTTGCCTTACAGAATATTGTATTCTAATTCCTTTGTTCTTTGAATGTAGAAGTTGCAAGTTCCTATGTGACCTTGACTGCAGCTCCTCAATATTTGTACTGTTTCTTTCTGGCTTCTGGCAGTATTTTCTCCTTCACTTGATAGGTCTGGAATTTGGCAACACTAATCCTTGGTGTTTTTAATTTAGGGTCCCTTTCAGGATGTGAATGGTAGATTTTTTCAATGAGTATTTTGCCTCTCGATCTAGGACTTCTGGGCAATTATCCTTGATGATTTCTTTGAAGATATTATCCCGGCTCTTGTTTTTATCATGGATTCCTTGTAGAACAATAATCCTTAGATTTTCTCTCCTGGATCTGTTTTCCCAGTCAGTGCTTCTTCCAATTAGATATTTTATGTTTTCTTCTGTCTTTTCATTCTATAGATTCTGTTTACCTGATTCTTGATGTCTCATAGATTCATTAGCCTCTACTTGCCTGATTCTATTTTTTATCAAATTGTTCTCTTCAGTTAACTTTTGTATCTGCTTTTCCTTCTATTTAATTGTTCCTTTTAAGGAGTTATTTTCACCTGTTAAGTTTGTTCTCTTCAGAGAATTCTTTTTTCATTTTTTAAAAATCGTTCGCCATATTTTCTTCAACTTTCATAACTTGAGATTTCAAATCTTTCCAGAGATCTTCCCAGAAATCTCTTTGTGCTTCTGACCAGTTCATATTCCCTTCTGAAGTTTCCGGTGGCAGCATAGTCTCAATGCTGACCTCTTTGTTATTTGTGTTTTAGTTTTCCCCATAGAAAGATTCTGTGGTCTTTTCTTTTCTGTTTTTCTTCTATTCATGATAAAAACCTTTTTCCTGGCTTTTAAAGGAAATTTCTGTGTCTGTGGCACAAGGAGCTCTGTCCAACAATTGTTGTGCCTAAAACTTGAAGCTTTGTGTGTTGTAGCCTCTGGTTCTTTCAGCTAGAAATTAAATGCTGCAGCTTACCTGGTGCTAACTGACTGGTGCTTGAATGAAAAGGCAGTTTAGGTCTTTTTGTGTTTTCCTTGCAGTTTCCTTGGAGGCAGCTCATTAAGTGTACAGGTAGGGTGGTCTGGTTGCTGGGGGCTCCTCTTCTGAACTAGAGCATGGGCAAACTCACCTTTCTGGGCTAGTGCTTTCCTGATTTCCCTGGGGTGCTGAGGTATGCCTGGGATCTTGGTGTTGGCAGTGGCTCACTTCACCCCCCATGGGTTTCAGGATTTTCTTCTAGTTTGTTGAGGTGGGACTGTCTGGGACAGCCCTGATCCTGAAGTAATTGCCCTTGGCCACAGCAAGTTGAACCCTCCTTAGCGATCTTTCTAGCCTCTCATGCTGAGAATCTGTTTACCCCTTCTGCTTCTCCTCCAGTTCCAGGGTTTTTTTCTGGGGTGAAAATCTCTGGACTGGTCAAGTTCCACAAAGGGAGGGAGCAGTTGCTGAGCACTCTGCCATCTTGGCCCCTGGAACCAGAAATCAATCAATTTTTATTTTTAAGGAGCTGTTATCTTCAGTGAATTCTTTTTTTCATTTTGTGAATGATATTTTTAAAATTATGTGATTTTTTCTTCTGCCCCTTCAATTTGTTTTTTAAAAACCTCTTGAACTCTTCCAAGAATGCTTTTTGGGTTTGAAACCAGTTCATATGCCTTCTTGAGGTTTCATATGTAGGTATATTGACAGTGAGGTTCTGTTCTGAATTTGTATCTTGATGGTCCCTGTCCCTGTATTAAGGTTCTGTTGTTCTTGCTTTGCTGACTTGCTTCATGTTCATGGTGGTTACCTTTTACTTGGCTTTTAAAGTGAATTTCCGCTTCTGAAGCATAGGGGGCTCTGACTCGCATTTCTTATGTCTGGTTTCTTGCTTTGTGTGTTGTGGCCTCTTGTTCTTTCAGCTAGTAGCTGTGCAGTACTGTAGCTTACCTACTGCTGGACTGGCTTGTGTGTGCCAGGACCTAGGCAAGGTGAAGTCTTTCTGAGTTTTCCCAGGGTTACACTGAATCTCCCACCATGAGCTGTTGGAGATGGATTGCCTGGCTCTGGTAGGTCTCATCCTATTTTAGGTCTCAGCTAGCATACAGATAGTCTCAGTAGCTGGTTAATTCTGTCTGTGTTGGTGTCTGCTCAATTACTCCGGCTGTGCTAAGGCATGTCTGGTTTCCTGGTTTTGGCATTTACCAGTTCCACACCCCTGGGGCACAGTCTCTTCTGCTGAGGTGATATTTGTTTGGATGCTTCTGGTCCTTAACTTGTCCTCTTCAGCCACAGCAAGAGAAACCCTTCCATCTATCTCTTTAGCCTCCCAAGATGAAAGAGTAATATTCTCCTTCTGTTGGTTTGACTATTCTATGATTTTTTCTGGAGAAATATTGTTTGGGTTTTTGAGGTCAAAAATGAGAGCACTTATAGTTTGGCCTGACATCTTCACTCCCCAAAGTTCAAGTGGGTGATTTTCAAACATTTAGGTTGTGGGTTGATCGCTGCAGCAGTGACTACAGCTGCTGGTATGGGCCCCGTGTTTCTTTCTCACTCAGTTCTAAGAGGCTTGTGAATCCTCACTGCAATTTTGATTCAGGCCACATAATGCCATTCCCTCTCTGCTATGGCTGTGGCAGAATCTGTGCTCCTGAAGCCTGCATGCTCTGTACTCTCAGCCCTGTGTAGCAAATTTTTCCCGTTTACTTTCTGGGTTTTCCTGAGCTGGAAGTCTGCCACTCTCTGTCTCCTAGTGGATTCTGTCACTCTAAAATTTGTTCAGATTCACTTTTCAGAGGCATGTGCAGGAGTTTGTGATGGAGTTCAGGAGAGTCCCAGCTTTCACTCTGCCATCTTGGCTCCACACATCTCTCATTGGTTTTTAAGAAATGTATGTGTATATATAGTTTAAAGTTTTAACAGAGAACAAAAAAGATAAAATGTATTGAATAAAAATTTCTGAAGAAAAGATAAACATTGAGATTGGATTAAAAGCTACTTAAAACTGATTTTAGGGAAAGAATTTATCATCAAGAAATATTGACTGTAAACTAAAAGAAGTTCAATAAAAGTAAGAAGTAACAGAGTTGTGTCACACATTCCCCTTGCAGAGTAACTGGGGAATATTGCATTAGCATGGTATTTGCCATTCCTTACTCTGTAGTGCAACATTTCAAAAAGATCTACTGTAATCTCCAAGTACAGAAAATTTAAGGAAATTGCATTACCCCATGAGTATACAAAGTTCACTTAAACTGTGATATTTCAAAGACAATTATAGATTTTTTTTAACTCACTGAAAAATAAATAATGACATGTATTTGATGCTCAGATTTAATCAATACAAATATTTATAAAATGGATGCAAAGTGAGAATGCTGAAAAGTCTAATATCTCTGACCTCAGTTACTTATGAACAGAAACTGCAATGAGGTAGAGAAAATTCATAAATCTTGGGCCTGCTTCTTCTCTTCTATATATTGCCATAATGCTGGACCAGTGGGATACCCAGTTTCTTCTTTTGGTGATCTGGGATCTAGATCTAATATCTGCTTGAGGATTATAAAGCCACACATGGAAGTAATCTCATTAATTTTCCATCCAAATGGTACCAGCCTTCTAAGCCTAGAAGAAAATGTATCATCTCTACATCTAATAGCGACCTTAGTTTCAAAGATGGGCATAATTTCAAATAACTTTTTCATGTTCTGAAACTAAATAAAAATCCTTAATTAAATGATACAAATGAAGCTGGTCTTTTAAAGGTAACACTTTCCCTAAGGGCAAGAATCTATATGTTTTAGGAAGGAGATATTTTGAAGTTTTTGCCTTATGTATCCCAGAATTACCTCAATGTGGGATTTTTCTCAACCATACCCTTGCTTATTCAGTATTATTCAAGTTCCCAGTTCTAAACTTCAACAACAATAACAGCAACAATATCAACAATAACAGTTTTCAGTAGAATAACTAGAAAGCATTTTTACTTTAAGGAATTTGAGGAAAAGTGTCTTATGTACTTCCACAACTCCTTTCCCATCCCTGAAGTCAAAGCTTTTTCAATCTCATAATCCTAGCATTTTTTTACACGGAGAAATTTTTGCCCTGATTTTTTTATACTACATTGACTAGTGTTATGCCTACAAATCATACCTTATACTGAATTATTGAGGCCATGCTGAGGAGATACTGTATGAGAATGTTGAGAGTGATTTCAAAAAATATTTCTTCCTAAATATACAATTTTGTCACCCCAAATATTATGAAAACAGAGAGTTCAGAGTCTTCAATCAGTCTTACTTTGCATATAATTTTTGTACTTCTATTTCTCTATCTGTTCTCCAAAAGACCACCCAGCATTATTGTGGTCTCCTTTCTTCACCCTTTCTAGAGATTTCAAAGGCTTTAGTTTGTAGGAATTCTTTTCCAATTAATTTTCTTTCTGTACTACTCAGTTTACACCAGCAACATAAGCAAACAATTAAATTTGCATTTTTGTTTATTGAGAAGATCAATTCCTCCATCTAATATTCTAAACTAGCATCTAAGCTGTTTTCACAGTGTTCTTTAATTATATTAATTGAACATATATTCTAGCAGTTTTGTTCCATAGCTAAAATCAAGATCCTTGGTTTTAATTTTTGGAAAACCACTCCCAAATAGTTCATTTCATTAATATGTTGTTTAAAGGTGTTTCAAAACCTGTTAATTTACAATGCTGATATTATTACATGTCATCTGCCCAATGAGAATGTTTCTGGCTCTAAATTACATCCAGATAATTTGATTTCCTTAAGTATTATTACTATGGTTTTTGTTTAAGAGAATCAATTCACCATTTTTCCTCCAGCATCCTATATTTTGAAATTCACATAGTTGACTGAAATTATAAAGAATTCAAGATCCTGATGTTTTAATGGTTTTCTAATTACCAAAACCTCTTTGTCCCTTGAAACAAAATGTTGCTTTCTTCCAAAATGTTCCTCTCATGGAGATTTTACCAAGTTCCTTGAGAGATATAATTAGAAAGATAAGTTTCTTCAACAATGTCCTAATGATATTATGCAAGGCATAAAATTAGTTGCATATGTCCACTAAAGTTTATTTTGATCACTCTTAGTGAAGGAAATCCTATGTAGAGTCCAAACAGCAACATGATTTATTACAGATACTAAGTCTTCTGGATGCTTCATTTTGCCCATACTTTGCTAGCTCTATCAATGGATAGGATACTACAGAGTCTGCTCAGTGAGATCTAAGACCATTAAAAATAGTTTATCCTGACAAATCACAGAGGCAAACAAACACATGAATGATAAAATCCTATGCTATGTAAAACCTACTATTATAGTAATATTTCTCAAAAGTGTTTGTTAAGCATTGAATATGAATAAGATTGTGCTAGAGATTGACTGGATTTGCACCAAGTTTAGATAGGACATAGATTCTATGCTTATGGTTGAATGACTATATATAAATATACATATTCATATATATAGAGATATATGCACATATACATATATATTCATATATAGTGGATGTATGATATATGATAACTTCATTAAATAAGTAAATAAAAGAGAATTCTCACAGGAAAATAACTATTAAACATTTGAGGAATCCTGAAAATTTTTATGGGGAAAGTTATATTTCATTCAGCATGTAAATAGTATGTAGCAATTCAGCTGCTGGGGAATATGAAGAGGAGGATATTATAGGATGGATGAAGAATATGTAAAAGGGTATTGAGGTAGTTTGAAGTGAGAAGACAAGACAGTAATCTAGTCCATTTAGATTCAAAATAAAACATAGATCGGTTTAGAATGAGAAAAACTTTGAAAAGACTTTTTCAGATTATGTAATGCCTAAACAACTTTACTGGACAGGCAATAAAAAGCACTAGGGAGTTCTAAGTAGAAAAGGGATGATAAGGAAAAATAAAAAACAAAATATGAATCTGTGGTTTTAAATATGGGATATTGAAGGATTAAAGATGAATAGTTACAGGAGTACCAATATCAGAAAAAGGAAAAGGTTCACAGAGGAGTAATATGAGAATGTGTCAAAAGTCATCAATTGATGTAAAGAGTGCATTTAGGGGGATTTCTTGTGACTCCAGCTCATTGCTTCATTCAGAAAACCAGAGACTAGGCTGTACCAGGTGTTTCATTATGGATTCTGCTACAAATAAAATTCATAAAGTTCAAAAAGAAAATGTCTATCTATAGGTCAAAGAAATACAAATCACTTCTTGTAAGTGTTCATAGAAATTTTCAGTACCTGCCAATGAGTAATCATTTGCTAGAGACACTTATAGTAGGTGTTGAAATAGACAGGACTTCTATTCTCGTAGCTTGTATATGCATGCTGTATATAAAAGCACTGCAAACAATTGTCTTATAGTATCATGACCTAAACAAACAAACAAAAACTTATCTGTGATGATATACTTAGAACTAAAAAAGACTTTATGTGCTACAAGGTCAATCACCTCATTTTATAGATAAGAAAAATGAGGCACAAATAGACTCCATAATCACACAGGTAATAAGTTCCAGAGTCGGGATTTGAATCCAAATCCTCCTAACTCTTATTCTGGTAGTCTATATATGAACTACGTAACAACTGCTTTTGCCTGAAAATCTCTGTGGCACTCAGCTCAGTATTACCACTCTTCATGCTGTTCTCTCTGTATAGCATCTCCAAATCACTCATGCATTCTCTCCCTAAATGCAGAGGTTAATTTGCTTTTTGTATGGTACTCAATTGAAATTCCACTGTGAACTCTTTTGATTAGGCTATGATTCCTGCCAATTTCCATCCTCATAATAGTTGACAGAGAAGTGAGAAATAGAAGTAGTCTCTTCCTGTTTTGATCTATATTATGACAATGAGCTAAGTCAAGGTGAATGTACATTCTTTATCTAATACCTAGAAGGTAGGTTTCCCACTCATACCAACAGTTCTTATAGTTTTGTCACCACAATTGTCCTTTTAGGACCAACTATGTAAAGTTGTTCAGATTATCCAGGGTTGTTTCCTCATTTTTTGGCCAGCACATAGGAGACAAACAATAAAAAAATGAAGGACTGTCTATGTATTTAAATGACTGTTGTTCATTTTTTATGTACTTACAGATGGGAGTGGGTCACAGATGTGGAGGTCACAAGAAATGTCAGAGAAAGAGAGATAAAATAGAATTTCAGCTTTATGGAAATGAAAATTGAAGCAGTGGGTTTGAATGAAATTAGAAAAGTCATGGATTAGATAGAAAGAAGATCAGAGGGAAAAATCAAAAGATAGGGAAATCACTACCTTAGGATATTGGATAGTAGATTGGGTGACCAAAAAAGAAAAAATGATAAGGAAGACCCATTAGAGATAAAGAAAGGAAACTTGAATTCTGGTTTTGTTTTATTTATTTTCTGAAAAGAAGATAGGTAATACAATAAATAAGAGCATGCTAGATATGGAGTCAGGAAGACTTGAATTCAAATCCCATATCAGGTACTTACTAGATATGACTCTTGCCAAGTCACCTAAACTGTAAACTTCATTTTCTCTAACTGAAAAGTGAAGATATCGATAATATCTATTTATAGGGTGGTTGTAAGGATCAAATGAGATAGTGCATGGAAGTGCTTTGTAAGTCTTAAATCCTTATACAAATGCAACTTATTACTATCATCATAACTATTTTACTTGTATTAAGAATAAAGTTTTGGTAGAAAAAACATTACTGTATGCTAGGAAAACACTCCGAGAATATCTGTTTCTGTCTTCAAGTTTCCAGGTATTAATAAATATGACATTTGTTTGCTTTGTTTTGAAAAGAGGTTGATATATAACTTACATTTTAGGTGTATGAATAAAAGTAGAAGTGTTGTTGTTGAGCTGTTTTCTTTAATTTTGCACATTTAGTTGATTCTAATGGACGCAATGTGACAAAATTACTAAAGACAATTAATTGTTTGGATTAAAATATTTGATTATCTATTTTATACCAGATATCTATTATTGCATAATAAAAACAATTCTCATGAAGACTGAATAGCCATTGTGATTGGTAGCTATCTTACAAGGCAAAAAAAAAAGTCACTCCTGAATTTTTTTTATTATGTTGACTTCAGACTTTTCCCATATAATTTCTAGTTTTTCCTTCTGGAGCAACACAGAGCATATCCATTCCCTCATCTACATTGCAACACTTCACATATTTGAAGAAAACATATGATGTCTTCCCTCATTCTTCTCTATGGCTAAGTATTAAGTCCCTAAAATATCACATAAGAAACTTGCACAAGACACTACAATTTGCAGCTCTACATTTTCAATGACTGACCCTCAATGCCTTGAATTCTTATCTTGAAAACTTGCCCATTCATGAAAACTCTTCTCTATGTCTGGCCCTGTCTAGCTTCTTTCATGTCTCAGCTAACATCCCACCTTTGGTAGGAAGTATTTACCAATTCCAACTTCCTGCTGGTACATTCCCTCTGTCTTATGTTGTCCATGCCTTTATACATATTGTTCCACTGTGAGCTCTTGAGAGCAGTGATTATTTTACTGTCTTTCACAAAGAAAAAAAAATCCTTGCATCTAGGTCACTTCCAGGAAGATAGTAGTTGCTTAAATATACTTGTTTACACTAGCAAATGCTGCGTGCATCTAGGTAAGAAGTTTATTTTTAATCACCATTGTTTCTATAATATTCATGAAAATGATTCTTACATAATACCAAAATGTTGATGTTGAACTGAGAGAACCTCAACTATAGTTACTCTATTGTCCGTTCTAACCAACAACAAATTTACTAAGCCCCTTCATTCAGAGCCCATTTTCTCTCTCCTTTCTTCTTTTCAGTTTGAATAACTGTTTAGATTTTGAACAATTCCAGAAAATACATTCTTACCAGGCCCTGCTTTACATATATACATACATACACACATACTCATATGTATACATGTATACACATACATGCACATATATGCATATATACACAGACACATGTATTTGTATATGTATATGCCTATACATGTGTGTATATACACATGCGTATATGTATACATGTATATACACATGCATATATATATATATACATACATAGTCCATTATTGATCAAGAAATCATCCCTCTATTTTAATTGTTATTTTAGAATATGAAACCATTCCTGAAAACCCTGTTCTTAATCAGCTTTTCACTTCCCAAATAAAACTTTTTCTTCCAAAATCCTTCCTTTGGATCACCAGCAAAGACAACCACACTACCTGTGCTTCCAAGGTCTTAAGTTTCTTTCCCAAGATTACATACTGTCCTCTAGCTTGTCAATATCCTTTCTAAAATGTGTTACCAGAATTAAGCACTTCAGTAGGTACACCAAGGAAGAACATGCAGGTCAGGAATAAATATGTAGAGTAGGTAAGTGCCAGATAATTGGGCACTCAGCAATGCTGATGCAGCATAGCTTAGAAGATAGGAGATTTTTTTCCAAGTCAGGAGACTGTAAATCACATAAAAACACTCTGTTTTTTCTTACCAACCCCTTATCTCTCTTGAACAGAAATTTGCTTTTTTTGTGTTGTTTGTTCCACATTTTCATCATGAAAACATTTTTCCTTAATGGAGAACATAGAAGCAAAATAATTGTTGAATTGTTTGTCATTCTTTATGCTGTATTTTACCATTATACCATCTTCAAAAAGAAAGGAATCTAAGTAAAATGGCATGATAGAAAGGGGATTGTATTTGTAGCTATAAAGCATGGGTTCAGTTTTTATTCTCAGTGAAAAATATACAATACATTTTGAATTAGGAATTTTCAATTTCTATTCTATTCCACATATGCAATGATTTTTGTGGTGAAATTTAGAAATATTTTGAGCATTTTTTTTCTCACCCAGTGGTGGGAGAATAGTTGTCCTTCTGCATTGTCCAGACGGAATGTATGTCACAGGAATAACTTATATGCTAGCTACTTAGGGCATTTATTGTTTATTCTATTTGAGTTAGATGTTTTACTGTACTATTTTATTTTAATTAAGTTTTTAATTGACATTTTGTTTCTTGCATTACTGTAATTATCCAAAATGTCTTTCTCTATCCTCCTTCTAGACAGTCAGTCCATATGAGAAAAAGTATTTTCTTTTTTGAGAGGAAAAAAGAATCAGTACATTTCAATACATTGAAAAGGTCTGAAAAAAATATTCAATGTGGAACACCTTTGCATCTCTGGCCTTTACAAAGGGTAAGTTAGATGTGTCCTCTTATAACTTTACTCAAGTCCTCCTTGATGTTTATATTTTCTTATATAATTTTGGTGTTTGGGCTTGTATGTTTTTCTCCATTTTCATGACTGCAATTACTGTGAATATTGTTTTCTTGGCTCTTCTTCATTTTGCATAAGTTTGTATAGATTTGTTCTTGTTTCTCTATGTACATCACATGCATATTTTTATAGCACATGACATTACATTCGCATGTCACAAGTTTTTTGGTTTTTCTCTAATTAATAGTGAGCTACTTTGATTTCAATTCCTAACTATCACAAAAATTCTGATATTGATATTTTGTAATATATGGGGACTCTTTTCTTATCAGTTCATTCTTTGGGGCTCCAGTAATAGAGTCTCCAGTAATAGAGTCTCTGCTTCAAAAGGCATGGATTTGTTAGTCATTTTGTTTGCATAATTCCTACTTGCTTTACAAAATGACCATACCAATTTAATGCTCCACTATGTATTTGTATTCCTGTCATTTCACAAACCCTCCAATATTGACTTTTGCTTTTCTTATCATTTTGGCAATTTGAAGGATTTGACATGAAAGCTTAGAATTGTTTTGATTTACATTTATCTTGTCATTAATGATATAAAGCTTTTTCATATCATCAGGAATACTTTGCAATACTTCTTTGAGAACTCTGTTCATTCTTTTGACTATCTAATGGAAAATGGGTATTACACACACACACACACACACATACACACACAGAGACATGCATGTGGTATCTAAATATCAAATCTTTACTGGAGAAATCTGATAAAAAGGTTTTCTCCTATTTGAGCACTTCCCCTTGTATTCTAAAAGATATCATTTTTTTTCTGTTGAGAAGCTTTTTAATTTTAGGTAATCAAATTTATCTATTCTCTATTTTTATAATGTTTCCTATTTTATACGGTTAATAATGCATATCCTACTCATAGTTCTTGGAGATGTATAAACTGTCACTCTTCTAATTTTTTTATTATATTATGTTTTTTTCTATTAAAGTTTTGTGTCCATTTGGAATTTATTGTAGAACATGTTATAAATTGTTCATCTAAACCTAATTTATGCCAGACTACTTTTTATCATGAAGTTTTATACAATAATGAATTTTGCCCTAGTTAATTTAAATTTTCCACTTTATGACACATTGGGTTATTATATCCTATCATTTCTAATTATCCATTTTCCATTCTGTTCCATTGATCTCTCTGTCTCTCAACCTCTCTCTTCACTAATGTCAGGTAGTGTTAATGACCTTTTTTAAAAGGTAATTTGAGGTCTAGAAATGCTCTATTTCTTTACTTCTTTTCATCATTTCCCTTATTATTGAAGATGCTGTTGTTTTTTTTTAATGGATTTTAATAAATGCTGTAAAACAGCTCCTTTCTAACTTGATAGGTATAGCATTAAATGTGCAAATTAATGTGATATTTTTGTCATTTTTCTTATATCAACCCAGTCTACCCATATGCACTAAATATTCCTCCAGCTATTTAAATTTGAGGAGCTCCTTTCAATGCAATTTACACAAGATTTTTTGTGTTGTTTTATGTGTTGTGTGTGTATCTTTGCACTGATCCCCAGATATATGGATCTTATTTCCTAGTTGTATGTAAAAACAGCCTCTATTGTTCATTTTTAAAGCTTTGAGTTCCACATTCTCTTCCCTCCCCGAATTGGGAAGGCAAACAATTCTATAAAGGTTACCAGGAATTTTTTCAAAGGAACAGTGCATTAGATCCTCCTGAGTTGCTGACTCCACCCTTGACAAAGACAGTAACTTAGAACTTATGAATGTTTGCTTTCATAAGAAAAAAAGAAAAAAGTATTTCATTTTGTATTTTTTCAGTGTCTAAGAGAAGGCACACCTTCATAAGTCTCCTTGGAAGTTTTTTTTAGTCAGTAAACTTTAAAAAGTTAGGCGTTTCTTTTTTCATCCATGAGATGCGTGCATCAGGTTGTGACTATGATGACACTTCCACCAGTGTACCTTCTGATAAAAATTGGATGTGAAAAATCTACTTCTGTCTCTAAATCTTCTCAGAGTTTTGGTGGGAAGCCTCTAGTTTCATCTTTTTAGGAGGTAGTGCTTCTTCTGAATCCTGAGAATTATTTGATTATTTGGTGGTTATATTGTTCTCCCCAGCAGGTTGCATTTAGACTTTCTCTGAATGGTTCATTGAATTTTCCATCAAAGACTGTGATTTCTATTCATCAGAAGCATATTCTGATTCAGCTTGTTGCTGAGGGTTCTACATGGACCCTGTCAGACTGCACTAGAGGGCCATCCCTTTTTACTGCAAAATTCAATTCTGGTACTGGACTAGAATTGCTACTGGTCTGCTTAATTGGTGATGCATTGCCTATGGAGCTCTAGTTACTGTTGTCATCCTGCATGTCCATAATCCCTGTGGGTGAACTGTTATCTGGTTTGGTCACCATCTTATCTTTACCTTTCTTCTTGCTTTTCTTTTCTGAGGCTTTGTAATGGGGACCCACTTAGAGACCTATAGGGACATGCTGCCTACCATCACCCATTTCTTATACTATTTCTACACTTTCTCAGTGGCCACCATGACCCTGGTCTTGCCTTGAGTCCACCTGCCTGATATGGTGCTGGCTAGGTGAGCTAGATTGCTGGAGTGCAACCTCCTCAGTCAGGCAATGACTTGCATGCATGCACTAGCATGCACACACACACACACACACACACACACACACACACACAGCCTGCTGCCACTTGTTAATACTCTTTATTTTTGAGGATTTATTTCATGAAGTGAAAATTTTCTGAAACTATTGTCGCAGTTAGTAGCTTTATTTATTCCTTAGAATTTTGCACATAAGTTATCATGTCAGCAAACGAGTTAAATTTTTATTTCATTTTTACCTATTTTTATTCCTTTAACTTTTTTCCTCCTAACATCTTGTTGTTGCTAAACATTTCCAGAACTTTATCAAATCATAATGGAGAGAGTGGACATATTTGCTTCACTCTATTTATTAGAAAGGTTATTAGTGATATCCTCATTGCATATGATGCTTATTGTGGCTTCTAGGTAGATACTTTTTATTATATTAAAAAAATTCCTTTACACCTATACTATGCAAGATTTTTAACATAAAACCATATCATAATTTTTCAAATATTTTTCCTCAATTTATTGAGATGATCATATTTTTTAAATATTTTAGTTTTAATATGACTAATTATTACTGTTTATTTTTCTAAAAGATAGATACTCAATAATAAAGAGGATTCTGAAATATTTTTAAAAGAAAGCCAAAAACAAAGAATTTATTTGCTTCTTGAATACCAGAAACAAAGGAAATGTAGGAGGAGTCAATAAATTCAGTAGACAGGGACAGCAAAAGCAACAGAGAGACAACACAGATAACAGTAAAAAAAAAAAAAGAACCCAAACAAACTTCCTTCTAAATGTACACAAAGATATAAAAGTAAATTCTTTTTCACATGTAGGCAAGTTCATTTTTTTTCAGGGTAGTTCACCCTGGCCTGCATCCTGAACTATGTTACTCTTCAGCACACATCATTCCATTTCTTTCTGTGTTTTCTAGTGAGTGTAGAACCAAATATCATTCCTTTTGTATTTGTGTTTCCCCTAATCACTTGCCAAACTTGTTTCTGAACTGAATTGTTAAATTTAACTATTATGCATCTTGGAGTTTGCAGTCCTGAAGGCAATCTGTGAATGCTTTCATTGGAATTTCATTTCCTATGTTCATAAGTTTTGGGCAATTCTCTTCTATTATTCCATCCCAGTAATCTCTCTTCACTGTGGTATAACAATGCTTTTTCTCTTGTCACAGCCCTCTGGGAGAGCTGTCTTTAGGCAACAAGACTTCAAGATTAGTATATTCTACTTTTATAAATGAGCAAAATTTCTTTTAATGGATAGGTTTTTGGATTCCCTTATTGTAAATCATCTTTTACCTCGCTGTATTTGCATTTCCAATGCATTCATCTCTTTTTCATTTCTTTGGCCATTGTAAATTCCAGATATTGTTGTTGTTTTGTATTCTGCCTATTAGTTTGCCTGCAATAGCCACGAAGTCAGTTCTTATTATTCTTACTTCTCTTTTTGAGAAGAAAAGGAAAAACGTCTTACATTTCTGCGTTCTCTTTAAGAGAATGTATTCTGCATTCTCTTTAAATTTCAATGTTTTATCTCATCAAATGTTGGGTCATTTTCTTTGCTCTGCAGGATTTATCCATAGATATCGAATTTCTTTACTACATCAGGAAGCCATACTTATTTTTCAGGCAGTTAATGTTTTTTCCTGGTGGTTTACAGGTTTATGTTATGGAACTTATAGCTTTTCTTCTTCTTGAAATCTTTGATAATTCATCTTTCCTTTTTTTCCCCATCACTGGCTTTTTATCTCCTTCCTCTCTGTAATTTCCTTGGGGCCTGGATTTCAGAGCATTATGACCCCATGCCAGGCAATTTATGGTTGATTAACCTAGGTCTTTCACCCAATTAAAATTCCATGCTCTCCATATCAAGCTTACTGAATTTCTGCACAGCGTCTTACCATCACCCGCTGTCTTGTTCGGCTTTCCTGTGCTATATCCACCCTCTTTTCCTTAGTTCTCTCTTTGTGTGTGCATTTGTACTTGTGTCAGTAACACATAATCAAGCAGAGATGAAAAGAAGGTACATTCATAGAGTTCTGAAGAAATGTGGTCAGAAAAAGACTGAGGTGTTTCAATTTGCATTTCTGTAATCAATAGTGATTTAGATCATTTCTTCATATGACTATAGATAGTTTAAATTTTTTCATGTGAAAACTGCCTCTGATTACTTCTGAAAACAAAATACAGAAAGTCTTATGTGGGTCTTAATCCTGAAAATATTCAAAACTTCAAAATTCTGAAATTGAGAGACCACGGAATTTGGGTTCTGAATCTTTTTGATAACATCTTTCAGTGTTACAGCAGTTTGTACTTTCAGATTAGAAAACTGATTTAACTTGGGTGGGTCCCTTTGAATGTAGTTATAACAGATTTGACCACGGGTATTAGATAACCAGTGCATCCAATGGACTTATTTTACAGATTTTCTAGGATAAAACTATATAAGTATGTATGTATAGGTATGTATACACACATTTATTTATTCATTCATTCTTTCATTTATTCATTCATTCATTTGTTCCTTTATTTGTTTGTTTGTTCATTTACAAAAGAAATTCTTTCTGATTTTTTCATGTCCAATAGTTAGGCCATCATTAAACAATATTGGTTGTATAATCCAAGCTTTCTGTATATTCTGTCTACAAAATAGAGTTTTTAGAATTAATGATTTTTACCCATTCAAAAACTCAATAACGCATTGTTGTGCAATTGTCAACTGATCCAACTATTCTGGACAGCAATTTGAAACTAAAATCAAGGGATTATTAAACTGTATATATCTTTTGCCCAGAAATAATGATTTTAGTGCTATATCTCCAAGAGAACATGAAATGGAGAATGACTTACATTTACTAAAATATTTACAGTAGCTCCTTTTGTGGTGACAAGGAATTGGAAATTGAAGGATGGCCATCAATTGAGGAATAACTGAACAGGTTCTGGTATATGAATGTAATGGAAAACTATTTTACTATAAGAAAGGATGAGCAGGCAGATTTCAGAAAAACCTGGAACTACTTACATGAACCGATGCTGAGTGAAATGAGAAGAACCAGGAAAATAGTGTACATAGTAATGGAAACATTGTGTAATGGTAAACTGATAGAGTTTCTGTCAACAATCCAAGAATTTAAGTTAATTCCCAAGGACCCATGATTGAAAATTCAATCCACATAAAAAAGAAAGAACTATGGAGTCAGATATGGAGCAGGCAGATGGAAACATACTTTTTCCTCTCTCTCTCTCTCTCTCTCTCTCTCTCTCTCTCTCTCTCTCTCTTTCCTTTCATTGTCATGGTTTTTCTCTTTTGTTCTGATTCTTCTTTCAAAACACAACTAATGTGGAAATATGTTTAATATTATTGTTCATATATAGCCCATATCAGATTGCTATCCATTTGAAAAAAGGGGAGAGAAAGAAAGGAGGGAGAAAAAATGAAACAAAATTTTAGAAAAGAGAATGTTGAAAACAATCTTTACATATAATTGGGGAAAATGTAAAATACTATTAAGGGAAGGGGAAAAAAGTAGCCATTGTCCATTTGGCATTTATACAAGTGTTTAAATACCTAAGGCCAAACCAAAAGAAAAAAATTGACTTTGCTTCCTCTTATTTTCCACATATTTGGGGTATCACCATACATTGCATATACCTAAAACATTCATTTAGAGTAAAATCAAATTAATCTGGTTCCCTGATTATCCAGGAAAAAAAACTGTTGGAATTTATCCTGACAATAATATCTCCAGTAGATAATGCAAAGGATAATTATGACAAAATCCTGTTGAGTAAGAATATGCATAGGTTTGAACATTAAAGTGGTCAAGTCAAGATCAGATCCTTCTTATGTTCATGTAAGAAAAAAATGGTTATATTAAGTTCTCCCAACTCAGTGGTCAAGAAGAGAGAGCCAAATTGTCCATAGTGAAGACATTAGGTATATTTTACTACATGATAGGGAAAATGATAAAAGTACTATCATCACTTCATCTGGTTAAAAACATGAATAAAATGAAATTGTGTTTGCCCAGTTGAGAGCTGTGTCTGTTGCCTTAGCTATAATAGAGAATAATTAACCCAAAAGTACAAAGTGGTTATAATTTAGATGAGCTTTTTGCTGTCTTACTCAAAGAAAGATGGATATATACTCTTTTATTTCTTCTAAAAGAATGTACACTCTTAGGTAAGAAGGACTATATGTTTTTTGACTTTGTATTTTCCAGTCTCCACCAGTGTCTTACACATAGTTAACACTTAAAATTTGTTAAATTCAGGTATTTGAGTGGGATATTCAGTAGAAGCAAAAAGATTGAAATGAGAGAGAAAATAATATCAGCTTTCATGTTAGAAGTGTTAGATTAATACATGACCTTGGGAATTTATTATTTGCATGACTTTGGACAGTCAATTAACCTCCCTGGATTCCAGTTCCTCATATTTAAGATGAGGATATTGGACTAAGAATCCTCCAAAGCCAATTCCAGCTCTAAATATATATTCTTTCATTCTATCATCAATTATTCCTGTTATCCCATGTAGTGTGTGTGTGTGTGTGTGCACACACGTGCGCATCTAGTGTTTAGCAATGCACCTGGCATATATTAGGCACTATATATAATACCAACTGTCTTAAAAACAAAGATTAGGGAATATGAGAAGTGAAAGAGAGTTAACTGATGTCATAGAAAATTTTCATGTTTATACTGCTACTTCTAGAGGAAATTATGCTCAAATTTCAATTGAAATTATGATTTTGATGATATAACGTAAGTTGGCATAGACAAAATATAGCATTGGTAGGCCATAATAACTCAGCAGTCTACTATTCGACACAAACCAGAGAAACATTTCTCAGAAAATTGAATAGAAAAAGTCATGTGCATGTAATGAAGAAGTGACTTTCATTTTAAAAGAATAAAATATTCATTCAAAATATAATTGCTCCTTGAAAAGAAGAGTAGCCCTAGTTACCTTAAGGTATGTTGCACAACTTGAAATGCAAGAGATTTCTTTTCCCCTATGCTTCAGAGGATGTTAAATATCAGACTCTTGACTGATTATAAATAAAGATGAATTAATTAGATTCATATTCCTCTGATGTATCTTTAGCAGTGTCAGACATCAGTATTACTGTCTTCTTGTTATCCTGTTTTCCCTTTCAAGGCAGATCATGAGGAAGCAGAGTTCTTCATCTTTTACATCACTTTTTTGAATGATATTTTATTGAATATTTTATTCTTCCCAATTACATGCAAAAATAATTTTAACATAACTTTTTTTTTTCAAATTTTGAGTTTCAAATTCCCCATCTTCATTCCCTCCCACATCACTGAGAACTCAAGCAATTTTGCATAGGGTATATGTGAGCAGTCATGGAAAATACATTTCCATGTAAGTTCAGCTGTGAAAAAAAACACAGACAAAAAACAACCAAGAAAAATAAAGAAAAATGTCTTTGATCTGCATTCAGACTCTACCAGTTCTTTCTCAAGAGATAGACAGAACTTTTCATCATAACTTCCAGAGAATTGTCTTGGATCATTGTATTGGTGAGAAGAGCTACATTATTCATAGTAGATACAATAATCTTGTTACTATGCACACCGTTTTCATAGCTCTGCTCATTTCACTTTGCATCAGTTGATGTAAATCTCTCTAGGTTTCTCTATGAACACCTTTCTCATCATTAATTAAAACATGACAGTATTCCAGTAAAATAATGCACTATTATTAAGCTATCCCTCAATTGATAGGCATCCCCTTGATTTCTAATCCTTTACCACCATTTCAAGATATGCTATAAATATTTTTGTATAGATGGGTCTTTTTCCTTTTCCTTTTTTATACTTTGGGATACAAATCTAAGAGTGGTCTTGCTTGGACAAAGGACATGCACAGTTTTATAGCCCTTTGGATATATTTCCAAATTGGTCTCCAGAATGGGTGAAACAATATTCAACTTCACCAATACTACATTAGTGTTTTAATTTTCTCACATTCCCTTCAACATTTGTCATTTTCATTTTGTGTCCCATCAGTCAATCTGACAGGTGTAAGGTAGTAAGTCAGAGTTGTTTTAATTTGTATTTCTCTCATCAACAGTGATTCAGAGAATTTTTTAAAAATATTACCATAGATACCTTTCATTACTTCATCATAAAAGTTCCTGTTCATACTCTGCCCAGTTGCCAGTTCAGTAATGGTTCTTATTTCTGTAAATCTGACGCCATTTTGTGTTTGAGAAATGATACCTTGATTAGAGAAAATCACTGCAATTTTTTTCACAGTAATGGTTATCAAGTATGTGTTTCCTTCCATCCTATTTTCCGCATTTATCCTACTCTCACTCTTTTTATTGTCCATTCTCAAGTGTTTTACTTCTGATGTTTACCTCCCCCAACCTTCCCTCCCTTCTATCAACTCCCCGTCCCCTTCACTTATCCCTTTCCCTTCCTAATTTTCTGTATGGTAAAAGAAATTTCTGCACAAACCTGGATGGGCATATTATTGCCCCTTTGAGACAATTCCAATGAGACTAAGTTTCATGTGCTCTCCTCCCCATGTAATGGTAATTTAAATGGGAAGATTCATTAATAGACCCATGTGACTTGCCTGGTTTACATGGAGGCCTGAGTCACATATGAGTTAAGTCACATGGAACAGGAAGGGGTGGAGCAGAAAAGGTGGGACAGGAAGAGTCTGAGATACGGCAGAACTGGGAGAAATTTGGTCAGAGAGCAGTCAGAACTGAGGGAGAGACAAAGCCTGCTGGCTGGCTAGTGTGAATGGGATAACTAGTTTATGGTTTTGTTTAAGGGAGATGGTTTGTGGGAAGCCTAAGAGAAGGAGGCTTGGGGATGTTATTGGCCTCTTCATTGTTACTATGTAGAGATTTCCTTGTTACTATAATGGGTTGTGCTTTCTGTGTCTGAATAAGTGTTTTGGTTCTGTCTTCCATGTGGAGAGTCTGTTGAATTTCATGACTCATAATTGCACCAACATATTCATAGCCAGCATAGGTGCTATGAATATCATTTTGTCACTACACCCCACTTTCTCCATTTTCCCCACCACCGTAAAATCTCTTTCAGGATTCTTTTATGTCATATAATTTATCTAGTATACCTCTCTTTTCCCCTTCTCCCAGTGTATTCCTCTTTCTCATTCTTCAGTTTAATTTATTTGTTTTAGATAATCATGCCATCACATTCCATCTACACCTATGCTGCCTTTTTATACTCCTTCTAAATGCCCTAGCGATGAAAAAGGTTGTAAAAGTTATAAATATCTTTTTCTCATGGAGAAATATAAACAATTTAACCTTATCAAATCCCTTACGATTTTTCTTTCCTGTTCACCTTTTTATGATTCTTTGTATCTTATATTTGAAAGCCTAATTTTCTATTCAGATTTGGTTTTCTTTTTTAAATTAGGAATGCTTGAAAAATCTATTTCATTGAATGTCTATTTTCCCCTTGCAGTATTATATTCAGTTTTGCTGGGTAGGTGATTCTTGGTGGCAATTCTAGTTCTTTTGCCCTGTAGAATATAATATTCAGTGCCCTCTGAATCTTTAATGGTGAAGCTACTAAATCATATGTTATCCTGATGATGTTATCATGTTTAAATGATTTTTGAATTGTTCCTTTTTGGTTCCTTGTATTATTTTCTCCTTGATCTAGGAGGTCTGAAAGTATGCTATAATATTATTGGGAGTTTTCATTTTGAGATCTCTTTCAGGGGCTGATTAGTCACTTCTTTCAAATTGTATTTCCACTTCTGGTTCTAGAATATGAAGGCAGTTTTCCTTGATAATTATTTGAAAGATAAGGCCAAGACATTTTCTCTCCTGGATCTATTTTCCAGTTGAATTTTTTCCTATGAATTATTTCATATTTGATCCTTTGGATTTTGTTTAATTATGCTTTGAAATCTCACAAAGTCATCAATTTCACTGGATCAATTCTAATTGTTAAGGAATTATTTCCTTGAGTTGGCTTTTTTTCTTCGTTTTTCCATTTGGCCAGTTTTACTTTTTAAGAATTTCTTCTTTTGCGGGGAGGAACCAAGATGGCAGAGTAGAATGACTCACATATGCTAGCTCCGAACCCACAGACCATAATTACCTATAAAAATAACTCTCAACAAATTCTGGAAAAGTGGGAGCCACGCAGCAGTGGGGTGAAGGAGAGTTCCACTCCCTGGAGCCCTGACAAATCAACCCCGAAGGTCCTTCGCACACAGGGAGGGAGCAGAGCCCAGCCCTGCCCTGGGCCTGCCACCAGGAGGAGTGAGTAGATCCGAGCAGGATTCAGGATGGAATCTCCAGAGGCTGTGAAGGTCCCTTGACCCACAGACACACAAGTCAGTGAGAGAGAACTCTGGACAGGCTGAGAGGGGAGCGGGGGGGGTATCCATAATTCAGGCCCCCTCGGGAGGCAGCAGCAGCCAGAGGCTCCCAGAGCAGGCAGGAGCTGGGCTCCATTACGGAAAGTTTCTGCATAAAACCCCTGAGGGAACTGAGCCTGGGAGGCGGCCCTGCCCCCACCTGAGCACCAGAACTTAAACTTCCATAGAATAGCAGCCAGGCCTGCTGCTGAAAGCCCTGGGTCTGGGGAGCAGCATTTGAATCTCACAGCCCAAGCACTACCTGGGAAGATCAAGGCGGAGGTGGAGAGGAATCTCAGAAGTCAAGTAACTGGCTGGGAAAATGCCCAGAAAAGGGGAAAAAAAAAATAAGACCATAGAAGGTTACTTTCTTGGGGATCAGATGATTCCACCTTTCCTTTCTGATGAGGAAGAACAATGCTTACTATCAGGGAAAAAATAGGAGTCAAGGTCTCTGTATCCCAAACATCTGAAATAGATATCCAATGGTCTCAGGCCATGGAGGAGCTCAGAAAGGATTTTGAAAATCAAGTTAGACAGGTGGAGGAAAAACTAGGAAGAGAAATGAGAGAGATGCAAGAAAAGCACAAAAAATGGGTCAATACCATGGTAAAGGAGACCCCCAAAAAATACTGAAGAAAATAACACCTTGAAAAATAGGCTAACTCAATTGGCAAAAGAGGTTCAAAAAGCCAATGAGGACAATAATGCCTTCAAAAGCAGAATTAGCCAAGTGGAAAAAGAGGTTCAAATGCTCACTGAAGAAAATAGTTCTCTCAAAATTAGAATGGACCAGATGGAGGACAATGACTTTCTGAGAAACCAAGAAGACGCAAAACAAAACCAAAAGAATGACAAAATGGAAGAGAATGTGAAATATCTCATTGAAAAAAAACTGACGTGGAAAATAGATCCAGGAGAGACAATTTAAAAATTATGGGAATACATGAAAGCCATGATAAAAAAAAGCCTAGACATTATCCTTCATGAAATTATCAAGGAAAACTGCCCTGATATTCTAGAATCAGAGGGCAAAATAAGTATTCAAGGAAGAGAAACTCCTACTAACATTGTGGCCAAATTCCAGAGTTCCCAGGTCAAGGAGAAAATATTTCAAGCAGCTAGAAATAAACCATCCCAGGATTGTGGAAATAGAATTAGGATAACACAAAATCTAGCAGCTTCTACATTAAGGGATCAAAGGGTGTGGAATATGATATTCTAGAACTCAAAGGAACTAGGTCTAAAACCAAGAATCACCTACCCAGCAAAATTGAGTATAATACTTCAGGGGAAAATATGATCTTTCAGTGAAATAGAGGACTTTCAAGCATTCTTGATGAAAAGACCAGAGTTGAAAAGAAAATTTGACTTTCAAACACAAGAATGAGAAGAAGCATGAAAAAGTACACAGCAAAGAGAAGTCATAAGGGACTTTCCAAAGGTGAACTGTTTACATCCCTATATGGAAAGACAATATTTGTAACTCCTGAAATTTTTCAGTATCTGGGTTGTTCGTGGAATTACACACACACACACACACACACACACCTATACGTGTGCGTGTGCACACACAAATAAACACATGCACGCACACACAGAGACAGAGAGCACAGAGTGAATTGAATAGGATGTGATCATATCTTAAAAGAAATCAAGGTAAATGGTGAGAGAGAAATGTAGTGGGAGGAGAGAGAGTGAAAGGGAATGGGTAATTACCTCTCATAGAAGAGGCAAGCAGGAGACTTTTTAGTGGAGGGAAAAAGAGGAGAGCTGAGAAACAAAAACATTGAAGTTTTCTCTCATCACATTGGACTATAGGAAGGAATAAAATGCACACTCATTTTGGTATGAAAACCTATCTTACAATACTGGAAAGTGGGGGAGAAGGAGATAAGCAGGGTGGGGCAGATGGTGGAAGGGAGGGTAATGGGAGGAGGGAGCAATTTGATGTCAACACTCTTGTGGAGGGACAGGATCAAAAGAGAGAATAGCAACAATGGGGGGCAGGATAGGATGGAGGGAAATATAGCTAGTCTTACACAACACGACTATTATGGAAGTCATTTGCAAAACCACACAGATAGGGCCCATATTGAATTGCCTGCCTTCCCAAAGGGAATGGGTGGAGAGGGAGGGATGGGGAGAAGATGGAACTCAAAGTTTTAGGAACAGCTGTTGAGTATTGTTCTTGCTTCTAGGAAATAAGAGATACAGGTAATGGGGAATAGAAAGTTATCTGGCCCTACAGGATAAAAGAAGATGGGGACCAGAGAAGGTAGGTATGATAGAAGAGAGGGCAGATTGGTGATAGGGGAAATTAGAATGCTCGGTGTATTGGGGTGGGGGGAGAGGACAAATGGGGAGAAAATATGGAACCCAAAATTTTGTGAAAAAATATGTAAAAATTTAAATAAATAAATTTTTTTTAAAAAAAGAATTTCTTCTTTTTAATGAATTTTTGTGGTTCTTTTTCCATTTGGCTCGTTCTGTTTTTTAAAACATTTTTCTCTTTATTGGATTTTTCTGCCTCTTTTACCACTTGGTCTATTCTGATTTTGTAGGTGTTATTTTGTCTCCCAGCCCCTATACTAGTTTTTTTTTTTAAATTTCCATAAAATTCCTCTCTCTTTTTCCCCCTCCAAGATGATAAGCAGTCTTATATAAGCTATGCATAAGCTATCATCCATTTTTACACATTAATCACCTTGTGAAAAAAAAATCAGACCAAAACGGGAAAAACCATAAGAAAGAAGAAACCAAAAAGAGAGAGAGAAAACATAGTACACTTCAGTCTGCATTCAAACTTCATAGTTATGTATCTCCCCCACTCTGGGTGTGGATTTCATTTTCCATCATGAATATTTTGGAATTGTCTTTGTCATTGTATTGCTGAGAGTGTCTAAATATATCAAAGCTAATCATAGCACAACGTTTCTGTTACTGTGTACAATAATCCCCTGGTTCTGCCCATTTCTTTCAGCGTCAGGTCAGGTGAGTATTTCCAGATTTTTCTGAAATCTTCCTGCTCATCATTTCTTATAGCAAAAAAGTATTCTATTACATTCATATACCACAATTTGTTCAGGCATTCCTTACTTGATGGACATCCCTTCAATTTCAAATTATTTGCCACCATAAAAGGAGCTGCTGGAAACATTTTTATAAATGTGGGTCACTTTCTCTTTTTTATGTTCTCTTTGGGATAGTGACCTAGTAGTGATATTACTGGATCAAAAGGTATACACAATTATATAGACTTTGAGCATAGTTCCTAATTGCTCTCCACAATAGTTGGATCAATTGACAACTCCAAATGAATGCATTTGTGGAACAATTTCCCTACATCTTCTCCAACATTTAACATTTTCCTTTTTTTGTCATTATAGCCAATCAGTTAAGTATTATGGAGTACCTCAGAGTTATTTTAATTTGCATTTCTCAAATAAATAGTGATTTAGAGAATTTTTTATAAGATTACAAGTAGCTTTAAGTTCATTTGAAAACTCCCTATTAATATCCATTTCCCATTTGTCAAGTGTGAATGACTTCTTATAAATTTGATGTAGTTCTCTACGTGTTTTAGAAATGAGGCATTTACTAGAGATACTGGCTATAAAAAATGTTTCTCAGCTTTTTGTTTTCCTAATTTTTTGCATTGGCTTTATGAAAAAAATGCTTTTCAAGTTAATGTAATAAAATTATCCATTTTGCATTTCATAATGTTTTCTGTTTTTTTAAGTCTTCTCTTCTCCGTAGATCTGAGAGATAAACTATTCCTTGCTCCTCTAATTTGCTTGTGGTATCACTGTTTATATCTAAATCATTTACCCATTTTGATCTTATCTTACTATGTGTTGCTAGATATTGGTCTATATTTATTTTATGTCATATAATTTTCCAGTTTCCCCAGCAGTTTTGTCAAATATTCTTATCCTAGAAGCTGGAGATTTTGGGCGTATCAAATAGTAGGTTACTATAGTCATTGACTACTGGATCCTATGTACCTAATACATTCCACTAATACATCATTCTATTTCTTAAGCAGTACCAAATCATTTTGATAACTGTTGCTTTATAATACAATTTTAAATTTGATAGATCTTGGTCACTTTCATTAGCATTTCTTCTCAGAAATTCTCAAGGTGTTATTTTCTCCAGTATTTTTTGTGTCTCCTCTATCAAACTGTTGACTCTCTGTTTTGTTCTCTCATATTCTTGAATCACTTCCATTTCTCTTCCCAGTTTTTCCTCTAACTCTCTTGATGTTTAAAAGACTTTTTAATCTCTTCCATGGCCTGAAACCAATTCATATTTTTATCTAAAGCATTAAATACAGAACTTTTGACTTTGTTGTGTTATTCCAAATGTATGTTTTGATTTCCTTGCCATCATAGTAACTTTAATGGTAATTTCACTACTTTTTACTACTCTCCTGTTTCGTGCACTGATTTGTAAGCAACCATAAGCAATTGCTTCAACTCTGGAACCCAGCAACCCAGGGTTCCTTCTCCCCTGTAGCTACAAGCTTGAAATGGTAAGTAAAATAGGAACTTTTGTTGTTTTTGTTTTAGTGTAATCAAGAAGTATAATGTCTCCATTTGAATGTGACTGAGGAATATCTTTCCAGGTTCTGGGAGGATTTGGAAGAAAGTTCATGACTTTTGTTAATGAGGCACTGGTTCTCAAGGGATGTGATGCCATCAGACTCTAAAAAGTGTATGAAGGCTCCAAGGGTAGGGTTTTTCTTAGGGGGCTCAGTTTTTTTTTTAACAGTGCTTGGCCAGATGAGGACTTTATGAAGCTGTAAATGAGCCCTTTTAGCTTTGAGAAACCAGATGTCATGCTTCACTCTCTGGTAACTGGGGTTAGATAGTTGGGGTGAAACTATTGGTTGAACTTAGGCAGAGGAAGCGATGTCTGTGGATCTTTAATTTCTCTGTATTTTCTTTGAAGCTAGGAGTGCTGAGTCTCCTGAAATAGGTGAAAGATATATGTGCTTGTCTAAAGGATTGATACATGTGCTTGATTAAAGTGATTGTTAACCCCCAAATGTTGCCTTTCTTTTTATGAATGCATATCTAAAACCTGTGAAACCAGCACCTCTGTATATGTTGGGGTGTTTACTGATGCAAAACTCTACTAGTGCTTTTCCTTACACTGAAATTATAACCCAGAACTGCAACCCAGATCCTTGTACAGGCAATGCAAGAGGGCCCCTGGTGCAAAGGGTGCACTGTAAATCTCTTTCTGAACTATTGTCTGATTACTTTGCCATCTATGGGCTGAGAAGCCTCAAATCCATCACTGCTGCCACTAATTCAGTCACTTAGAGGCCCAGTCCTGGTTTGCTGGGGTCAAGTCTACACTGGTGTAACCTATGCTAGACTGTACTTTTCTTTCATCGTGGAGCAACATGCGTTTCCTACTGACCTTCTATGGGCTGGAAAAATTTATTCACTCAGTCTTTTGTGAGTTCTGACAGTTGCTGAGAATCATTGTTTCAAAGTATTTGGAGTAGATTGGGGGAGAGCTCAGAAGACTCCCTGCCTTTAATCCAGCATTTTGGCTTTGCCTCCCTTTATATCTCTAATAATTTGCTTCATTATAGTGTTCAAGTAGCACAGTAGTAAGCTGAAGAGTGTTCAGAGGAAGGCACTTGTGTTCCTCCCTTCAAATGCCTCTTCCTCAAAAACTTTGACCTCAGGTGAATCTAACAAACAGAAGCTAAGCCTTGAAGGAACCTATTACAAATCTGATTAAAAAGAGGAAGACACATGCTCTGAGAAAAATCAGTAGGACTCTAAGTTTCAGTTCATTCTAAGGGGCAGATTCGGTGAGGTGAGAATTTGTTTCCCTCCATGAACTCTAACATGAGCTCAGTGTAACACACATTAAATGAACCTTCTGTGAAACTGTACTCATATTGCTACATCAAGGTCATGTTACCTTAAATTTAATATTCGTCTACTGTCTAGAAACTGCAGACTTGATACATATTTGAACCTTATAAACCAAACTAATGAAAAAGAAAAAGCAAACACATGAAAGTACAATTTATTAGACAGGTAAAATGTTATGTTTTGTTGTTGTTTTTTTTTTCAGAAGAAGAAAGGTCACACTAAAGCAGACAAAAGACCAAGAATAAAGACTAATAAAACTACTTCAACCATACAGAAACATAAAGAAATTAAATACATTAGGT
>CM053769.1:635060781-635085883 GCA_028658325.1 Potorous gilbertii
TTTTTTTCCTTTTCTGGGCACTTTCCCAGCCAGTTACTTGACTTCTGAAATTCCTCTCTACCCCTGGCCAGATCTGCCCATCTAGTGCTTGGGGTCTGAGATTCAAATGCTGCTCTCCAGTCTCAGGGCTTTCAGCATGGGCATGGCTGCTATTCAGGGTAAGATTAAATTCAGGTTCTCAGGTGGGGCAGGGGTACCTCTCAGGCTCAATTCCCTCAGGGGGTTTATGCAGAGACCTTCAGTAATGGCTCTGAGAACCTGCCTGATTTGGGAGCTCCTGTCTGCTGCTTTTCCCCACTGCTGCCTCCCAAGGGGGCCTGAGTTATGGAGACACCCCACTCCCCTCTCGGCCAGTCCAAAAGGCTCTCACTGACCTGTAGTGCCTGTGGGTGAAGGGACCTTCGCGGACATTCTGTCCCTGAAGCCTGCTCGGATCTGTTCCTCTCGGTGCTGCATGGCCAGGGCAGGGCTGGTCTCTGCTCTAGATCTGGTGAGCGATGGACCTTTGGTATTGGTTTTTCAGGGCTCTCTGGGACAGAAATCTCCTCCACTCCGTTGCTCTGTGGCTTCTGCTGCTCCAGAATTTCTTGGGAGTTCTTCTTGAGAGCTAATTTATGGGCTGTGGATTTGGAGCTAGCATATGTGAATCTTTCTACTCTGCCATCTTGGCTCTTCCTCTCAAATGCAGACTTCATAGAGTTTTTAAAAAGTTATTCTATGTAACTTTTGAGCCATAAAACAAGAAATAAGGCCAGAGTTTTCTCAGTCCCGATGATTAAATATTCTCATTCACCATGAAATAGCTAACCACTGGGAAGAAAATGAGAGTAGAACATTTAGAATTGGGGTGAAACAGTAATTTGGCTATTTGGTGATGGTGAAATAACTCTTAAATGGCATCACTTTGTCCCCATATCCATTGATGTGGCCATAGAATCCTAAAAGTGAACCTTCCTGCTTCACAGTATCCTATGATTTGACTGCTTATGTAGTAGTTGTTTATAGAATAGCCTTGGGGAGGAGTTTTCTATGAGAAATGAGCACAATAAAGTTAAAATCAGAGAATCTTTGAGCTGATAGGGGCTCACTAGTTTAAAAGGCCAGCCTCCCTTATTTTATGTGCAACACAAGTCTCCCTGGCCCCTACTGCCTAAAGGGCAAGAGGCCATATCTCTTTCCAGGGTTCTGTGATGCATTTAAGTTGACTCAGGGATATTTAGGCTCTTTGTCAATGGCCCCAACTTTTACAGATAATTTTCCCTTAGTTGTAGAAGATGGGACTTCTGTTTCCAAACTCCAATTGGCTACTAACAGATGATCTTTACACAAAAAATATTTACCTCCCAAGTTAAAATAACAAATATTTAGGCATGCTCTCCTAAAATGCGGGAGGCTATTGCCCACCCTCACCTCACCCTTTATGCCACCTCAATCTCTAAGGAGATGAAGGGTGATTAGTTTTATAGCTTAGCTTGTTTCTCATACAGCTGATTTCCAGACCCAAGTCCAAACCTTTCCTGTCACTTGAATTACAGGCACCATGGTCTCTTGGGATTTCATTTCTGCACTGGCTGGTTGAACAAATCTTCCTAGCTCCAAGATCACTATGGCTCAAATTCCCAGATGCTGGAATGATCACCTCTAGCACTTAAAAATGAAGATTAACTTCAGAAAATAGGAACAAAAACCACAAGACCCAATTCTTGGAGTCAGAGTAAAAGATAGGAAGTGAAAGAGAAAAAAATTGCAAGTCACTCTAATGTCTCTGCTTTGAAACTCCTAAACGGAGTGACAAAGAGTAAGACATACTTGGAAAAAAAAGAACTGAATTGAAAGGAAAGACAAGTCTTTCACCTCTCAGTTGAGTTCATGATGCCCCTGCTATGCATGAAACTGGGATCTTCACCATGTGGGCTCAGGAAATAAGGGTTGCCAAGAAAGAATGTGGCAGAAATCATGGTAAAAAAGAATACTTCTGAGCAAAGCCAATACCTCAGTTATTTTCAGTTTTAAAGACACAGGCAGCCATTCCTAACAGATAGTGAGGCAAGAGACATGAATTCTTCCATGTTAAGCAAAATGGGCATATTACAGAAGCCTCTCAAGTGCCTTTCCGTGTTAGAATTTGTTGTGCCTGGAGAAAATAGGTCACATGCAAATGAGAAACTGATCTTTAGAGGTCATAAACGGTTGCCTAAGGTCACGTATATTTAGCAACAGAACTGAGATCTGAACCCCTTTTACTGATTTTACATCCAATACACTCCTGGGAATCAAGCTTCTAAGAAGACCAGTGCAGGGTTTGTGCATATGGATACATGCATATGGGAGAGAATGGGAGAGAATATGGTTTATTTATTTATTCTCTGCCTGGTATTAGGATAACAAAGTTCCTCCTGTGTTCTCCTTTCACACCTTTCTTTGTTTCTGTTTCATTCCTTGATCAGTTAATTTCTGGGACACATTTTCATCATGCATAAAATAAAGAGATTGTGCTAGTTTGCTTCTGAATTCAGTGCTCCTAACATCCTTTTCCTCTCTGTAATCAATAAATATTTATTAAGTAACTATTATGTGCCAGGAATTGTGCTAAGCTCTAGGCGAGGGACACAGAAAGCGTCAGAAGAAAAGAAAAAAGTTGATGAGAAATAGCAGGAAGTGATAAAAAAGGAATATTATTTTACATGTATAGTTCAAGATGAAATTGGGTCATAAAGGTCATCAAAAAGTGGGTTTAAAAAGAACCTCTTATTTGTCTCTTGGGGCATTTGTGAAATATCCCTAGTGCTGATAATGACTAGGTAAATTGGTTATTAACATGACTACTCTTTAGGTGCTACTTATTTTTTTTTGCTGATAAAATATAGCAAATTTTTATTTATTCAGAAAAATAAATTCTGAATTATTTCTATTAAGAAATATGCCACACATTCTGGCATCTAAAGTCATTTTTACTATTGACAAAGTTCAAATTTTTTCCCCTACAAATGAATTTTGCAAAAAATAGGGATTTGCCGGCTTGTGGCACTGTGCACTCTACTTAATTACAACATTATCACTATTTGCTAATGTAAGACCTTAAGGACACTTATGAACATTTTGGCATAACATTTTCAAATGTTACCAACCTAAATTGTTTCACTGATTTCCCTTCAATTTAAACTTATCCCTGTGTCTATATTTGATGTTCAAACATTACTTTAGCACTTCTGTCTTATTAAATAGTAACTAAGTTGCAAGGTGAGCATATAGGTTAAACCATCAATGGGGATCATTTTGTTAAAATTCCTTCCTTTTCCTACAGTATAAATACCTCTTTTTATGCAGAACTAAATAATTCCTCAAAGGCTGACTGTGCTCCTAAAAATTATACCACAAAATGAAATGGTTACAGATAAACTTATGTGAATGTGCTTATGGCAATAACAACTTTATATCAAAGTATATTTTAGAAGAATACATTTGTTTAATCCCCTAAAAATATACTATATTCCCATATATACTGTGGTACCACTTTTTATCCATCTAAAAGACAATTATAAGATTTGTCTATTCTTATATAATATAAGTTATATAATCAGTAACCTGTTAATAAAAAATGTGTAAATTGGTTGCTTAAAATTTGGAAAGCATTTTCTCACAGAAATGTATGAAAACAGTGGTTCCAAAATAATTTGTTACAGTTTCTAGAGGGAGCAGAATATATATATAATTCATTAAAAGATTCAAAACAATAAACAATGAAACCTATCTCCTGAAAACCAAATTAGAAAAAAAAATTCATGTGTATATACACAAAAATGGATTCAGTATCTTATATGATTAACAAGAGCACTGATTCAGAGTTGAAAGGTGACTTAGAAGTCACCTACACAAATTTTACAAACAAGAAAACTGCGGCCCAAGTAGATTAAATAACTCAATCAGAATCACACACTAAATATCTGTAGCAAAATTTGAACCCAAGTCTTCCTACACCAAAGCTATCACAGAATGTTGCAGCAAAAGAAAATTTCATTTATGGCTATTATAAATTTCAGGGTAGCATTTTATCATGTATTTTCTAATGAGTGGTCCTAATAGTGCAAATATTAGCTTAAAGAGTTCTTTGCACTTAATTTTTAATGTAAAAAAGAATAACTACTAAAAAAATTAGAAACTCTTGTCATAAGTGAAATTTATCTTCCCAGGCTAGTACAGAAAACTGTATCACAAGCATAAAAGAAAAAATAACTAAACTATAGCATATTGAATGTTTACAAGGCAGAAATTATTTAAAAATCTATTCAAGCTTGCTAAATATGTATGAAGGCTGAAGTGGATAGGTAGAAGAGGTGGTGCAAAATGGCAAGAAAAGAAAGAGGGTAAAAGACAGAATGAAAGAGAAATAAGTAGAGGTTCATTTCAGCACTTAAATACATCACTTAAAAAGTTTAGGAATAGAAAGCACAGAGTATGAAAAATAGACACTGTCACCAAATTCCTTGTCTGGCAAATTCTTGGATCTTTGAATTCATTTTTCTATTCATCAACCCAGAAATAACACCAAATTATATCTTAAAGTATAATCTAGTTCTCTATTATAATAATTTGAACTACTCATTGAGTGTCCATTGTAAGAAAAATAATAATAACATCTAACTCACTGGGTTCTGAGGATCAAAAAAGATATTATGTAGTAGTGCTTTGAAAAACAAAGCATTATATAAATATTGCATGATAATAAATAGTAATTGATATAAATAATTTATTTCAATTAACAACACACTTGTGGTGGCAAAAAGAATGTTTGATTTGGAGTCAGGAAGCCTGGGTTTGAATTTCAATTCTGAAAATCAAAATATGGGCAACCATGGAATATTCACTTCATTTCATCTCAGTTTCCTCATTTCTAATTAAGCAGAAATTTTGAAAAAAAATTACTGAATGTTAATGTGCTTATAAATGTAAATTGGTGCCACTGGAGGAGTATATAATAGAAAAATAAATAATGTATATATACATTTAAATGTACACATGCATAAAATATCTCCTTCACTTTAGAAGTTGAGTCTAAGGAAATTGCTTTGCACAATTCTTTTGAAAATACTGAAATGTACAAAACAGCTCCTGACTGTTGTTAAAATAAAGGTGAGCTTTTAGGAAATCATGAGTTTTTATGTATAAGCTACTAGGAAGGTGCAAATTTGTTGAGTAAGGACTGTCATTTACTTTTCTGATGGGTATATTCACAGATGTGTGGAATATGGACTAAGAGCAGGTACTTCATAGACATAATAAAACCAGCCAATTATAGAAGTGAGACATAAAAAACAAGATGAACTAATGTGATTTGATTCAAGAAACTTTTATCAACAGAAATTTATTATCAAAGTCCCACCTACAAAGATATATAAGGAGGGGGGAAGACTTTGGTTCTCCCTCCCAGCCCAGTTAAATTGTCACAAGATATAAAACAATAATCTCAGAAAGTGAAATGCTATGTTTTAACACTCACTGAATCTTTTCTTTCAAAGTGGGGAAGGAGAGCCAGACGTAGAACTAGGAATACCTGAGGTCAAATCTAGCCTCAGACATATAATGTGATCCTGAACAAGTCATTTAACCCCATTTGCCTCAGTTTCTTCATCTGTAAAATGAGCTGAAGAAGGAAATGGCAAAACACTCCAGGAAATGGAGACAACTGTCAGTTTAGAAGAAGGTGAAGAGAAATGCCACAAAAACTCAGAAACGAAAGTATATCCAGGAATAGAAGGTATAAGCATTTACTAATACAGGAGCCAGGCTGAGGAACATTGACTGAAAAAAAAGATAATTTGATTTGAAAATTAAGAGATATATGGTTATATATAATATAGTAAAATTAAGAGATATATGAACTTATGATAAGATATATGGAGAGCTATCCTTTGCTTTCCATAAAGTACAGTGAACCTTGGAATGTGCTAAATACACATTCAGCAGAACAGTTAAGGTCAGGGAGCTTTATAAAAATTCCACAATGAGAGAAGAAACATTGAAGCCCTGCAGTACTAAAGTTGTAAGATGCTTTGGCTACATGTTCTCTCTACATATGTGCTTCACTACCATTGTACTCTGATTTTTTAACTCATTTGATTATATTTATGGAACAGAATGCCTTACTTGATGAGGGCAGGGAGAACATAAACTGTGTTTTTGCTACTGATCGCATTATTTCATCGTAGTGAATTCTTAGACAAAGAGCAAATTCTCTCTCCAACCCAGCTGTTAAGGGAAGTCACATAGATAGGAACTAGTAGAAGGGTAAAATCCTATATTAGTGGAACTTAACAGGTACTCCTAGAACCAGGAAGTAGCCCACAAAAGGGGATGTTAAAACTGAAATCAGTTATCTCCTTTTCATGTTATAATATGTTATATAATATATATGTGATATATTACGTATACACATAGACATATATGTGTATATATGTGTGTATATGTATAAATGTATGTATGTATATGTGTGTTATTTATTTTGTTGTCCTTCCTGTAACATTTTCAAATGTAGCAACAATATTTGTATAGCCAAGTTATAATTCTTCTTAAGGAGCCAGTGGCTCTCAGATACCCACAAAGTTGCTCTAAATACTTACCACCTAAATCCTTCTCAAGAGTAGTTTCACATTTTGAATTCATCCCAGTGAGGCAACTAGATGATGCTATGGATTGAGTAATGAACTTGTGGTCAAGTGAGAGGTTTTAGGGTTGTTGTGAGGAGAAAATGAAATAATATGTGTAAAGAGTTTGGCAAATCTTAAAAGTTTTTAGACCACTTGAGTCAGTAATTTAAAATATAAGGCTATTTCTCCTCTACTTCAAATAGAGTAATTACTGTCTTGTTCTCCATTGTCATGATGAACTTTATTATTAAAATCTGAATTATTAGTTTATCTCCATCCAAATTGTAAATTTCTGGAGATTTTGGAATACATAGTTTGCAGGTCTTCAAACTTTTGGTAGATTTAGATTTTGTCCAGTAAATTTAGATTTGTATGTAATCCCCAATATAGCTATCAAATCAAAGTAAGACTATTATACAATCCTCATGGTTCCTCTTAATCATATTAATCACAAGTGGCTTGTGCCAAGATCCATATTTCCAGCAAGTTAATACTCTAATACAAGTGATACGGTACCAGCAAGAAGTATAGGCTGCATGCTCATTGACTCTGATATAATCAACAGACTTCATATGCTTCTGTAACTAAATATCACTGATATTTAAAAGTTAGTTCACTGCAGCCTGAGAATTAAAGTAATATACATCAATATCCAAAAAGAAAAAGCACAAGAAATATTATTAGGAATACTAATGATATCTGCCAAATGACTTCCAACACAATCAACATAACAGTCTGCTATACAATGAAATGTTCCTTGTATGATTAATGTAAACCTTTCCAAACTTGTCCTGAACCCAGCACTTAAGACTGAATTTCATATAACATCCATGAAAAAAAATGACCAATTCACCTATGACTTCCCACAGATCCCTTGCCCTTTCATCCTTCTTGGTTCTCATAGCTAAACCACACAAGGAGCAGCTCGGTGTTGCAGTGGATAGAGCACCAGTGCAGGAATCAGGAGGACCTGAGTTCAAATCTCACCTCAGACACTTGACACTCACCAGCTGTGTGACATTGGGCAAGTCATTTAACCCCAATTGCCTCATCCTGACTCATCTCCAGTCATCCTGATGAATATCTGGTCACTGGATTCCGATGGCTCTGGAGAAGTGAGACTGGTGACCTGCACAGCTCTCCCTCACTCAGAACAAGTGCAAGTCATGTCATCATTTCTCTGATGGCATGGTCTTTTTCAGCAATGAAGGCCAAACACACCCTGTCAAGTTGAGAACTAAACCACAATTGATTATTGACCTATGTTGCAGAATCTATATTAAAAGTATTTTTGTTGTTGTTCAGTCATTTCAGTCATAAATTACACTCTGATGCCATTTTGGGGGTCTTCTTGTCAAAGATGCTGGAGTGGTTTGCCATTTCTGTTTCCAGGTCATTTTAAAAATGAGAAAACTGAGGTAAATAGGGTTAAGAGATTTGCAACAGTGACATAGCAAGTCTCTGAAGTCATATTTGGACTCAGGAAAATAAGTTTTCTAGGCTCTAGGCCTAGCCCTCTATCCTGGGTACTACCTAGCTTCCTGTTATTTTGCTATTCAAAAACAATAATAATTTTAATAATTCCATTGCATTTTAAAATTTAGCATACCCTAAAGACATAAAATATCCAAGATTTCCACATGGCATGTGTGTTAAACAGCAAAACGAACAAAGGAAGAATGCAAGACCAGGTGGATAAACCACCATTAGTCCAATTTGATGGGAATTTGGAATGTGATAATATGGACTAGTGGGACAATAAGAAAGTCTAGATGTAGGTTGAAGACCTATAAAGAGGCTTCATTGCCAAAAGAAAACATTGGGCATTTTTTTCCATTGGCAATAGTGTGTAGATCATGAAAGATAAAAAGAATAATAAGCTGGCATCCTGTTACAGGACCATTTTGATATGAATTCCATCAAACAACATGAGAATGAGATGAAAACAATAGCATTCCATTGCATGGAATGGAAAACAATAAACAAATACAGTAACAATGGATTGTAGGTATGGCAGTTCATGGTGCCTAAATTTGTTTTATAGGTGTTGCAGAAAGATCAATGAGAATCAAAGGACTAAGATTCAAATATGACTTTTGTTACTAGTTTAATTTTTAATATTTTGTAAGTCACGTTTTCCATCTCCAGGCTAGCCTCATGACCTCCTCTCCCGTTTCTAAGCTCTTCATTGTGAAACCTCACTCTAGCCTGTGAATTCACACTTTGGAACACCCTCGGCTGCTGTAACCTCTTCCTCTATGTCAAGTGTTCCTTGCAGAATCTTCATTTAAGGGGGGCACTCAAGCCAACCAGGTCTTATTCCTCTCCAAGCTGCCCTCTGTAGTTTATCCCTAATTTCTCCTTGACCTTCTTTCCCTACCTTTTATGTTTTTTTATTCTAGTATTGTTATTTTAATGTTTGCTATTCTAGTATAGTTTAGTTTAAAAGAGCCAGTATGATGACTCATTTTTACTTTGTTGCTTCAGTGGATTCATAATTTCACTGGTATAGTAAGGCTGTTTATTAATGGGATTTCTTTGTGAGGATATGGTGAGGAGAGTTAAGGAAAGAAATATTGAACATGCATTTATGAGAGAGAGAGACAGAGACAGAGTCAGACAAAGACAGAGAGAAACAAAAACAAGGAGACAAAGACAGAGAAACACACACGCAGAGAAAGAGACAGAGAGACAGAGAGAAAGAAGAGGTGATTCTTGAGGCACAGAACAGAACCAGTCAGCAGAAACAGTATCACGAGCAGAATTTGATGGGTTAGCCTTATTGTAGTAAAATGTATCTTTTGTCCCTAGTCAGAAACAGGGAATGATTCTGGCAAATTATTTTCCCAGGAAAAGAGGTATCTTATTCCATGCGAAATATCTGTAGAATAACTAGAGTAAAGAAGAGAAATGAGGAGAATCCAACCCAGAGAAGAGAACACCAGGGAAGCATATAGTGGCTATCATGTATTTGAAAACTTGTTGACACTTTTTTTTTATATTTAATCTCAGAGATGCTCTCCTAAGAAATAGCCCTTATTCTATTATATCTACACAAGAAGAACAAGTCCAGTCTATCTCCTGCATGACATGCTTTGCATATTTGAAGACTGCTTGATCTTACCTAAGCTTTCTATTTTCTAGGATTAGCATCTTTGTATGATTTATTCTTTAAAAAATATTCTCTACATCATCTCCAAAACTCTCTTTGGGATATACTCCAAACTGACAAAACCAGAACTGGATACAATGTTTTGTTGTGGTCTTATTAGAGCAGAGTTCAATAACAATCACATTTCTGACTCATTAATACTTCTACAAATAAAACCATTCATTTTCTTGGCTGGCACATTATATTGCTGACTCAGAATGAATTTTCAGTCAATGGAAACTCCCAGTTAAATTTCGAAAGGCAAAAAAGTTACAAAAATGTTTAAAGGACAGAGCAGACATTAAAATGCAGGGCAAAGACAAAGCTTTGGGCCCTCTATTAGGGACCTTCTTTGGGCTAACCTCAATTCATTAATAAATGACCTTTTAGTCCATTCTGTCAACCCATTCAAAATAACTGAGCTGTATTATCATTCAATAGTTATTTTTGTTAGTTGAGATGAAACAAATGACTTACTGAAGTAGAATAAAAAATTAAAAATATCAGGATTATAGCTTCATAGCTTTATTTAGAACTGAAAGGACCTTTCCAGGTCATCTAGTCCAATGTTCTCATTTCACAGATCAGAAACCGAAAGTAATAAAAAGGTTAAGTGATTTCTCCAAGGTCATATAAGTAGCAGGTATTAGAGTTGGCATTTGAACTCAGTTCTTCTGACTCCAAATGCAGTGTTTTAAACCCTACCCTCTATTGTAATGAATACCTCCCATATTTGCAAAAGCAGTTCATACATATGCAAAATAAGAGATTAATAGTTTTTCCCTTTATGGAGTCTTTCCTAACCTGCTCATCCAGAAGTGATCCTTCAATCATTAAACCTTTCAGACTATTTTGTTTTGTCTCATCTACATAGTTATTTTTGTTTGAATTCTGTTACTATTCTGATTTTTAAAGTACCATTTCTTTTTCCTGATGCAAAACTCTGAATGTGTAGTGTTAAATGACAAATGGTATGGCATAAATGTTTTTGATGAAGACAATATAGCAATTCTTCTATAATAGATCTTATCATTCTTTAACTATTTACGTTTTTCCCAGGCTCATTCTTAAATGTCCTTGGCATGGTCTGGCTTAGCTAGGCCTATCCTCAAACTTTCTTGATATTTGGGTTTCTCTTGACTTCTGATTGGGTTATAGAATAGTACTGCTCATAATGTTAAATAATTCACCTCCTTATCTTCTTCAGATCAGATTATAATCTGAATTGGTGTGGGTCTTGAATGATGGACACCTCCACTTGGCAAGAAATTGAGTGCTGGCAAAAACATTTCTTTGCTTCTTTAGGCTTACTCCTTATGATGGATGAATTGCTTACTGAAGAATGAATAATGTGTTGATACCAACATTTTTCTCTAGTTCCATTTTTCTATCATCAACAACTTATTTAAAGAGGTCAGTCTGAAGTTATTTAAATTAATATGACTGAATTTTCATTTTTTCTTATCACTCAGTGTTGATTTTGCTTTTACTCTAACAATTTTCTGACCATATATAGAAAAATACTTAGGGAACAACCCTCACATTGGTAGCCAGTGTTTTATTTTTCTTTTTGTGGGTGATGGAGTGTGAGGCAATCAGGGTTAAGTGATTTGCCCAGGGTACCATAGCTAGTAAGTGTCAAGTGTCTGGATTTGAACTGAGGTCCTCCTAACTCCAGAGCCAGTGCTCTATCCATTGGGCCAGCTAGCTACCCAACAAGTGATTTTCTTCACGGACAATGTAAGGAATATGATTTTTAAAATGTCATGTTTATTAGTTTTTAGTTTTATGGCAGACATTTTATCTTTTAATTTATTTGAAATTTAAATACAAAATAGAAGAAAAAACAAACTTTGTTATATACACCCTGATTGATAGATAAATCGATAGAAAGAACACAAGAAAATTACATATAAACCAATAAATTTGATTTCAAGAAACCTATATAATAAACACTACATATTGTTTTCAAAGCTGTCCACCATTTCTTTTCTTCCTTGTCTGTTTTCCTTTGTCTTATGCTGTGCACTTTTTACTTTATTTTTTCCCCTTTCCCCACCTCCAAGAAGACTCCAATTAAGTGTGCATACACCCACATATATCTATATATATATATGCGTACATATACATGGATATCTATAAACATACACACATGCACACTCCAGTGCATATAAGTGAAACTGTATTATGCTTATTTCCACTTTTCACCTGCTTCTCTGAAGGTGGATAGCACCTTCTTAAGTACAAGTTTCCCATATTTTTGTAAACCTACCAGTTTATCATTTCCTATACCACAACAATATTCTGATCTAATCACATTCTAAGAGATTGTCTATGAGAGAATTTTTTTCCTCTAAGTTTTCTGTATGCTCTCTATTCTTGAATGCATAGGTTTTATTCATACCAAAGAATTTAAATTTAAAGCAGTCAAACTTATCCATTTTACACTTCAACACTGCTTGCATGTTTACATGGTTTCAGGTCTCATACTACTGAATCTAATTCTTTCAAAGCATTTACCGCTGGTTTCCTCGAAATTCCTTACCCTCTGCTCTTCCAAATGAACTATGTTATTATTTTTTTTGATTCAATAAGTTTTTTCACAATTTAATTAAGATAGCATTACATGATAGAGTAATTAGGCAAATTTGCCATTTTTAATTTTATTAGGTTTATCTATCATGCACAATAAATATTATTTAAATTATTTAGATTTAATTTTGCATAAAGGGTTTTTTAATTTATATTCATATAGTTCCTCTATCTATTTACGCAGATATAGTCTCATTTTCTACATTGTCTATTTACTTTATATGGTCTAGAACTACTGATGAATATGGCTGATGCAGTGTAATTTCCTTATTTTCCTCTTTTTGAGTAAGTCTCATTTTAGTTTTAATTTTATCTAAGATCATGATTACTATCCCTGCTTTTTTTACATAAAAAACTTTATTCCTACTCTTTTTTCTTGTGTGTGTATCTCTAATTTTTATACCTTTTCTTGAAAGTAATATAATGTTGAATTCAAAAATTTTAGTCTACTCTGTTTCCATTTTATAAGTAAATTCATTCCATTTTCATTCTGAACTATGATTACTAGTATATTTTTTTCCTTCCTATTTTTCTCCCCATCCTTCTCACCTAATTCCTATCCCTCCTCATACTTTATTTCTATCTGCTTCATTGCCCTCCTACTCCTCAACTAACCCCCTCCAAGAATCCTTCCCTTTTTTGGTGTTTACCCTATCCCCTTAGCCTCTTGTTTCTTTCTGAATTTAGAAGACTTTTATCTCCTTCTAGATATATATGTTTTGTTTCCTCTTTAAGCTCTTCCCAAGAAGAGTAGACTTCCAGACCTACCCACCCTCTTGTTCCATCTAAATCCTCCATGGATTTTCTTCCTTTCATACCTCATTTCTATGAGATAACTATTTTACCACTTCCTACATCATTGTGCTTTTAAAAACTTCCTCATATTCAGCTCCAATCCTTCTTTTGAAAATCCCAATTATTAATGACAATTTTAGACCTGTGGTTTACATTTTCACATATAAAAAATAATCAATTTATGGCAGAACTAAGATGGCAGAGTAGAAAGACACACATACTGTAACTCCACAGCCCATAAAATACCTGTAAAGAATGACTCTCAACAAATTCTAGAGCAGCAGGAGCCTCAGAGAGATGGAATGGAGATTTCCAGCCCAGCGTGACCTGGAGTGCCAAAGGGAAGGGTCCGAAGGCAGAGCAGAGCACAGCCCAGTTTTGCCCAGGTAGTGTGGGAGGAGCAGGGCTGGAGCAGGTGGGGATGGGGGGGGCAGGGAGGGAATCCACAGCAGCAGCAACAGCAGTTCTCAGATCCCTCAACACACAGGCAACAAAGACACTTCAAAGGCCAGTGAGAGGACTTTCTCGCCTCCATGACAAGGGAGTAGGTTCCTCCCCTGGCCCCAGCACCAGGAAGCAGTGGTAACAGAAGCAGGCTGTGGAGGTAGCTACTGCAGGAAGCAGCCAGCCTTCATTGCTGGAGTTTAAAGTCCGTGGAAGAATTGAGCATCTGATCTGAATCTCAGCTGCCTAACCAGGTCAGGGAATAAACACTTATCCCTTGATTGTACCACCGTGGAGGAACTGAAATCTTACAGGTCACCATAGTATACCCTACTCTTGACAAAGGACACAAAAGTTAAGTAACTGGTTGGGAAAATACCAAAAAAAAAGAGGAAAAAAAGACTATAGAACTATAGAACATTCTGGGTTAACAGGTATTTTCTCCCATCCTTTCTGATAATTAAAAAACAAAACCAAAAGAATGAAAAAATGGAAGACAATGTGAAATATATCATTGGCAAAAACAACTGACCTGGAAAATATGTCCAGTTGAGACAACTTAAAATTTATGGGACCACCTGAAATCCAAGATCATAAAAAGAACCTAGACATCATCTTTCCTAAAATTATGAAAGAAAATTGCCCTGATATTCTAGAACCAGAGGGCAAAATAAGTATTCAAGGAATCCACTGATCACCACCTGAAAGATATCCAAAAAGAGAAAGTCCTAGGAATACTGTAGCCAAATTCCAGAGTTCTCAGGTCAAGGAGAAAATATTACAAGCAGTTAGAAAGAAACAATTCAAGTATTATGGAAATACAATCAGGATAACACAAGATCTAGCAGCCTCTACATTAATGGATCGAAGGCCATGGAATATGATATTCCAGAAGTCAAAGGAACTAGGATTAAAACCAAGAAACACCTACCCAGAAAAACTGAATATAATACCTCAAGGGAAAAGAATGTCATTCAATGAAATAGAGGACTTCCAAGCACTGTTGATTAAAAGACCAGAGTTGAAAAGATAATTTGACTTTCAAGCACAAGAATGAAGAGAAGCATGAAAAGGTAAATGGGAAAGAGAAATCACAAGGGACTTACTAAAGTTGAGCTGCTTACATTCCTACATGTAAAGGTAATATTTACACAGACACACACACACACAGTAATGCGCACACACACACACACACACACTCTCCACAGAGAGAGAGAGACAGAGCACAGTGTGAGCTGAATAGGAAGGGATCATATCTAAAAAATAAAATTAAAGTGTGAGAGAGGAATACATTAAGTAGAAAAAGGGAGAAATGGAATGGAGCAAATTATCTCTTATAAAACAGGCAAGAAAAAGTTTTTTCAATGAATGTGAAAAGGGAAGACTTGAGAGAGAACAAGTGAAACTTACTCTCATCATATTTGGCTCAAGAAAGGAGTGACATGCACACTCAATTTTGGTATGAAAATCTACCTTGCACTCCAAGAAAGTAGGGGAGAAGGGAATAAGCAGGGTGGGTATGATGATGGAAGGGAAGGCAAATGGGAGAAGGGAGCAATTAGAAGTAAACACTCTTGGGGGAGGAACAAGGTCAAAAGAATAAAAAATTGGGGGGCAGGTTAGGATGGAGGGAAATACAGTTAGTCTTACACAAACTTGTTTATTAAGGAAGTCATTTGTAAAACTACACATATGAAGTCCATATTGGATTGCTTACCTTCTCAGTGGGGATGGGTTCGGAGGGAGCAAAGAAGAGACGCTGGAACTCTAAGTCTTAGGAACCTATGTTGAGAACAATTTCTGCATACAACTTGGAAATAAGAAATATAGGTAAAGGGGTCTAGAAATTTATCTTGCCCTACAGGACAAGAAAGAAAATGTGGATAAGGGAAAGGAAAGGTCTTAAAAAAGAGGGCAGACTGGTGAAAAGGGTAGTCAGAATGCAAGGCATTTTGGGGTGCAGGGAGAAGAAAGATGGGAGTAAAATTTGGAACTCAAAATTTTGTGGAATGAGTGTTGAAAATGTTGAAAAATAAAAAAACTAACCAATTCATTCTTATTGAGGGCCTTTTAGTCTTCAATATTTCATAGTTCTTTTGGTTCTTGTATGTCAAATTTTCTATTAAGTTCTGGTCTTTACACATTAAAATCCTGAAAGTCCATCAATTCATTAAATATCTATTTTTTACATTTTACATTCAGGATTACACATAACTTTGGTGGGTAAAATATGTTTTGGGCATGATCTTAGTCCTTTTGCTCTTCAATCCATAGTGTTCCAAGTCCCGCCATCTTTTAGTGTGGCCACAGATAGCTCTTGTGTAATTCTAATTGTGGCTATGCTGTATTTGATTATTTTTTTGTTGGTCATAATAATTTCTTCTTAACATGGGGATTTGAAATTGGCTTTGATATTCCTGTAGTTTTGTCTTCAAGCATCTCTTTCAGTTGGTGATTTGTATGTGTTTTTCTTGTATGTCTACTTTCCTCTCTTGTTCTTACACTGTGGGGCAATTTAATTATTTCTTGTATTATTGTATCAAAACTTTTTTCTGGTCATACTTTTCAGGTAGTATTGTTATTCTTATGTTTTCTCTTGTTGATCTTTTATCCAGATAAATTGCTTTTCTTATGTTTCATTTTCTCTGTTTTTTTATTACTCCCACACATATACACATATATGAATATATGTATATATGAATGTATGTTTGTATGTATATATGTATATGTATGCATATGTATGAATAAGAATAATAAAAAAATGCTATTTTCTGGTTTCTGTGTGAAATGTCTCCTAAAATTTTATTAATAAATGTATAACAACTCAGTCTCTAAAAATTAAAGTTCAGACAGGGCAAAATTTTAAGTTTATACAACATTATAAATGTTTTTCTCTCACTTTAAATATAGACAATCAAGTCTATTAACACATAAACAAAATTTGTTTATTTGATTGTTTGTTTGTAATTTGTACTTATTTGTACTGTTTGACAGTTTCTGAGACGCAAATGTTCACATTCAAAATCTGACAGTGTAGATCAGGGACTCTAGCATTTCTCTCTTCCATCTTTCTTGAGGACTTTATGCATGGTATATGAGCATATTACTAAATTTTTGCCTTGTTTCATTTATACTCCTGAATTATGTTTTATTTTTTCCTTGGCTTGTGCTTTCCTCCTCTGTGTTCACTATTGCCTTGAAGTCACTGAATATTAAGGCATTTGCTTATCCCACCATTCTGAAAAAAATTTGAAATTAACATTTCAGCAACTGTTAAAATGTCATACTCTTTGATCCAGAAATTCTACTACAAGGAATGTATCACAGAAATATTTTTTGTTGTTTTAAAAAGGGAAGGAAGTTCTCATATACATAAAAAGGTGTCATGGAATCCTCTCTATTTTGTATTAAAAAACAGGAAATGAAACATTTGCCTACAGAGTAAACAGTGGCTAAAAATCTTGATACATGGACCAACTGGATTATCATATCATAAGAAATAATGAATATAAAGGTAGGCATTATAGTAAATAATAGAGTTCAGACTTAGAATAAAAAAATTCCTGACTTAAAATGTCTCCTCAGAAACTGATTAGTTGTGTGACTGGTCAATCCACTTAACCTGTCTTAGCTTCACCTTATGTATCTGTGAAATGACAATATGGCAATCGCTATAGGACATTCCTTGTAGGGTTGTGGTGAGGATCAAATGGACAGTGCTTTGAAAACCTGTATTGTTGTTATTGCTGCTGATAAAAATTTCATAGAAGTATTAGAAAGCTTATCTGACCTTATAGAGTGAAGTTAGAAAATCTCTCTCTCTCTCTCTCTCTCTCTCTCTCTCTCTCTCTCTCTCTCTCTCTCTCTCCAATGTAAGCAGAAAAATCACAACAAAGATACTGAATGCTATATATAACTATGGTGACTTGGCATTGTCTGATTCACAGAATTGGTGGATTATGAATATGAAACATAGCATAGACTTCCATCATAGGATAGTGTTTAGTTCCACTGGATAACACATTATATTTGTGTAACACATTACACTTTTTCCTTTCATTTTTTATTCTGTTACAAAGGATATCTTACGGGGTGGTATATTTGAAAATGAATAGTATAAATAGAAGAATGTAATAAATTAAAGTTTTCACTTTTTCAATTTCAAAGTTGTTATTAAGTTCCTCTTTGGCTCCTTACTTTTTTTCTTGGTAATAAATAGAGGTAATTCCATAAAAAAGGCCTGGATTTTAAAGCAAAGGACTTGGGTACAAATTATTGCTCTGCTATTTCTGCCCTATTTTATTGTTAATGGGAAGATTGGCTTGAAGAATGAAGGGAAAACATTTGAGTTTCAGATATAGGGAACTAGTGAAACAGGACAACAGAGGCAAATGCTAGAATAAAGGCAGGAACTGTCCTGTTCTCTCCCCCAAAGCTCACCAAATAAGTTTAAAAACTGAATCTAAAAAATTCTAGAACAGTAGAACCCACAAAAATAGAATGAAATAAATACCCAGTCCAAGACCACTTGGAAGGTCAGCAATGAAGGTCTATTGCACCAGGTTGAGAGGATCCAGCTCAGGCTTTGCTTGCTCAGACAGGGTCCCAGAAAACTAAGAGCAGGATTTAGGGTGATATAATCCATAATGGTTACCAGGCCTCCCAGCTAACAAATGCCAAAGACAATTTACGAGTTCTGCAGGAAGGGTTTATCACAGTTGAGTAAGAATAGAGCATAGTCGAGCACAGACTGTGCCAGCACAAACCTGGACATTAAAAACAAAGAACAGGCCTTGAGAGTGATCAAATCTTCAATGGAAGCAGCAGTGACTGTTTCTGGAGCTCTCAGGCTATAGGTGGTAAGGTCAAATAACTGGTCAGAAGGAGATTACAGGGGTCATGTTGATAACACTGAAGCAGGATTTTGTTGCTTTAGCCTGCTGGACAGTCAACAAAATAGAGAACTTTCAAGCATTCTTTATGAAAAGGTCACAGCTGAACAGAAAATTTTGCTTTCAAACACAAGTCTCAAGGGAAGCATAAAAAGGTAAACAGGAAAGAGAAATCATAAGAGATTTAATAATGTTAAACTGTTTACCTCACTACTGAGGAGCATATTATTTGTAACTCATAAGACTTCTAGCTATTAGGGTATATGTGTTTTAGGTACAGAAGGTACAGGTGTGAGTTGAACATGAAGGGATGATATCTAAAAAAATAAAATTAAGAGGAATGTTCTGGGAGAAGGAAAAAGGGAGAGGTAGAATAGGCTAAATTCTCTCACATAAAAGAGGCAGGAACATTACAGGGAACAACATACACCTTCAGTTAAGTATAGAAGTCTATCTTACCCTACAGGAAAATAGGAGAGGATAGAAATAAGAGAAGGTGGTGGTAGATTGAGGGAGGAGATACTAGGAAGAAAAATTCTTTTGAAGAGGGACAGGGTGAAAAGACAGAGAGAGAATAGGCTTATCACGGTGGGGGAATAGGATGGAGAGAAATACAGTAAACAATAGTAACTCTGAAAAAAAATTGAACTGAGTTTCTCTGATAAAGCCCTCATTTCCCAAACATACAGAGAAAGGAGTCAGATTTATAGACATGGGAGCCATTCACAGATGGGTAAATGATCAAAAATTATGATCAGTTTTTGATGAAGTAACCAAAGTTATCTGTATCAAAAACAATTTTCTAAATCACTCTTGATAGGAGAAATTCAAATTAAAACACTTCTGAGATACTACCTCATATCTATTATATTGATTAATTGGATAGCAAAGGTAAATGACAAATGTTGAACAGGGCATGGTGAAAAAATGAGACATTAATGCACTGTTGGTAGAGATGTGAACTGATTCAGCTCTTCTGTAGACCAATTTGTAACTATGCCTAAAGGGTTACAAAACTAGATAGACAGATAGATAGATAGATAGTTAGATGGATGGATGGATGGATGGATGGACAGACAGAGAGACAGAGAGAGACACAGAGAGAGAGATACTAGGCTTATATCTTAAAAAAGATAAAAACAAAAAGGAAAAAGACCTATCTGACCAAAAATATTTATAGCAATCTTTTCTGGGGGCAAAGAATTAGAAATTGAAGGGGTGCCCATACATTGGGGAATGGCTGAACATACTGTTGTACTACAAGAAACCATGAGCAGAATGCTCTCAGAAAAACCTTGAGAGACTTACACTGGCTGATACAAAATGAAATGCATCATGTACAAAGTAACATCAATTGTAAGATGATAATTTGTGAGTGACTTCACTATTCTCAGCAATATAATGATCCTAAACATCTCTGAAAGATTTAAGATGAAAAATGTTATCCATCCGCAGATAAAGAACTGATAGGATCTGAATACAGGTTGAAGCATACTTTTTTTAACTTCATTTTTGTGGGTTTTTTCTATTTTTCTTCACCACAGCAATATTATGAATAGGTTTTGCATGCCTAAACATCTATAACCTGTATCAAACTTCTTGCTTTCTCAATGAGGTAGTGGGGTGGGAAAGGAGCAAGAGAGAGAATTTGAAACTCAAAGTTTTAAAAACAAATGTCCAAAATTGTTTTACTTTTTAAATATAACTAGGACAAAATAAAATGCTAAACAAATTAAAAAAGAAACAGGACAATAAATATATATAGCATATTGGAAACAATGCATTTAAGTGTCCAAAGAGCTAACCTTATTTAGAAATATTTTATTTTTTCTTTTTTTATTGACTTTTTAATGGATGCTGTCTTATGAATTTCTGGGTTAGTCTTTTGATTTACTGTTGATAACTGCCTAAGCATACTTATTCCTTCTTTTTTTATTTCAATATAAATTTATTTATTTAACTTTTTACATTCATTTTCACAAAATTTTGGGTTCCAAATTTTCTCCCCATTTCTCCTCTCCAACAACCCCAATACCCCCAGCATTCTAATTTCCCCTATCACCAATCTACCCTCTCTTCTGTCATCCCTCCCTTCTCTTGTCACCATCTTCTCTTTTGTCCTGTAGGGCCATATAACACTCTATTCTCCATTACCTGTATTTCTTATGTCCTAGTATCAAGAACAACATTCAGTTGTTCCTAAAACTTTGATTTCCAACTTCTCCCCATCGCTCCCACCACACCCATTCTCTTTGGGAAGGAAGGAAATTCAATATAGGCCATATCTGTGTAGTTTTGCAAATGACTTCCATAATAGTCGTGTTGTGTAAGACTAAATATATTTCCCTCCATTCTATCCTGCCCCCCATTGTTTCTATTCTCTCTTTTGATCCTGTCCCTCCCCGAATGTTGACTTCAAATTGCTCCCTCCTCCCATTGCCCTTCCTTCCATCATTCCCCACACCCTGCTTGTCTCCTTCTCCCCAAATTTCCTGTATTGTAACATAGGTTTTCATACAAAACTGCGTGTGCATTTTATTCCTTCCATTAGTCGAATGTGATGAGAGTAAACTTCCAGATTTTTTCCCTCAGCTCTCCTCTTTTTCTCTCCATAAAATGTCTCCTGCTTGCCTCTTCTATGAGAGATAACTTACACCTTTCCATTTCACCCTCTCTCCTCCTACTACATTTCTCTCTCATCATTTACCTTGATTTCTTTTAAGATAAGATTCCATCCTATTCAATTCATTCTATGCCCCCTCTCTGTGTGTGTGCATGTGTGTATGTGTGTGTGCTTGCATGTGTGCACATGTGTGTGTACATGAGTATGTATGTGTGTAATCCCATCAACTACCCAGATACTGAAAAGTTTCAAGAGTTACAAATATTGTCTTTCCATTTAGGAATATAAACCGTTCAACTTTGGTAAGTCCCTTGTGACTTCTCTTTGCTGTTTACTTTTTCATGCTTCTTCTCATTCTTGTGTTTGAAAGTCAAATTTTCTTTCCAGCTCTAGTCTTTTCATCAAGAATGCTTGAAAGTCCTTGATTTCATTGAAAGACCAGTTTATCCTCTGAAGTATTATACTCAGTTTTGCTGGGTAGATGATTCTTGGTTTAAGTCCTAGTTCCTTTGACTTCTGGAATATCATATTCCATGCTCTTTGATCCCTTAAGGTAGAAGCTGCTAGAACTTGTGTTATCCTGATTGTACTTCCACAATACTGGAATTGTCTCTTTCTAGCTGCTTGCTATATTTTCTCCTTGACCTGGGAATACTGAAATTTGGCCTCAATGTTAGTAGGAGTTTCTCTTTTTGGATCTCTTTCAGGCGGTGATCGATAGACTCCTTGAATACATATTTTGCCCTCTGGTTCTAGAATATCAGGGAAGTTTTCCTTGATAATTTCATGAAGGATGATGTCTAGGCTCTTTTTTTGATCATGACTTTCAGGTAGTCCCATAATTTTTAAATTGTCTCTCTTGCATCTGTTTTCCAGGTCAGTTGTTTTCCAATGAGATATTTCACATTATCTTCCATTTTGCTATTCTTTTGGCTTTTTTTCTGATTTCTTGGTTTCTCAGAAAGTCATTAGCCTCCACCTGTTCCATTCTAATTTTGAGAGAACTATTTTCTTCAGTGAGCATTTGAACCTCTTTTTCCACTTGGCTAATTCTGCTTTTGAAGGTATTCTTCTCCTCATTGGCTTTTTGAACCTCTTTTGCCAATTGAGTTAGCCTATTTTTCAAGGTGTTATTTTCTTCAGCATTTTTTTGGGTCTCCTTTATCAAGGTATTGACCCGTTTTCCATGCTTTCCTTGCATCTCTCTCATTTCTCTTCCCAGTTTTTCCTCCACCTGTCTAACTTGATTTTCAAAATCCTTTTTGAGCTCTTCCATGGCCTGAGCCCATTGGATATCTATTTCAGATGTTTGGGATACAGAGGCTTTGACTTCTTTTTCTTTCCCTGATGGTAAGCATTGTTCTTATTCATCAGAAAGGAAGGGTGGAATCATCTGGTCACCAAGATAGTAACCTTCTATAGTCTTATTTTTTTTTCCCTTTTCTGGGCATTTTCTCAGCCAGTTACTTGACTTCTGTGTTGCCCCTCCAACCCCACCCAGATCTGATCAGCTAGTGCTTGGGCTCTGAGATTCAAATGCTGGTCTCCAGCCCCAGGGCCCCCAGTGGCCAGTCTGGCTGCTATTCAGGGTAAGATTAAATCAGGTTCTCAAGTGGGGGCAAGGCCTCAGAGGGTTTATGCAGAGACCTTCCATAATGGAGCTCCTGCTGTGCGCTTGTTAGCTCCAGGAGCCTCTGGCCGCCCACCCGCTGGCTGTGCTGCTGCCTACTGAGGGGGCCTGAGTTATGGAGACACCCTGCCCCCCATCTCTGCCAGCCTGTAAGTCTCTCTCACTGACCTGTGCGTCTGTGGGTGGAGGGACCTGCGTGGCCACCAGAGATTCCATCCCTGAAGCCTGCTCAGATATGCTCACTCCTCTTGGTGCTGCCTGACCAGGGCAGGGCTGGCCTCTGCTCCTGTCTGGTGCGTGATGGACCTTAGGGATCAGTTTTTCAGGGCTCTCTGGAACGGAAATCTCCTTCCCTCTTTTTCTGTGAGAATTCCACTTTTCCAGAATTGGTTGGGAGTTCTTTTTACAGGAGATCCATGGACTGTGGGTTCAGAGCTAGCATATGGGAATCTTTCTACTCCACCATCATGGCTTCTGGCCCTATTTTTTCTTTTCCATAAGTATCTATTTACAAAACTGAAGACATTGTTCAGATATTGATGAGGGGTTTTTTTGAGTTTTTGCCTTCATATTGTCCCTTAATTATATGCAAATTTACTTGCCATTTCTTTTTCATTAACTACTGGAACTCCTAAGAAAAACAAATATTTAGGCTTTGAAATGGAATGTTAAAAAAACTAACATTAAATTATATGTTCTTGTTGAAGAATTGTTTATATATGAGGAAACAATATGAGACTACAAAATAACATTTGAGTTATATGAAAGGAAAATGACAACATTTGACTTCAAGGGTTATAGTTTTATGCCCATGCATTTGTCTGTATCTACCTACAAAGTACATAATCAACTAGTAAAGATATTAATTTAATTTAGGCAATTCAACAGTTATTTTGAGGACAACTAATAATTGATTGAATTAAATATTTTTTTAAATAAGGAAATGATTGAATTCATTCATGAAACAAACCAATAAGTATCTGTGTGATGTTTTAAACTGTGCCTATACAATGTGAGAAAATTACTAAATTCTAACCTGGCTTCTCCACAACAGTCAAGATCTAAATTCTCCAAAGTACTTTATGGGTCACTTCATTGAAATAAGAAGTCAGTTCTTTTTTTTTATCTCGATTGTTATTCTCTTTGGTTCCTTATTTTAAAAACCTATGAAGTCGGGGGCGGAGCCAAGATGGCGGATTAGAAAGACTCACATTTGCTAGCTCCGAACCCACAGCCCATGGATTTCCTCTAAAATGAACTACTGACAAATTCTGAAACAGTGGAAGCCGTGCAGCAACAGAGTGAAGGAGATTTCCGTTGCAGAGAGCCCTGAAAAACCGACCACAACGGTATCCCGGACGAGAGCAGAGCCCTGCCCTGCAGAGCCCTCCCCCTCCCCTGCCCCGGCCGCACCGCACTGAGAGGAGCAGGCAGAGCCCAGCCGGCATCAGGGCCCTGAATCTCCGGGCGGCCGCAAAGGTCCCTCCATCCACAGACGCACAGGTCAGTAAGAGAGACAGGCTGAGAGGGGAGGGGGTATCTCCGGGACTCAGACCCCCTCGGGAGGTTGAGGCCATGGCAGAGGCAAAGGCGCTTGGCCAGAGACTCCCAGAGAAGGCAGGAGCTCCACCCCAGCTCCATTACAAAAGATCTCTGCATAAACCCCCTGAGGGAACTGAGCCTGAAAGGCGGCCCTGCCCCCACCTGAGAACCAGCAGATAAGCTCCCATTGAAGAGCAGTCAGGCCTGCTGCCAAAAGCGCTGAGGCTGGGGAGCAGCACTAGCTGGGCAGCTCTAGGCTGGGGTGGAGAGGACTCTCAGAAGTCAAGTAACTGGCTGGGAGCATTTGAATCTCAGACCCCAAGCACTAGCTGGGCGAATCTGGGCCAGGAGGTGGAGAGAACTCTCAGAAGTCAAGTAACTGGCTGGAAAAATGCCCAGAAAAGGGAAAAAAAACTAAGACCATAGATGGTTATTTTCCTGAGAAGATGATTCCTCCATTCCTATCTGACGACGACGAAGAGATATGATTACCATCAGGTAAAGACATAGGAGTCAAAGCCTCTGTATCCCAAATATCTGAAATAGATACCCCATGGGCTCAGGCCATGGAGGAACTCAAAAAGGATTTTGAAAATCAAGTCAGACTGGTGGAGGAAAAACGGAGAAAAAAAATGAGAGAGATGCAAGAAAAGCATGAAAAATGGGTCAACACCTTAATAAAGGAGGCCCAAAAAAATGCTGAAGAAAATAGAACCTTGAAAAATAGGCAAATTCAGTTGGCAAAAGAGGTTCAAAAAGCCAATGAGGAGAAGAATGCTTTCAAAAGCA
>CM053769.1:635091865-635103805 GCA_028658325.1 Potorous gilbertii
AAGATCTATCATATCTACCTTATCTAGAGTTTTATTTACCTCCTTAACCTCTTTCTTGTTTATTTGGAGGTTAGATTTATCAAGGTCAGAAAGAGGGAGGTTGAGGTCCCCCACTAGTATAGTTTTGCTGTCAATTCCTTCCTTCAACTCCCCCAAACTCTCCTCTAAGGATCTGGATGCTATACCACTTGGAGCATACATGTTTAGTAACAATATTGCTTCATTGTCTATGGTGAGTTTTAGCAGGATACAGTTTCCATCCCTACCCCTTTTGATTAGGTCTATTTCTACTTTTGCTTTGTCTGAGATTAGAATTGCCACTCCTGCCTTTCTTACATCAGCTGAAGCACAATATATTCTGCTCCATCCTTTGACCTTTATCCTATGTGTATCCCCCTGTTTCAAATGTGTATCTTGTAAGCAGCATATTGTTGGATTGTGGCTTTTAATCCATTCTGCTATCCGTCTCCGTTTTATGGGAGAATTCATTCCATTCACATTCACAGTTATGATTACAATCTGTGTGTTTCCCTCCATCTTGTTTCCTACCATTTGTCCTTTGAGCTCTCCTGTCTCCCTTCCCCTCCTCAATAGTATTCACTTTTCACCACCTCCTCTTGCAGCCTTCCCCTCGTTCCTTTAGCCCAACTCCCTTTTACTCCCCTTTACTCTTATTGCTTCTTCTCTCCTTTGTAGCCTCCCTCCCCTTTCTTCCCCCTTCCTCTCTTCTATTGCCTATAGAGCTAGTTAGGATTATCTACTTAAGTTTATTTTTCTGTCTTTTAAAGAAAGCAGATGAGAGTACCTCTCAAACAATGCTCATCTCCCTCCCCGCTTTCCCTCTACTATAATTTTGTACTTCTTATTGTGATGTAATTTGCCATGTTCTGCTTCCTCCTTTTCACACTTCCTATTACAATCCCTTCTCATACTTAAATCATATTTTTTATCGTGATATCATTTACTTTATACCAGTCCTCTGTGCATATCTTTTTTATATTTCATAATAGCTGCACAATTCTCAAGATTAACAGGCATAATTTTCCCTCTTAAGGAGGTAAACAGTTTGCCCTAATTGAGTAACAAGTTGTTTCCCATCCACACCCCCGCCCCCGTTTACCTTTTTATGATTCTCTTGAAAGTTGCTTTTAAAGATCAAATTGTCTATTAAGTTCTGGCGTTTTGGTCAGGAAACTCTGCATATCCCTTACTTAATTCGTTGAATGACTTTCTCCTTGCCTGAAATATTATGCTGAACTTTGCTGGGTAGTTGATCCTTGGCTGTAGTCCCAACTCCTTTGCCTTACTGAATGTTGGGTTCCAATTCTTTCGATCTTTTAATGTAGAAGCTGCAAGGTCCTGTGTAATCCTGCCTGTATCTCCTTGATATTTAAATTGTTTCTTTCTGGCTGCTTATAATAGTTTCTCTTTCACTTGATAGCTCTGGTATTTGGCAACTGTATTTCTTGGGGTTTTGAATTTGGGATCCCCTTCAGGAGGGGAACGGTGGATTCTTTTGATGACTATTTTTCCCTTTTATTCTAGCACTTCTGGACCGTTTTCCTTGATAATTTCTTGGAAGCACAGTCTCAGCTCAGATCTCTTTGGTGTTTATGTTTTGGTCCTTAAACCCACAGAAAGATTCTATGGTTCTTTCGCTCCTCTGCTTTTTCTTGTTCATGATGTTGATTGAGTGTTGTGGCTTCTGCTTCTTTCAGTCATAAGCTACAGAACATTTTGTTGAGCTGATGTGTGAAAAAGCTGAAAGCAGATTTTTGTTTTGTGTTTCCCCTATCAGCCCTGGGGTTAGCTTGTTAAGTGTGGGGCAGGAGTGGTCTGGTCACAGGAGATCTCCTCAGCTTAGCTGAGGCAAAGGTAAGGTCAGGGGCTGGAGATTCCAGCTGCCCTATTGTCTTTCTGATTCCCCTGGACAGCTGAGGCACACCTAGGTGCTAATGTGTATGCCCACCCCTCCTGGGGCTCCTCTTCTGGTGCTGGGGCCTGCCTGGGTCCTAGTGCATGTTTTCTCCATCCTGGGTCCTCTGTGCTTCCGGTTTGCCTCCATCCCAGTAGGAGAAATCCCCCTTAGCTATTTTCCTAGTCTCAGGTTTTATGAGACTATTGTTGGCCCCTTTGCTGTCTCCACTCATCTGGGATTTTTCTGGGGAAATCTTTTATGGTTCTTTCACAGTCATCAAGGGATGAGGAGAGAGTATTTACTAATCACTCCGCCATCCTGGCTCCCGGAAGTTCAAGTAGGTGACTTACAGATGTTTAATGTTCAGGCTAAAGGTCTCAGGAGCTCCTGTGCTCCTGTCTGGCACTTGGAGGATCTCACTGACTTGGTTCAGCTTGCCTCCCACCCTCGGTGCCGCTCTGCCAGTTCTGCCTGCCGCTCAGGTTTCTTGGGTCCCTTTCTCTGTACTGCGCTGGTTGTGTTGTGCTGTGTGCTGTGGGCTCACCCTGGCAGAACAGGTGAGTTGTTGATCTCACTCCACTATCTTGGCTCTGTCCCCATAGCAAGAAAAATTGTGATTATCCAATTTAAAATACTCTTTTTATTTATTTATGGAGCCTATGAAGAGAATTTCTCCTAGCTTCCGTGGTCTATTTTTAAATCAGTATTCCCTATTGCACATTATATTTCCACTTATCTTCACTCAAACATAGGTTTGACGATATTTCTGTTGAGTATACTTAGACATAGGACACTAAGGATATAAAAGCTATATAAAGGTGTTCTACAATCTTAGACTCATATAGAGTGATGGAATAAATCAAGCATTTAAAGTATTCAGTAATCCATCTAGTGCTCATTCATCGGAGCAACCCTGGAAGTATAATTATGAAAGCAGTGACCAGCTACCGTACACACTAATCTTTAATCAACCTGTATTTGAAGCATGAAAATCTCACTTCAGGAAGGTGATTAGTTAATGTAATGGCAATAGGAATGTCAAATGGGAATAGTGCTATTCATTATTTCTCCTGGCAATTTGTCCTTTTATCTAAACTTATATGATAGTATTTCTAATGAAACAATTTAGTAAATACTTTAAATGTTGACTACTTAAGAGTCTAGTACTCTTTAGGGAGTATTCCATTTCTAGGATAATTTCTCTTTGTAAAGACATCATTGTGTATATGTTCCAATTTTGTTAATTTTATATTAAGGGATTTAAAAGTATTATTTAAAGAATAAGTGGGAGACCCAAATTATTACAGTTTTGTGTACTCTTTGGGCCCTCTATAAATACATATTGATTGACAAATGCAATTTGTTAGAATAGAGATAACAACAGGCATTGCTACTTACAAATAATTATACAGACTTTTATTCTAATCTCATAAGCAAATAGATAAATAATTACACTCCTTACATTTTTTCCCATCTTCTGGATTTTCGTACACTGTTAACCTTTACCTGAAATACTACTCCCATTTAAGTCTGCTCTTTCAAAGCTTATTCTTCCTTCAATTCAACGTAGTTTCTTCCAGTAAGTATTTTTCAAAACACGGAGCAAGAAATTATTTCCTTTCTTTGAACTTCTATAGGACTTTGATCATAACTTTTATTGTAATTTAGCATCCTATTTCATGAAAATGTTTTGTCAAACTTTTTTTTCTTCTACCACTCTCTATTATATACACTTTCTTCCTAGAAAATGGATGTTTGCTCTATGTCTTTATTTTTCTCTCACTATCAATATGTTTCTTTTTTCATAAAGTAGGGAAAAAGAAACAGTAGGTGATTGAACCAGGAAATGAATTCACACATAATAATACAGGCAATTGTTTAGAAAGCTCCTTAAACTTTACAAAATTGCCTTGCAAAGTAGAATATTATCAGCTATCATCACTCCCAATTTACAGATTTGTGGACAAAGCTTCCATAAGGGGAAGTGTCTTTTTTAAGGTCATGCAGAGCCCATAAGTTACTAATACAGGTCTTCTAAATCTATGTGCAAGCTTCTTTTTCCAGTATACAACACTGAATTAATTAATCTAATAGCACACTGAATCAGCGACCTTCAGAGTGAATCAGTTGTTCCCTGTCGTCATAAGAGTTAAGTTCTGAATAACCTACTAAAGTATAATTGCTGTGATTCAGCTTTTAGGATTACCCAAGATGTTATATGCTTTCATTGTATAGCCAAAGTATTTCATTTCTTTTAATGAATTAGCTCTATGCCTTCATGACAAAACTCCACTATGAATTAATATTGAATCTGAAATGAAAACCAGTGTTTAATTAAAGATCATTGCTGTTTTTTAAATTGTTTTAACGATTTAAAAAGGATTTTATAAAATGTTCCAAGTGTTCTACTCTTCACAAATAAATACACTGAAAATGAAAAACTGTTACATAATTGTTTTCTCCTACATAATTTATTTTTAAATATAAAATTCTCTTGCACTGATAGTCAGATTTTGTAATATTTTTCCCCTTATACAGTACCATAAAAGGCTGCTTTTCTGTATCATTAAAAAGAATATACTATTTGGTGATTAAGGGAGTAAAAGTGAATGATTAATTATTTTTTATTAATTGTTGAATCATTAATACAGAGTGAGAAGGAATTTTAGAGATCCTGTCACTGAACCTTCTTATGTTGCAGATAAGGAAATTGAATCTGAGAGAAATTAAATGTTACCCAAACTCACATGGATACAAAGTGTCAAAACCAAGATTTGAACATCAGCTTTCTGATGCTTCATGCATAAAAGCCTTTACTATACTAAATTATATACATATATATATATATATATATATATTCATTTATCAAGTAATATACACTTGTGTAGTGAATGCTTTACTTCATAACAAACTTCTGGAGTGACAAGTTTATTGACAAGTACAATATTCATATAATTAATTGTTAGAAAATATTGATTTATAACAATTAAACAAATTGTCCAAAAAACGTTTTGCTAACATTTCCAATATAAGAGATTCATCAAGAACAAATTTTTGAGACTTTTGTGATATAAACACAAGAACAACTTGGTCCCTCAAATACATTTATACATCAGTTTTAACACCCTACATTTCAATAAAAAATGAACAGGAAGTCAACCTATATTCAAGCTTTATCCAGCTACAATTTTAAATGTAACTGGCTGACATAGTTTCTTGCAAATTAAGTGTCCAAATAAATAACTATGAGTTTCCTCAACTGAAAGATATTACAGTAATCACAGTCATGACTCATTTAGGTCTGATAAGGTCTACATGAGAAATATGAAAAACGACTTAGTGCATAAATATTACATACATATTCACACTTATACACATCACACACCATACATATATATATGTGTAGAAATATGTATGTGTATATGTGTATGCATACATGCTTTCATGCGGACAAAACAATTTAAAAGCACTAATAGAACTATTTTCAAGACAGATAAAAAAAGGAAAGGATAATTGAATGTTGATGGAAATGACTAGTATTGCAATTACTTTTTTTTTTAAAGGAGTCACCAGGATAATGAGATGTAAGTAACCACATTGAAAGCAAATTGCTTTTTATAAACGCTATCCTTTAAAAGAGGAAACTCCTATGACAGCATTAAAGATGCCCTGAAATACACACATACACACACAGACATATCAGTTTTTGTTTATTTACTTTTTAATACCAAAAAGTTAAAATGAGCAAATGTTTAGTAACTAGTGCTGTTTGTTGCTGTCCTGGCATATATATATATTTGTATATCCATCTTGAAGTGGAATACCCTGTGGATATGTACTTCCTCTAAATGTTTCTCTTTGTAGATAAATGTGCATTGATTGCAATATGTCCTGGAATATCAAAAGTCACCTTTAAATGAGGTATAAAATCACTCAGTGGGTACAATCAATTGAAAATTGACTCTGAATAAGGAAGGTCTAGTTCAAGTTCTGCCTATGATAAATATCTTGAGCATGGTCCTGTAACTGAACCTCTGCGTTTATTGAGTAACTAACTTAGATTTTAAGTCTTACATGTGTAAGGTCTAGGAAAATTGGGGTATATTAGGTGTTCATGGAGGAGTACAAGTTCTTGTGTAAGAGGTTTCCTATTCCTTTTCAGAGCTACTAATGGACCTTTGGTGTCCACCTTTCCCCTAACTCTCCCCTGTGGCTTCAAGAAGCTATAGAAAGCACAGTGGCCGTATCCTCAGTAAAATTTTCTTGGCAGACAGACTAAACCAGCTTTAGGGTAATTGACAAGAATAAAACCCACTGGTGAGGGAGGGAGAGGTCTTCCACAAGTATGTGAATACTTCCTCTGGGGGAATGAGCAGATAAGAATACTTTGTTCCAGTGACTGAGTAGGCAACTGAAGGTGGAAGGCTTAGAACGCATCCTTTGTTCTCTAAGAAGATCTATGTCATCACAGGATGATGTCTTGACTTGTTTGCTAATTGGATTTAAGTGAGGCAGAGTTGCATAAAGTAATCAATCAATTTTCTCTTCCAGAGTCATCTAAGTCCAGTGGCAAGAAAAAAATCAGAATGACTGGAAATTACCCAGGATGTTTTTAATTACCTTGACATCTTTGACATCCGATCAAGTGTTCCATAGCACATTTTACAGGCATATTCATGGCTGTTAGAACAAATTAATTTTATGTTTCCGTTCCACTGAAGAAAGTTTTTAAATGCTTGGAGTAGACACTTCCCTAACTGATTGATAATTTTATGACCTGTCAGTCACCCTCCACCTGATTTAGCTCATCTGCCAAGATGTTTTACCAAGGTGTGACCACTACTGGTGCTATAGCTTCCTGGAGCAACAGGTGAGAGTTGAGTGCCAAGTGGACACCAAAAGAGGATGAAAATCACTGAAAAGAACTTAGAAAGACATTACACCAGAGGTACTAGTCTTCCTTTGTAAACTCTTACACCCCATTAAATATAGACATAGATGTACTTATCAACCAAAATCACTTTTGTTTTATACAGAGATGTTCATTGCTTTGCCATTACCCACAAGTATTCCATACCTGAATTCATGAACTCTGAAATTCCCTTATCTAATTAAAATCCTTTGTCACTCCAACTCTTCTTCTACCTTTCAACTAGATTATATTTTTTCATCTTTACTCAGACTCCAGTCATTTCTCTACCCATCATATTTTCCAGCTCAATCAACAACCTATTGTTATAGTGGCTATAAGATCTTCCCTCTCCCATTTTGAACTGTTCATAAATTAACACTACTCAACATGGCACTCTTCCCCCTTATATCAATGATCCTGCCCCAACAAGCATTAATTTTGGATTAATCCCAACATATGCCACTTTTTATACATTCAACATGCTGTTAAATGGAGGTGGAAGAAATAACAAAACTGTACTGAATGAGTCTAATATGAATTCATTTTGTTATCTCAGCTGGACCTCTAAGAATTTGGATACTATGCCACTCGGTGCGTATGTATTTAGTAAGGATATTACTTCATTGTCTATGGTACCTTCTGGCAGGATGTAGTCTCCTTCCTTGTCTCTTATAATTCAATACATTTTTGGTTTTGCTTTCTTTTAGGTCAGGATTTCTAAATCCTGTTTTTCTTTTTTGATATCAGTTGAAGCATAAATCGTTCTACTCCAGATATTGACCTTTACTCCGTGTGTAACCCTTTGATTCAAATGTGTTTCTTGTTAGAAACTTATTGTTGGATTATACTTTTTAATCCATTCTGCTATTAATTTGTTTTATGGGAGTGTTTATCCCATTCACATTAACACGTATGATTACTATTTGTATTTTTCTCTCATTTCCATTTCCCACATGTTTTTGTTTTCTTTCTCTTTTCTCCCTTTCTCTCTCACTAGTGTTTTGCTTCTGATCACCGTCTTCCTCAGTCTGCCATCCATTCTATCACTACTTTTTATTTCCTTTCAACTTCTTCCATCCCTTCCATCGCTCCCTCCCTCTTCTTTCCCCTTTTTCCCTACTACTTTCTATAGGCTAAACCAGATTTTTATACCCATTTGAGTGTGTATGCTATTCCCTCTTTGAACCAAATCACACAAAAATGAGATTCAAGCAATGTTTATCTCACTTCCTTTTCTCACTCTGCTGTAATAGGTCTTTGTAACTCTTCATTAATGTAATATACCAATTTTTGCCTCTTCCTTTCTTCTTCTTCAAGTGTATTTTTTTATTATCACATCAAAGTCACCTTATACCCTTGCCCTCTGTCTATCTATACCCCTTTTGAATGTCATAATAAAGATACAATTCTCATAATTCCCATGATTATGAGCAACTGGAGCCTGCTGGATAAGGAAGAATCCATGAACTCAGAATTCAGCCCTAAGGGGGAATACACATCAAGGCACTGAGTGTGGTATTCTGCATCATTTTACTGGGACAATTTGGGACCCATAAGGCAGAGTTGCCTATGGTGAATGGAGGCAAATTCCTTGTATCACGAAATGTTCAAAACAGATGGATTTGTTGCCAAGTCATACCTCAGGACTTGGAAGTGGTGAATGGAGCATTGTCAAGACTAGGACTTGGCACATTAGAGCCTATACCTGAGATTACCTGCAAGGGCAAGGTGGGGAGGACCCACCCCTAAGAGATCTTTATTTGGACATTTTGTTTTGGATTAAGGAATGAGGAGCTGTTTGAATAAGGGCTCGCATCATCCTCTCCAATTGGCCAGTCCAAGTTTCCAGCCTTCTTAAAATTATGAAGGGCTCAAATATTTCTCATCATTGTCACACTGGTTTTCTTAAACCTCTGGTTTGGAATCAAGAGCAGATTGCTCACTACTAGGGGTGGAATTAATGTAGTGAATTACAGAGCACTGAAAGCAGTCAATTGAGCTCTCCCAATATTCTCCTTGGAAAAACTTTAAAATAATTCCTCAAATGAAATTTTAGAATAGCAGAGAAAATAAAAGGTCACACAGAGTGAGAGGTTCTTCAAGGCTGATTCAACTTAGAAGGTTGAGAAGAGAGAATCATGACATAGAGGCAGAGGTTAACCTGGATCTTGCATGAATGAAAAATAAGTGATAGAACTAGGTGCTGGTGATAGAAAAAAAAACAAAAAAGAATGGGCAACTCTCAAGCTAGAGACAGTAAAGGGAACTGACAACTATACAGAAAGAGACTGTAGAGTAAGACTGTGCTAATACTGGATGCAGGACGAAATGGTATTTTATAATTCCTTTGCCCATATCAATTTTGGTCAGTTCAAAGGCAGAGTATAGGAGTTTCAGTCAAGAAAGAGTGAAAGCACTGAGTGGCAGTTTCAATTCTGGTCCTCAGGGAGAAAGTGCCCTAAGGAGCAGCATTAATTGGAAAACCAAGACATCAATGGCTCTTCCCGTGGTAAAACCAGAATGCGGACCCAGGGAGCAGGGACCACATATCTCCCCAGGTCACTCTACCTAGAAAGCACCAAAAACTTCCAAATCCACAGAAGTAATTCTAAAAGCAGCAGCATAAAAAAGCTTGAGACTTGAGACAATTTCCCATATACTCCTGTGGTAGTATTAACATTATTAACATCACATTTTAAGTCAGTCAACAGGGTGGAAAAAAAACCGTGAAAATGTGATTTTACCACTAGTAACAATTAACATGTACTATGGAGATAAGAAACATCAAGATTTACATACGTAAGACAAGGATGTCAAAAGGGCTAGAATGAAAGGCTCAAAGAAAAATGTAAGTTATACACACCTAACAAAAATTCCTTGAATTGGTAAAAAAAAAAAAAAAAGATTTTCATAATAAAATAAAATAAAAATGATAGAGAAAAACATCGGTAAACACATGAAAAGAAAGTAATAAATTCATGAAAAGGAAGTTAACAATTTGGTTAAAAAGGCATAAAAATACTGAAAAAAGAAGTGGCTAAATGGAAAAAGAGGTATTTAAATGCCCTGATGGAAGTAATACTTTCAAAGCGTAACTGTTGAAATGAAAAAGAGGTACAGAAGTTCGTTCACTGAAAGAAACAATTCTTTAAAAAATTAAAATTTGACAAGTGGAAGTGAAAGATTAGATGAGACAAGAACATAAAATATAATAGTCTTTTGGTTTTCTTTCATAATTTCTTCATTTTTCATAAAGTCAATAGCTTCCATCTGTTCCACTGTAATTATTAAAGAACTATTTTCTTCAGTTAGCATTAGAGCCTCCTTTTCTATTTGACCAACTCCAATTTTTAAGGATTCTTTTTCTCATTGGATTTTGGACCTCTTTTTCCATTTGGGTTAGTCTGCTGTTAAAAGTGTTATTTTTTCAGCATTTTTTGGGTTCTCATTTGGAAGATGTTGACTCACTTGTCATGATTTTCTTGCATCGCTCTCATATCTCTCTCCAACTTTTCCTCTACCTCTCTTCCTTGATTTTCAAAATGTTCTTTGAGCTCTTCCATGGCTTGAGACCATCGCAATTTTTTAAGGGCTTAGGATGTAGAAGCCTTGGCCTTGCTGTCTTCCTCTGATGTTATGTTTTTTTCTTCCTTACCCAAAGGGATGGAATAAAATACATTTTCATCAAGAGAGTAAACTATAGCCTTTTTCTCCCATTTGAAGCATTTTTCCAGCCAGTTCCTTGTCTTTCGAGTCCTTTGTCAAGTGAAGTATCTACTACTCTAGGCTTCAGAGGTTTTCTAAAACTGTTCTCTGAGATAACTCGAGGGACCTGTAATTTCTCAGTTTCTCCAAGGTAGCAAAATTAAAGGAGAAGCGTTTTCTTATATTCTGACCTTCGCCATGGTCTATGAGCAAGTAAAAGTACTATTTCCTGCCCTAAAAGTGTGAGTAACATTCCCTCTCCACAACCATCACAAGCTCTGCCACACCAGTGCTCTGCCTCACCCCAGGACCACCACTCAGAACCGAGACACAGTTAAGCTGCCTGACTCCCCCAGGGTCTTTAAGCCAGGACTCCAAAAGGGGACACTGCTGCAACAGAGACTGCTGCAGCTCTATGCCTGGAGCAGGGGCTGGACCATGCTCTCCTCTAACCTTGAATATGAGCTTTCTCATTGACCGAAGCTGCTTTTGGCATTTGTGGGTTGAGAAATCTGGAAACCCACAGCAACTACCTGTGATTCAGTACACTGAAAGCTGCTCCTGGCCTGTCTGTGCGATGAACCCCACACTGGACTGAGTTCAGCTCTGCGCCTGTTGCGATAGACACTTCCTATTGGTTGTCCAGACTGTCTTGGGATGCAAATCTGTTTCGTTGTCATTTTATGGCTTCTGTAGCTCTAGAATTTGTTTAGAGTCATTTTTATAGGTATGTTAAGGGCTATGAAGGGGAAGCTAGAGAAAGTCTGTCCTTCCACTTTCTCATTTTGGCTCCACCCCCTCTAATATTCAAAACAATGAAAAAGTAGAAGAAAATGGAAATATCTCATTCAAAAACCAACTGACTTGGGGAAGACCCAAGAGAGGGGAGGAGAAAGACGCACATGCTCTAGCTCTTCCCCTACGGCCCTTAAAATACCTGTAAAAAATGACTCTCCATAAATTCTTTTTTCTTTCTTTTTTCTTTTTTTATTTAATAAATTTATTTATTGAAGTTTTTACATTCATTTTCACAAGATTTTGGGTTCCAAAATTTTCTCGCCATTTCTCCTCTCCTGCCTCCCCAATACACTGAATATTCTAATTACCCATATCACCAATTTGCCCTTTCTTCTTTCATCCCTCCCTTCCCTTACCACAACTTCTCTTTTGTCCTGTAGGGTCAGATGACTTTCTATTCCCTATTACCTGTATTTCTTGTGTCCTAGTAGCAAGAACAATATTCAACAGATGTTCCTAAAACTTTGAGTTCCAGCTTCTCCTCATCCCTCCCTCCCCACCCATTCCCTTTGGGAGGGCAGGCAATACAATATAGGCCATATCTGTGCAGTTTTGCAAGGGACTTCCATAATAGTCGTGTTGTGTAAGACTAACTATATTTCCCTCC
>CM053769.1:635104305-635139964 GCA_028658325.1 Potorous gilbertii
CTGCTTGCAAATTTTTCCTTGACCTGGGAATTCTGGAATTTGGCCACAATGTTCCTAGGAGTTTCTCTTTTTGGAACTCTTTCAGGTGGTGATAGGTGGATTCCTTGAATACTTATTTTGCCCTCTGGTTCTAGAATATCAGGGCAGTTTTCCTTGATAATTTCATGTAGGGTGGTGTCTAAGCTCTTTTTTTTACCACGGCTTTCAGGTAGTCCCATAATTTTTAAATTGTCGCTCCTGGATCTATTTTCCAGGTCAGTTGTTTTTTGAATGAGATATTTCACATTCTCTTCCATTTTTTCATTATTTTGGTTTTGTTTTGGTATTTCTTGGTTTCTCAGAAAGTCATTAGCCTCCATCTCTTCCATTCTAATTTTGAGAGAACTATTTCACTCAGTGAGCTTTTGCACCTCTTTTTCCACTTGGCTAATTCTGCTTTTGAAAGCATTCTTCTCCTCATTGGCTTTTTGAACCTCTTTTGCCAATTGAGTTAGCTTATTTTTCAAGGTGTTATTTTCTTCAGCATTTTTTGGGCCTCCTTTATTAAGGTATTGACCTGTTTCTCATGCTTTTCTTGCATCTCTCTCATTTTATTTCCCAGTTTTTCCTCCAGATGTCTAACTTGATTTTCAAAAACATTTTGGAGCTCTTCCATGGTCTGAGCCCATTGGATACCTATTTGAGATGTATGGGATACAAAGGCCTTGACTCTTATGTCTTTACCTGATGGTAAGCAGTTTTCTTCCTCATCAGAGAGGAAGGTTGGAATCATCTGTTCCCCAAGAAAATAACCTTCTCTGGTCTTAGTTATTTTCCCTTTTCTGGGCATTTTACCAGGCAGTTACCTGACCTCTGAGAGTCCTCTCCACGCCTGGCCTAGGTCTTCCCAGATAGTGCTTGGTGTCTGAGATTCAAATGCTGCTCCCCAGCCTCAAGGCTTTGGCGGTAGGCCTGGCTGGTATTCAATGGGAGCTTATCTGCTGGTGCTCAGTTGGGGGCAAGGCCGCCTCCCAGGTTCAGTTCCCTCAGGTGATTTATGCAGAGACCTTTTGCAGTGGAGCTGCTCCTGAGCTCCTGCCTGCTCTGGAAGCCTCTGGCTGCCTGCTCCGGGAGCCTCTGGCCTCCCACTGCCACTCCTGCTGCCGCTCCCGCTGCCGTCGCCTCCTGAGGGGCCCTGAGTCCCGGAGACAACCCGCTCCCCTCTCAGCCCGTCTCTCTCACTGACCTGTGAGTCTGTGGGTGGAGGGACCTTCGTGGCCACTGGAGATTCTGTCCCTGACGCCTGCTTGGATCTGCTTGCTCCTCTCAGTACCACGTGGCCGGGTGTGGGGGAGGGCTCCACTCCAGGCCGGGCGCGATGGCCCTTTGGGATCAGTTTTTCACGGCTCTCTGGAACAGAAATCTCCTTTTCTGTGTTGCTGCACGGCTTCCATTGTTCCAGAATTTGTTGGGAGTTCTTTTTAGAGGAAATCCATGGGCTGTGGCTTCGGACCTAGCATAGGTGAGTCTTTCTACTCCGCCATCTTGGCTCCACCCCTGGAATCTCCATAAATTCTAAAGCTGCAGAAGCCACAAAACGACAGAGTGAAAGAGATGTCCAGGTCAAGGTAGCCTGGAAAACCGACAGGAAAGGTCTATCAAATGGTGCATGGAGCAGAACTTAGACCCACTGAGTCCAGAATAGCCCTGTCCACACAACACCTGCAGTAACAGGACTGGAACAGGCCTCAGGGACAGAATTCCCAGCATCAGGGGTGGTTCTCAGATCACTCTACTCACAAATTCCAAAGACAGCTCAAAGGTCAGTGATACACTTTATTATATGGGTGAGAAGGGAATGTAGCCTGGCCCCACCAGCAACAGGTACTGCAGGGATAGCATTTCGAGACCTCCATCTAAAAATCCCTTGGGAAAATTGAGTCACTGATCTGAATCTCAGGCCTGAGTGGCGACTCAGAACTCCACATAAGTCCTTGAGGGAATTGAGTATCTGATCTGAATCTCAGCCCTGAGACATGGCCCTGCCTTTTGCCTGAAGCCACTGAGGAAACTGAGCAAATGATCAGAATCTCAGCCCTGAGCAAGGCCCTAGATTGAGGAGGATGCTCACAGAGATGGAGGCAGTTGTGGAGAGAGAATTCTGCTAATCACAGATTCTAGATAGAAACGTATTTGGCTTCTCCCAGACCAGTGTCCAGGCCAGGAGAGGGATAAATTCCTCTCCCTTGATTGTGCCACCTTGGAGGAACTGAAAATTTACAGATCCCCAGAGTATACCCTCCTGTTGAAAAAGAATTCAAAAGTTAAGTAACTGGGAAGAAAAATGCTCCAAAAGGGAGAATATAATAGGACAATAGAAGGTTAATTTCTTGGTGAACAAGTATTTTTTTATATCCTTTTGGATGTGGAGAAGGGATGCATGCCATCAGAGGAAGACATAGGGGTAAGGACCTCTGCATCCAAAACCACCAAAATGGATGTGTAGTTGTGTCAGGCTGTGGAAGAACTCCAAAAGGATTTTAGAAATCAAGTAAGAGAGGTGGAGGAAAAAATGGGAAGGGAAATGAGAGCAATGGAAGAAAGTCATGAAAATCCAGTAAATAGCTTGCTAACAGAGACCCCCCCATAAAAACTTTGAAAAAACAATATTTTTGAAAAGAGGATAACTAAATTATTAAAAGAGGTCCAAAAGTCAATGAGGAGAAGAATACTTTAAAACACAAATTAGACAAATAGCAAAAGAGTTTCCAAAGATCACTGAAGAAGATATTTCTTTAAAAATTAGAATAGAACAGATGGAAGCTAAGGATTTTATGAGAAACCAAGAAATTACAAAACCAAATGAAAAGATTGAAAAAAGAGAAGATAATGTGAAATATTTCATTGGAAAAACAACTGACCTGGAAAATAGACCCAAGAGAGACAATTTAAAAATTATGGGACTACCTGGAGACAATTTAAAAATTATGGGACTACCTGGAAGCCATGTTCAAAAAAAGAGCCTAGACATCATCTTTCATGAAATTATCAAGGAAAACTCCCCTGATATTCTAGAACCAGAGGGCAAAATAATTATTCATGGAATCCACCGATCACTGAAAGGAACCCAAAAAGAGCAACTCTTGGGAACACTGTGGTCAAATTCCAGAGTTCCCAGGACAGAGAGAAAATGTTTCAAGCTGCTAGAAAGAAACAATTTGAGTACTGTGGAAATAGAATCATGATTACACAAGACCTAGCAGTTTCGTCATTAAGGGAATGAAGGGCTTGGAAGTCAGAGGAACTAGGATGAAAACAAAGAATCACCTACCCATCAATTCTGAGTATAATGCTTCAGGGGAAAATTGGTCATTCAGTGATACAGAGGACTTTCACACATTCTTGATGAAAAGACCTGAAATGAATAAAAAATTTGTCTTTCAAAAACAAGAATCAAAAAAGTGTGAAAAGGAAAACAGGAAAAAGAAATCGTAAGGGATCTTCTAAAGTTGAACTGTTTACATTTCTACATGGAAAGATAATATTTTTAACTCTTGAGATGTTTCTCAAGATTTGTCTAGTTGGAGGGGTTATATGCACATACACATATGTGTATACATATATGTATATTTATACATATATGTATGTATGTATATATATATACATTTATATATATATATATATAGAGAGAGAGAGAGAGAGAGAGAGAGAGCACAGGATGAGTTCAGTAGGAAAAGATTATATCTAAAAACTTAAATTAAGTGGTGAGAGAGGAATATATCAGGAAGAGAAAGGGAGAAATGGAATGGGGCAAATTATCTCTCATACAACAGGCAAAAATATCTTTCTCAATGAAGGGGAAAAGGATAGAGGTGAGAGCGAAAATGTAAAACTTATTCTCTCTACCTTTTACTTTAGAAAGGAATAACATGCTCACTCGATTCAGTAGGAAAATCTGTCTTACAGTACAGGAAAGTAGGGGAGAAGGGGACAAGTGAGGTGGGGAGATGATAGAAAGGAGAGCAATTAAAAGTAAACACGTTTGTGGAGTAACAAGGTCAAAAGAGAGAATAGAATAAATGGGGGAAGGATAGTATGGAGGGAAATACAGTTAGTCTTACATAACATGACTATTATGAAAGTTTTGCAAAACTACACATAAATAGCCTATGCTGAATTTCTTGCCTTCTCAGTGGGGATGAGTTGGGAGGGAGGAAGTGAGATAAGTTGGAACTCAAAATTTTAGGAATAAATTTTGAGAATTGTTTTTACATACAACTGAGTTACATAAGCAATGCAAAAAATGACGTATAGAAATCAATCTTGCCCTACCAGAAAAGAATGAAGATGGGGATAAGAGAAGGGAGGAGTGTCATAGAAGGGAGGCCATATTGAGGGAAGGAGTAATAAGAATGCAAGGTATTATAAGCTGGAGGAAGGAGAGAGAGGGGGAGAAAATTTGGAACTCAACATTTTCTGGAAATGAATGTTGAAAACTAAAAATAAATAAACTTTTTAAAAAACTGTTATACCTATAAAGTTATGCAAAACATGGTTTACATTCCTACCAGTGTTGTCTTTCACTATCATCATTTTTTCTTGTGAAATAAATTAAATATGTCAGAAAAAAAGAAAAACAACTGATTTGATAAATAGGTCAAGGAGAGATATTTTAACAATCATTCAACTACCTGAATACCATGATCAAAGCAAAGGATCTAGCATCATCATTCAAGAAATTATCAAGGAATATTGCCTCAATGTTCTGCAAGTAGATGAGAAAAAATTAACAAAATCCACTGATCACTAGTTGAAAGACATCCCCAAATCAAAACTCTCAGGAATATTGTAGCCAACTTTCAGAACTCCCAGGTCAAAGAGGGAATATGTAAAGTACAAAGAAAGAAGCCATGAAAATATAGGGCAGGCACAGTCAGAATTGTACAAGATTTAGCAGTTACCACATTAAACGATCAGTGGGCTAGAAATATGATATTCTCAAAAACTAAAGAGCAGGGATTACGATGATGAACATCCAAACCAGAACAACAGAGAGAAATGGATATTTAATGAAATAGAGTACTTTCAAGCAATTTTAATGAAAGGGCCAATATTTAATACGAAAGGTTGATTTTGAAATATGAGTTAAGAGAAGGATAAAAGAGTAAACACGATGGAGAAACCATAAGGGACTCAATAAGATTAAACTATTTACTGTAAAGATCTTCCCTGTTCATTAACGGGCCTCAGATTAGAGGAGACTTGTTACATAGGAAGGTCCACAAGCTTAATTAATTGCTAATGAGGGACTACATCAGGAGGGTCTTGCATTCCTGCTCTGAAAATTGCATATATACTCTGAGGTGAGGTTTTGTTTTGGAGGTTTACTCTTGGGAAGAAGGTTCATATGCCAGATAAGGCTCTGGGTAGCTGTTAAGGAGCCATGCCCCCAAACTTGACTTTGAAAACCCAGATGTTAGAGTTGCTCTTTTTGGTAACTATATATGTATGTAACTGTGAGACAGTTGAATCTGCCTGTTGATCTGTGATATATGCATACAGCTAGAAGCCCTAACTACTGATCTTTAATTCTCTACTTGTATTTTATCTCTTAGTATATGTTATTAAACAAAATTGTTGAACCCCTTTTAAGTTACTTTCCTTAGAAAGGCAGATCTATGAACCTGTGACAGCAAGTCATCCTGGATGTGTGTCAGGGTGCTTTCTGAGACAAATATGGAAATATGATACATACGTTTTATAAGAACTTTATCATTATTAGAGAAGTTACCCAAATATAACATAAAAAACATATCACAGGAGTGAGTTTATTATGCTGTGATAATGTTTAAAAAGTGAATAATTGAGGAAGAGGCATACCTGAGTAGACTGGATAAAGAAAAGAAAAAATGGGTAACATATCTCATGTAAAAGGTATGCATAATGAAGAGCTTTTGCAGTGGAAGAGAAAATCGGATGCAAAGCTTGGTAACAACTGAAAATCATTGACATTTAAGTTGGTTTGAAAAATGAAAATAAATGTGTATACTTAATTGGTAATAGAAATCTATTTTATCCAACAGGTAAGCAGGAAGGAAAGGGTATGAGAAAAGGGTGGCAATGGTAATAGAATGAAGGACGAATTAAAAAAAAAACAGTGGTCAGAAACAAAACAGACTTTAGAGGAGGGGCAGGATTAAAAAGACTTAAAATAAGAGGTTGCAGCCCAATCTATTAATCTTTAGCTGAAGTACATAAAACAGGGGTAGCATTGATGCTAAGAGACAAAGAAAAAGTCAAAACAGACCTAATTAAAAAGAATAATCAGAGACACTATATTTTGATAAAAGAAGCTATAAACAGCAAAGCAATGTCAGTACTCAGCATAAATACACCAAATGATATAGTATCTAAATTCTTAAAGAAAGTTAAATAAATCATATAAATAATTAAATAGTAAAAACTGGATACCTGAGGAAATTCAAATTTCCCCTCTCAGAGCTAGATATATCTAACCATAAAATAAATAAGAGAGGGGCCAAAGAGGTGAATAATCTTAGAAATTTAGGTATAACAGACCTTTGAAAAAATAGGATGGGAAGAGGAAGGAATACCACTTTTTCTTATGTTATGTTTACGAAAATGATCATCTATTAGACCAAAAAATTTTCAAACCAAATGCACGAAAACAGAGATATAAAATACAGCATTTTTCTGACCATAATGCATTAAAAATTACATTGAACAAAGGACCACTGAAGTACAAATTCAAAGTAAACTGGAAACTAAATTACTCTATTTTTTGTTATCCTTTTTTCTTTATTTTATACTTCATTATTAAACATAAACTCATGATAAGAAAAGAAAAAGGAACATGTTATACAATTTAATATTAAAACTTAAATATAAAAGAAGAAAAGAAAAGAATCACGTCACTTGTACTGCAGAAGGTAAGAGAAGATTTAAGACGTAGCAACAGATTTCCATTTCAATATAGCTTATATGTTAAATACAATGTTTTGTGTTAAAACTGTCCATCTTTTCTTTGCTTCCTTGTAGATTTACTTTTGTTTTCTGTTAAGCACATTTTATTTTGTTCTTTCCTCCCTTCCTCCTCTTCCCTGCTTCTCCAGGCTACAATTAAGCATGGATATATTAATATATCAATATTGACATATACATACATATATACACATACGTACATGAATACATACATACATGCAAACCTACTTACATATTCTTTTCCTAAGAGATTCTGCTCCTAATTGTTGTTTTTTAATGTTTGCTTTCCTCTTATTTCCCGTCCTTTCTGACTCTTCTACTTTACTTCTACCCACTACATTGCCCTCCCGTTTACTTATCCTACCGCCCTCCATTGATCTCTCCCTTAACCTCCCATTCTCACTAATCCAAATACTCGTCTAACCTATCTCCAAATTCTCTCCTCTAAACAACTCTCTTGGGACACACGTACGCAGGGTCTCCCCACACAGTCCAAAAAATACCTGTAAAGAGATACTCTCAACAAATTTTGGAGCAGCAGAAGTGGAGAACAACAGAGTGGAGGAGATTTCCAGCCCAGGGTGACCTGAAAGGCCCATGGGAAACATCGGTTGTACCAGACGTGGATTGGAGCACAGAGCCTAGCCCAGCCTTGGCCACATATTGCAGCATGACTCTGGGAGAAAGACACATCGGGGGCAGAATCTCCAGTCGCACCAGCAATGGGTTTGCAGATCCCTCAACCCACACATGAAAAAGATCAGTGACAGGGTTTTTCCAGCAAGCTGGGAAGGGAGAAGGGCCGTTCCTCAGCTCCAGCCTCAGGCAGTGGCCTCAGATGCCACATCTGGCAGGCAGCAGCTGTTCTCACGAGAGCTCCTACAATAGCCCTCATCCATTGTTGGATATTAAAGAGACCTGCGGGCAGTGAAGAGCTAAATATTACCTCAGCCCTGTGCAGAGGCCCGAAGGGATCTGGTCTTTGTCTTATATTGAATGGTTGCTCTACCCATCCAGCTTATCTGAAAATCAGCCCCCAGAACGGATTTGGCAGAACTGGAGGCCAGGTGACTGTGGAAAGGAAACTGCTAAGATTCTGGATGCAAAAATATCATCATGCTTCCTGATCAGTGTACATGTTTGAATGTGCCACCTTGGAGAAACTGAGATCTTACAGATACCCACAGTATACCCTACTGTTTACAAAGGAGCCAAAAGTTGAGTAACTGCTTGGGAAAATGCTAAAAAAAGGGAAAAGAAAAATAATACCACAGAAGGTTGCTTTCTGGGTGAACAGATATCTTCTCCCATCCTTTTTGATGAGGAAGAACAATGCTTAACATCAGGGAAAGACATTAAAGTCAAGGCTTCTGTATCCCAAACATTCAAAATAAATATTCAATTGTCTCAGGTCATTGAACAGCTCAAAAAGAATTTTGAAAATCATGTAAGAGAGGTGGAAGAAAAACTGGGAAGAGAAATGAGAGAGATGCAAGAAAAGCATGAAAAGTAGGTCAACACCTTGCTAAAGGAGACCCAAAAATGCTGAAGAAAATGACACCTTGAAAAATAGTCTAACTCAATTGGCAAAAGAGGTTCAAAAAGCCAATGAGCAAAAGAATGCTTTCAAAAGCAGAATAAGCCAAATGGAAAAGGAGGTTCAAAAGCTCACTGAAGAAAAGAGTTTTTTTCAAAATTAGAATGTAACAGATGGAGGCTAATGACTTTTTGAGAAACCAAGAAATCACAAAACAAAACCAAAAGAATGAAAAAATGGAAGATAATGTGAAATATCTCATTCAAAAAACAACTGACCTGGAAAATAGATCCATTTGAGAAAATTTAAGAATCATGGAACTACCTGAAAATCATGATTAAAAAAAGAGCCTAGACATCATTTTCAATGGTATTATCCAGGAAAACTACCCAGACATTCTAGAACCAGGGGGCAAAAATAAATATTGAAAGAATCCCCTTTCACCTCCTGAAAGCGATCCAATAAGAGATACTCCTAGAAACACTGTGGCCAAATTCCAGAGTTCCCATGTGAAGGCGAAAATATTTCAAGCAGCTAGAAAAAAAGAATTCAAATATTGTGGAGATACAATCAGTGTAATACAAGATCTAGCAGCTTCTACATTAGGAGTTCAAAGAGTGTGAAATATTATATTACAGAAGTCAAAGGAACTAGGACTAAAACCAAGAATCACCTACCCAGAAAAACTGAGTATAAGACTTCAGGGGAAAAATGGATTTTCAATGAAATAGAGGACTTTCAAGCATTCTTGATGAAAAGACCAGAGCTGAAAAGCAAATATGACTTTCAAACACAAGAATCAAGAGAAGCATGAAAAGGTAAACAGTAAAGAGAAATCATAAGGGACCTACTAAAGTTGAACTATTTACATTCCTACATGCAAAGACAATATTTGGAAGTCATGAAAACTTTTATTAGTATCTGAGTAGTTGGTGGGACTACACACACACACACATACATACACACACACACAAAGAGAGAGAGATGAGCACAAGATGAGTAGAATAAGATAGGATTATATGTTTAAAAAATTAAATGAAGCAGTGAGAGAGAAATACATTGGGAGGAGAAAGGGAGAAATTAAATGGAACAAATTATCTCTCATAAAATAGGCAAGTAAATGATTTTCAGTTGAGGGACAAAGTGTGGAGGTGAGAGGAAAAACATCAAGCTTACTCTCTTCACATTCGACCAAAGGAAGGATTAAAATGCACACTCATTTTGGTATGAAAACATATATTACAATACAGAAAAGTGGGGGAGAAGGGGATAAGCAGGATAGGGGTATGATGGAAGGGAGGGTAATGGGAAGAGGGAGCAATTAGAAGTCAACACTCTTGGGGAGGGATAGGATCAAAAGAGAGAATAAAATAAACGGGGTGTAGGACAGGATGGGGGGAAATATAGTTAGTCTTACACAACACGGCTATTATGGAAGTCATTTGCAAAACTACACATATGTAGCCTATATTAAATTTCTTGCCTTCCCAGTGGAGATGGGTGGGGAAGGAGGAAAGAAAAGAAGTTGCAACTCTAAAATTTTAGGAACAACTCTTAAGTATTGTTTTTGCATGCAACTAGGAAATAAAAAATACAGTTAATGAGGTATGGAAATTTATCTTGCCGTACAGTACAAAAAAGAATATGGGGACAGGTGAAGGTAGGGATGTTAGAAGGGAGGGCAGATTTTTGATAGGATTAATTAGAATGCTTGGCGTTTTGGGCTGGGGGGAGGGAGAAATGGGGAGAAAATTTGAAACCCGAATTTTTTTGGAAATCAATGTTGAAACCTTAAATAAATAAATTTTAAAAGAAAAAAACAAATCCGTAAACCAAAAAGTAAACCAACAAAAAAGGATGATACTATAAGCAAACTAAGAGAGCAAGGGATCGTTTACCTGTCAGATTTATGAAGAACAAAAGAATTTATGGCTAAATGAGGGATAGAGAACACTGTGAACTAAAAATTCGATAATTTTGGTTACATTAAATTGAAAAGATTTTGTACAAACAAAACACATAACACCAAGATTAGAAGAGAAGCAGAATGTTGAAAAACAATTTTTATGGTCACTAACTGATAAATGCCTCATTTCTAAAATATATAGAAAACTTAGTGGAATTTATAACAACAATAAGTGATTTCTCAGGTGATAAATGGGCAAAGAATGTGAATAAGCAATTTTCAGATGATGATATTAAAGCTATCTCTAGCCATATTTTAAAAAAGCTCTAACTCGTTATTGATTAGAGAAATGAAAATCAAAACAACTCTGAAGTACCACACGCATCAGTTTGGACAACATGACAAAACAGCAAGATGATAAATTTTGTAGAAGATGCAGAAAAACTGCAACGCTTTGTTGGTGGAGTTATGAACTTATCCAATCATTCCGGAAAGCAATTTGGAGTTATGCCTAAATGGCTATAAAACTGTGCATACCGTTGGACCCTGTAATACTGCTTCTAGTTCTGTATCCCAAAGAGATCACAAAAAATGAGAAAAGGACACGTACAAAAATGTTTATAACAGCTCTTTTTGTTGTGCTTAAGAATTGGGAATTGAGGGGATGTCTATCAATTGAGTAACGGTTGAACAAGGTGAGGTATATGAATGTAATGGAATACTGTTGTTCCATTAGAAATGATGACTTCTGCAAATTCCTGGAAAGACTTACATAATGTTGGTGCTGAGTGAGGTGACAACTAGGAGAACATTGTACGCACTGACAGAAACATTGTGTGATTATTAACTTTGATAGAGTTAGCTCTCCTTAGCAATGAAAGAATCTAAGACAACTTCAAAAGGTTTGATGGAAAATGCTATCCACATCCAGAGAAAGAACTATGGAGTCTGAGAGCAGATTGAAGCATATAATTTGTTCTCTTTTCTTGTTTGTCTGTTTCTTTTTTCCTATGGTTCTTCTCACTGGTTCTATATCTTCTTTACAAAATGAGTAATGTGAAAATGAATGTAATTTGTGTGTATATGAAGAGTTTTAAATTTAAATTAAATTGCACACGATGTTGGGTAGGATGGGAAGTGAAGCAGGCAGAGAAATTTGCAAGTCAAAATCTTATGGAAGCGAGTATTGAAAACTAAAAATACATAAATTTTAAAGAAGAAAGATAAGAAATTTAGACATGGAAGTTTGACATTTGACAACTTCTCGTAACACTTTTCAGCAGCATGGAAAGATGTGACTTGGACAATAATACAAATAAATAGGTTAGTTACTAGTTGAATGGTGAAAAACACACAAAAACTTATGAATTGATATCTAACTCTTTTAATGAAGTGTTTAGTGGTGTAAAAATATCTATTCTTTCCCTATTCTGTTAAACATTCCCTTTCATGAATTGGATGAGATTATCAACGACACAATTTTCAAATACAGGGATGATGAGAAACTAGGAGGTATAGCTGATATTAATCAATGGCAGAGTTATTCTCCAAGCATATCTTGACAACCTGGTATAATGAGATGAATCTAACAAGATGAAATTGCATCAGAATAAAAATGTAAGTTTCTGAAGTTCAGCTAAAAGAAAAAAATAAAACATTGCACAAGAACATAGGTTGCTAATTTAATAATAGGTTTGGTAAAAATATTTAAGCAGTTTAAATTTCTATACTATCATTATGATCCAATATTCAGTATGGAAACAAATACAACAAGAAGAAAATAGAGAGTAGCAGTGCCAAGATGGCAGAGTAGAAGCAGTGACCTGCTTGAACTCTCTCCCAAAAATCTTCAAAATATCTTGAAAAAATGACTCTAAACAAATTCTAGAGAAGCAGAAGCAACAAAATGATAGAATGAAATATATTTCTGGCTCAAGACAAACTGGACGTTCAACAGGAAGTGTGTATTGCACTTGGGTCAGAGCAGAGAGTCATGTGCACAGTGCTCCCAGCATGGGCTATGCTGGGACTGATAGGGCTGAAGCAGACTTCAGATCACTGAATCAATAGCATATGAGGCAGTTTCCAGACTTGTCAACCCACAAATAAAAAGACAGCTTCAAAGATCAGTGGGAAAACCCTCTCACCTAGGTGAGAAAGAAACAGTGGTCCAGCCCCAGTCACATAGCTACAGCAGCCACTGCCACATCTTCTTCTGCATCTCTTTGCCTACAACTTTGGATAAATGTTGCAGCTGATCTTGGGACATTGTCCTGAGGCAAAGAGGAGGAATGACTTGGTGGAGCTAGTGGTGGACGTGAAGAGGGAATCCTACTCACATTTCCAGGAGAGAAAAGAGTGTTTGTGGTTGCTCACAGACCAGAATGCAGACCAGAAGAGGAGTTAATACTTTGATTTTGGTCGTATCAGTTTGGAGGAAAATAGTTGCACAAACCTCCTGACACTTGGGAAACTACAACCTCCACTCAACAAAGATCTCAAAAGTCAAGTAACTGACAGGAAAGATGACCAGAGAAGGGAAAATAACACTTTGGAAGGCTACATTCTTGTTGAAAAGCTATTTTCTTACATCCTTAGGGATCAGGAAGATCAAAATATACAGTATGAGAAAGAGAGCAAGGTCAAGGCTTCTAAATCCAAAACCTCAAAGAAAAATATGGAATGATCTTATGCTATGGAAAAGCTCAAAAATTATTTTGAAAATGATGTAAGAGAAGTAGAGAAAAAATTGGGAAGAGAAATGAGAGCAATGCAAGAAGATCAAAAACAAAAAAACAAAAAAAAAAACAAAGAAAAAAACAACAAGCCAGTACCTTACTAAAGGAGATCCATAAAAGTTTCATTAAAATGATACCATTAAAAATAGGCTAACACAAATAGAAAAAGAGGTCCAAAACACCAATGAGGAGAAGGATGCCTTAAAAAACCTGAACTGGCCAAATGGAAACGGAGCTCCAGAAGGTCAACGAAGAAAATAATTCATTCAAAATTAGAATAAATGTTAGCTAATGACTTTATGAGAAATCAAGAAATTATAAAAATCACATTAAAGAATGAAAAAAATTAGAAGATAATATGAGATGTCTTATTGGAAAAAATGACTTGGAAAATAGTTCCAGGAAAGATAATTTTTAAAATTATTTGTCTACCTAAAAACCATGATAAAAATAGAGCATAGACATCATCTTTGAATAAATTACAAAGAAAAACTGCCTTGATATTCTAGACACAGAGATTAAAATAGAAATGGAAATAATCCCCTCCTGAAAGAGATCGCAAAAGGAAAACTCCCAGGGATATTGTAATCAAATTTTGGAATTCCTAGGTCAAGAAGAAAATATTACAAGCAGTTAGAAAGAAACAATACATTTAACGTGGAAAAACAATCAGGATATCAAAGGATGTAGCAATTTCTACACTAAGGGATCAGAAGGCTTGGAATATGACCTTCCAGAGGTTAGAAGAGGTACGATTAAAACCAAGAATCATCTATTCAGCAAAAGTAAGTATAATATATCAGAGAAAAATGGAAATTCAATTAAATAGGGGACTTTCAAGCGTTCTTATTGAAAAGACCAGAGCTGAATGGAATATTTGGCTTTCAATATAAGAATCAAGGGAAACATGAGAAAGTAAACAGGAAAGAGAATCCATAAGGGATTCACTAAAGTTGAACTTTTGACATTCCTACATGGAAAGATATTATTTGTAACTCATATGACCTATCTCAGTAACAGGGTAGTTAGAGGAAATACATACACACACACACACATACATACATTTATATACATACACACAGATATATGTATGTGTATACACACATATACATATAAATACAAATATGTATATATCTAGATATGTGTGTTATAAAAGTGCTTGTACATATATGTTTGCATGTAGATACATGTGTATACATATAAATATATGTATACACATGTGTCTACATATATACATATGCATATATATATGTATACACACATAGAGGGCACATGGTGAGCTGAATACGAAGGAAGGATCCCTAAAAATAAAAATAAGTGATGAGTGGAAAGTATTGGGAGAAACAGAAAGGTAGAGATAGCATATAGTAACCACCTCACAAAAAAGAGACAAGAAAGAGATTTTACAAAGAAGGAACAGGAAGGTGAGAGGGAATGAGTGAGCCTTACTATCAATGGATTTGGCTTGATGAGGGAATAGCACACAGTCAATTGGGGTAAGGAAAATCAAGTAGAAAGGCAAGGAGGAAGGGGATAGGAGAGGATGGATCATAAAATGGGCAGAATTTTGGAAGAAGAGGTAATCAGAAGTAAACACTGTTGTAAGGGGACAGGTTAAAGAGGAGAATGAAATAAATGGGGAGCAGGACAGGCTAAAGGGTATTGTGGTTAGTCTTTCACATCATTACTGTTATGGCTATGTTTTGCATGGTTGTACATGTATGACCTGTGTCCAAATGCTTGCTTTCTTAAGGAGGGTGGGTAGGAAGAGAGAAAGGAACAGAATGTGAAACTCAAAGCTTTAAAAATGAATGTTAAAAATTGTTTATTCATTCAAATAGGAAATAAGTTGTACAGGGAATGAATTATACAAATCTGTCTTGCCCTTTAGGAAAATGGAGGGAATGAGGAAGTTAGAAGAAGGGGGATGATATAAAAGATGGTAGATTGGGGAAGGGGTGTGTGGAGTGCACATTGTTCTGTAGGGGGAGGGGAAGGATGGGGAGAAAATTTGGAATTCAAAATGTTGTTGAATTGAATGTTGAAAACTGAAAATAAGTAAATTATATTAAAATTTTAAAAAGAGAAAAAGTTCTATTGCACTATAGGAACTGGGATCCATGTACAATTGAACTATATTTAGGATATTGTATTTATTCTGGTTGTCACATTTTAAGATGGATATTGACAAAATAGAACATCTAGAGTAGGTTGTGTGAAGGGATAGAATGGTGAAGAGACTTGATTCAATGTAATATGAGAAAATATGGTAAAGACTGAAGTTGTTTTGATGTGAAGAGTGATCTTGTTTCATATTTACATAGAGAAACATAAGATCCATTGGTTAAATTACAAAAGATAGGCTTTGTTTCAGTATGAGGAGAAAGGTTCTATTATGTAAAGTTTTCAAAACTTTTAGTGGGAACGTTCAAGCAAAGACAAGCAGAGTTCTTACCATGTCACTTCCATGCTTAGTAAACTCCAGTGACTCCTTATTACCCCCAAGATCAAATACGGAATCTTCTCTGACTTTTAGTATTTTTCATAATCTATTCATTGACGTCCTTTCCATTTTTTGTACTTCACTCCACATACTCTGTGATTCACTTATCTTGGCCTTGTTCTTGTTCTTCACACAGCATATTCTATCTCAATATTTAACTCTCTGTCACTGCCAGCCTCCTATGTTTGGAATTTTCCTCCTACCTTCTGCCTTCCTTCAATAATCCCCTCAAATTGAACCTTCTGCAAGAGGGTTTTCCTATTCTCTTGCTCCTATTCCTCTACCCACCTCTGTAGTTTATTGCCGCTGAGATTTACGTGCAATTTACCTTGTTTGTGTATGCAAAAATAAAATACATAATATATGCGCACACATCATTGTTTACATTTTGTCTCCTCCATTTGAGCTCCCTGAAGAGTGGGACTGTTCTTCCCCTCTTTATATCCCTGATGATTAGCATAGTGTTTATTCCATAATGAGTCACTAATAAATACTTATAAAATGATTGACTATCTTTTGAACATACATTTGACTATCTTTTGACATATAAGGAAAAGTATAAGAATAAATGAACTTTAAATTTTTTTAAAAAATGTTTTTTCTACGATTCAAGTAGCTCATGGGAGCAGCGTTTTTGAGTTGGAAATGAAATTCCATTGAGTCTAACCATCTTATTTTGGGCACAAGAAAACTGAGGCTCAAAGATGTTAACTTACTTGCCCAAGTTTCACAGACAGCAAATGAAAGTCCCATGGAGAGAAGGTATGAACAAAATTCATCTGCCTCCATATTCAGTGTTCCTGCATGGTTTACAAGGTAGTGGTAAATTAATCACTGAAGTATTTGACAATAGAAATGAATCCGAAGGCAAACAAAGTTAGAAAGTAGTGACAAATTTAAAAAAAAATTGAATTTTAAAGGACTGGAGTTCACAATGTGAATGACAAGAAGGTTGGGTAAGATTTAAGGAGGAAATTATTTTCCCATAGTAGAAACAATTTAAGTATTCAGTATTAAGCATTTAATATCTTGGTACCAAAGAGAGGTCTATCGACATTCTTGCTGTTAAAGAACTGAAGATTCTCTCCATTAGGAAATACATCTATTCCCACAGCTTCATACTTTTTATGAAGTGAAATCTTGAAATTTGGACGTTTTCAAAGGATTCCAAGAAGAAGAAAATTTGTGTGTAACTCTGGCTACCTTTTCTCTTTTACCACTGTAGTGTCTGATATGGTAATTTTTTTTTATTTAGGCCTATTTTGGTCCTTGAGCAAATAGCGAATAAAAATGGTAAACAGTTTGCACCTTGGGCATCTAATGAATTTTTCGTCCCCATTTTTAATAACCTTGTCACATTGAAAGTAATGCCCGACTAGATACAGGGTTCTATTATCCACAGTGCTCCCATTCATTCTCTGATAGTAAGGTAGCCACTTAGAATGGTACATTAACTCCTTCATACCACTTGGGTACCGTCTAGTGCATTACTGATGCATTATATGGACCTAACTCGGTAGTAATGTAGGAAATTCTTCCCTAGTAATCTAAAGGGATTAATGTTCATCCTACCTGCTTAGCTTACCAATAGAGAAGTACTTATGGAATTTAGAAAATTTGGCTTATTTTTTCTAATTATCCAAGATGTTTTTCAAGTAATCTCTATTGCCTATAACTTTTGTTCATTTTGAAAATCTGATGTAGCCAACACATGATTATAAAATCACAGACTGAATCCAGTAACATTTGAGATCGAATGTATAGTGTTAACCCTGTATGTAAGCACCATCATAGTAAAAGCGAGAAGATATCAGCTACAGGTAGTGAATAGTCAATTTGACATAGGTCATGTAACCTATTCAGATAGAACATTTTTTCTAAGAGTTACTGTAAAATAATGAGATATTGCCCTAAATACAATAAGATATTGGTCTGATGAAGATAACTTAATACATATACACTTTTTAAAGCTATCTTTACTTACTGCTTCCATCCCACATATTCTCAGTTGAAAGAAAAGTTAAAAATCATTAATCATAAATTCTCTCCCAATCTGTGCATTTGTATTATGTTCCAAAATTAGATTATATATAAATGGACTACGAAAAATGCTATTTTGTCTTCAACACTTAAATAAAAGTGTGAATCCTGAATCTGCACAATAAAATGAAAGTTACAGACCACATATTTTAATCTTTAGAATATATTTGTAAAAAAAATTTATACTAGTTCTCATACTGTTTTTATTTTAATGACTGACTTTAATATAGGGATCATAATGTTTTCTATAACCTAGGTCATGAAAGTGATAAAATATTTTGATGCCTCACAGTCTCAGTCTACTTTTTTTTGCTTTTAGACATCCCATGATATGTGATGGAAAATGCTTTAGAAGTAATTTAATTTGCACACATAGTTTATAAACATGTTTGGAAACAGAATGCTATTTAAGCTGACTTAGGCAGAACTGAAAATAAGTAATCATAGTGAAGAAACATTCAAAATATTTCAACCAGTTCCATCATGATTAACATCATTCTCAGACAGAGATATTAATGGAATTCTATAAGCTTTGTGGTATGTATCTCTATTGACTCCATAGAGACAGTCAAAAATAAAAACAAAAAATTTCAAGCACTACCAGAATAAACATGCATTTGTGAATCGACTTACTGGGCTTAATAGTATCTCAGAGTTCTCCCATCTTATAAGAATTTTTTTCATAAATACTAAATAAAGGTGCATTCATCATGAGTATATAAGTTGCAGTTGCAGTATGTAACTGCAGTTGTCTGAGTGCATATGAACAATCATAAGACACTTACCTTTCAGATTACTTTATCTTCTGATGTATAGATATTTACTATATCTTATCCTGAAAGAATCATATTAGTGAGGCCAAGGTCATATTTTTCTCATAAAACAATGGAATCCAAATTAATCCTAATCTATGATTACTACGTGTAGTCAAGCACATTGAAAACTTTCATGCCATAGAAGGGCAGAGGTGAAAGCATATAAAGCTGAATAAAACTGAATCATCAGACTTCTGATCAAAAATATAAATAAATGTCCTCATGATGACATGAAAATAGATTTAAGAACAACACGTTATTATTTCTCCTAGAAAACAATATGGAGGATCAAGAGCATAAAAGATAAGTAAAACGTTGGGATAAGGATACCATTTTGACTGGACTATCATAAATAGAAAAAAGGAAGAAATCAAGGAAAGAAGGAAGGAAGAGAAAGGGGGAAAGAAAGAGAAAGAAAGAAAGAAGGAAAGGAAGAAAAAGAAAGGGAACAGAGGGAGGGAAGAAAGAAGAATAAAAAATATCACGTCAAGTCATAAACTCATTATTAATTTGTCAAAGGATGCTTATTGATATACAAATAAAATGTTAATTCTGAGATAACAATATCTACTGATGCTTTTAAACTCTAGAATATAATATAACATCCAATTTACACGAGTTTTAATGACTGACTTGCACTTATTGATAATAGCGTTTCATTTAGTCACAAAAGTGAGAGAGTATTTAAATGCCCCAAATTTACCTAAATACATTCCAATTTAATATGTTTTGTTTAATATGTTTTGCTTTAGGTTCTAATTATTTTTCTTTTTACAGCCACTTGAGCAACACGACGGCAGATTACATATTTGTTTCTGATACGTACGACCTTTCAGAAGTCTCCAAAACTAAAATTAAGCACCAAAGATAAAGCAGCTTCAGATTTTTCCATACCCTAGATAGCTTAATCCAAAATAAGTTTAAAAGGAAAACCTCAGAAACTGACATTTACTGACCCTGAGCTCACTTAGCATGCTTCCTCTAGCTCCAATGTTAGCAGCAGTGAGGCCGAATTAGCTACCTCAAGGAGATAATACAAGTTTACACCAAAATGCACCCGTATACCTCATTGCTCCTTCCCTCTTCTTTGTGCCATATATTTCAAAGCTCCAGGTTTTAGTTTCTTCAGGCTTCAACAATCAATTTGGCCACAACTCTTCAGGAGCAAACGTCTGTTGGAGTGTGCCATCCAGATGCATTAGTGACACAAAGTTCAGAATTAGTGGTGGCAGGGTAAGCAGACCTTTAATTACCAGTGCTAGGCCAGAGAATTAATTAACAGACACATTGGGACAGGCCACAATGAGAACACACTTGATGATATAGAGAACCTTGTAAATTTTGAGAACTTGGAACCACAACACATTGTATCTAAGAACCTTAAAAGAGAGATGTTAATTACGAGGGCAAAATTTATATCTTGTGTAGCAAAAATGTCGAGCAGAATAGAAAACAAAAACAGAAACAAAAACAAAAACCTTGGGCTTGGGTCTGCAAAGGTGAGTCTCAATAAATACACAAAAAAGATGAAAATAGAATGGGACTACAAATATGCAGAAGTGAATGATAATCTAAAAGATGGAAAGAAAAAATCCCAAAAATATTAGAAGAAAATATATTCACTATGCAAGCAATGCATAAATTTCTGGAAGACCAGGTATGTAGAGACCACCTAAGGAGCATAGATTTCTCAGGAAATGATAGAACACAAATCTTTAAATATAAAATTAAAGGATATTAAATGTGAACTGACCAAAACTTCTAAACCTAGAAAATGAAATCCCAAATGAAAGAATTCACTGATCACCGTAAAAAAAAAAGTCTAAAACACATGGTGGTTAAATTAACCAGTTCAATTCAGAATCAAGAAGTACTTTAATTCTTCAGAAGGAAAAAAACCCCAACAAATCCAAAGAAAGGGCATTTAAATAATGTGAAACCACTACAGATCCAACAGAAAAATGGAATAATGTTTTCCAAAGACTCAGAATACAGGCAAGGGTGACTGACACTGGCAAATCTGACCTTAACCAGAGAGGACAAAAGATTGTTGTTGAATAATAAAGACAATTTTGAAACAAAATATAAAGAAAACAAGAACTGAAGAGGTTACTTGCCCCTTTAACATCCAACAAACAATTTGCAGGAGTAGTGAATGAAAGTAGAGAGCAACAGCAACAGAGTGACAGGAGAAAGACTAGTAAGAGGCTTTTTTTCTAAATGTAAACGAGCAGAAGATGTTGAAGGCAGACATCTGGTAAAGGTAACAATAAAGCTGTAGACAAGTGGCATTATGGAAAGAACCTGATAACCTTGTCTAAAAATAAATGCTTCTTTTGTGGGATTATGTAATGACATGGGAAGGTACATGAAAAGGTGAGAGAAATACTTAATCAGACAATATCAGGAAAGAGGAAGGACAAATGAACAAAATCCTAAAGGAAAGGGTAATAAATTAAAAAAGGGTGTGGGTTGATGGGATTAAGGCAACAAGTTTAAAATAAAATAATTGAAGAAACAGAATATTATCCTTACAAAAGAGAGAAAAATCATGACAAAATAATTTTAGAGACAGATGGAAGAAGATACAAACTTAACTCTCATAACTTTAAATATGAATAAAAATAATCCAATAAAACTAAAGAGTGATAGATTTGTTATGAAAGCAACCTCCTCCAATCTTGTTTACAAGAAACAATTAAGAAAATAATGACAGGAATACAGGAATAAAATTGAAAGGAAGAAAAAATTATAATATCAAATGAATTAAAATATGCAGGTGTTGCCATCATGTTGTCAAAGAAAGCAAAAACATTAAAATAATAAAAAGTCAGAAACACGAAAATTACATTTTGCTGTAAGGAACTGTAGTCAACAAATCAATATCAGTAATAAATATATACTCCAAGTGCCTTAGCTTGCAAGTTCATGAAGAAAACTTTTGTTTTAAGAAGATATAGACAAAAGCACAATAATAACAGGAGAACACAATACCTCTTTATCAGTTTTGGATAAATCCAACAGAAAGATTATACAAAAAGAAAAAAATGAAACTGAACAATTATTAGTATAAACAAGAGTTTAAAAAGCATGGCACCTTAAATGTGAAAACCACAGTATATATATATATATATATATATATATATATATATATACATATATATATATATATATATTTGTCTTCACCTCACGAAACTTTTAAAAAAATGACCATGTACTAGTGCATAGAGATTGTAAAAAGGCAGAAACAGTCCATACATCCCTTATAGACTATAATAGAATAATAATAGAAATTGCTTCAGCGACCACAAACAAAAGACACAGATCCAAAAGACATGTAATAATGTAATCTTAGATAATGAGTGGGTCAAAAACACAACATAAAACCATTTAATATCTATTTACAATTAAATTTTAATGACAAAAAGAAAAAAGGAAACGATGCCAAAATTTCTAGGATGTGGCTAAAGCAGTCTTCAGGGGAAAAAATATATCCTTATTATTACACATTTCCAAAATAGAAAAAAAAATAATGAATTGGATATGCATTATCATTGTCAAATCAACAAATAAATCTAAAATGAGCACAGAAGGGAAGATATTAAAATTTCAAAACGAAATAAATAAGTAGGAAACAAATCACATCACAGAAAGTATAAATAGAATTTAAAAGCAGTTTTTAAAACCATAATAAAGCTGATAAACCTTTAGTTTATCACAAAAAAGTGAGCATAGAATCAAATAAGTAACAAGTGCACAAAATGAGATTACAGTAATGTCAAAAGAAATGAAAACAACAATCAGAAAATATTAAGGACAGTTAAAAAAACACCTGAAAACAAACAAAAAAAGAAGTAAAAGAATACCTTCAAAAATTAAAATAATACACACACTAACAAAATATATCATAAAGGTACTGAATAAAATGATGTCACAAAAATAGAGTTTGCTTTAAAGAAACTGGTGAGGAAATAAACTCTTGGACTTGAATTAATGTGTAGGATAATTCCTTAAATGGCCTAAAGACAACTAGCACCCATACTTCAAAATATATTCTCAAAGATTGAGAAGGAAGCACCCTTCTATGAAACAAATATAATATAAAAAACAGTAAAGAACTATATGAACTTACGCATACTGAAGTAAACAGAAATAAGAAAACATTCACAGTGATCACAAAAAGTGAATGGAAAGACCAGTGACACAACAACAGAAAAAGAAAATAAACGTAATAAAATTATAAAGATTGATCCGAACATGAATGGATAGCTATGAAAAGACTTCCCAAATCTCCATCTTCATGGAGGTGGAAAGTCCACAGATGATATATATCATATATGTTTTAAACTTTGTAATGAATTGAACAGTTGTGGTGATTTCATTTTCCTCTCTAAAAATGCTTTTTGTTATATAGATCTCTCTTGGGACTGGGAGGGAGAAGGTTACATGGAAAACTATGGTGATAGTAGAAACAGAAGACATTAATAAAAAATATTTTTAAAAAATGTCTTAAACTGTATATCTCTTCATCCTCCTTCTAATCTCTACCTTGTCACCACTTTCCACTATATTGTGAAAATGAAATTGTTCTTGGATAATGGTTCTCCTATCTCTGTGACTATTTTTAGCTGAGTCCTCCCATTCTTGCCATGCTTCAAATATGAACATCGTGCAAACAGCAATCTATTTTCTTTTCTGTTTTGTACCATTCTCCTTTAGCAATCAGAACCTCATTTTAGTTCTATCAATTGTTACCTCTATATAAAAGTTTCAGAAATGTGTATATGTACCCTCCACCGTTCCACAGGCTTCTAGTGCCACATTTAAACGTTTTTTGTTAGAAATTTCCATAGTATTTTCACAGCACTGCAATATAAACTTATCAAATCAGAATGAATTTATACATCCCACAATTTATATCTAGACATATATATGTATGTATATAGTCCTATATATCTGTATGTATGTATCTATACATACAAATATAGATAGGTTTATATTGTTATATAAATATAGATAGACACATTTATATGTGTGTAATTATATATGCGCATGTATATGTGTGCATGAGTATGTGTGTACTCTCTCCTATATTTTTCTTATGAATGTAATTGTATAAATGTCTTCTCAGTAACCAAAACTTGAAAATTTTTAGTCATATTAGATACCTTCCCCTTTTCACTACATTTAAGCACTAACCAAAGCCAGAAGATGATATGTCCATTTTATAGCCGTCCCTTATTTCCACATTCATTGAAATCCATCACCTGAGTTTAGCCCCTATTCATCTCTCCTCTTCAGTATTTCTACCTTCTATTTATTCCCTTTCCAAAATGATCACTGATTATTTTCCCTAATATGTTACTATGATTATAATGCCCCTATACTTGAAATTTTTGAATATCTTCTATTTCTATCCACAAAAACCATAAACTCCTTATTCTGACATTCAAGGTTCTTCACATTCTTAATGTAACTCATCTTTCCAACCTTGTTTCACACTACTATTGGTCACACAATTTTAATTGCACAAAACAAGAATGTCAGACTAGGGAGCAGGGAATTTCATTATCCGTATGTTCAAATATATCATAAACTCCTTGTAAATCAAGACCTAATTAGAAAGTTCAGGAAGTAAAACAAATTGTATGGCATGCAAAACACAAGAACGTCACATGCATTTATTGACTAAAGTTCCAATACAACAATGTGACTTATTTTAAAGTTAAATCAAGCACCAATATACTAAGTTATCTGGGTACCAAAATACAGCATGAGACAAAAAACTGCATATCAAGGAATTTACCATTGATTCAAATATTCTGACAATTTCTTCCTCATCAAAATCAGTTTCATAATACTCTACTTGAGATTTTACTACCCCACAGCCTCAACATCAATATTACAAAACATTCCCATGATAATTGCTGGAGTTCTTTGCTTCTGCTAATCTATTTTAAATGTCTTTAATATTATTGTACTATATAATCTTGAAGCTGGGTAATGGCAGAATTTATAGTTTTGATGACAAGATCATGTATAGAATTAATTGAGTTTGGTGGATTCTTATTATGGAATTAAAATTTGGTACATTTGAGCTTGAAATGTCCTTGAAAGGTGGATAACATAAACATTTGAAAATTTTGTCGTGGAAGTAGGAAATGCATTCATAATTTCTTACACAAAAGTTATTATTTTTAGAAAGATAAATATGGATATAGATAAAGATAGATGGATAGTTGTGACTATTTTGCATTGTTTTGTACTTTAAGGATTATAAAAATAAAAGATTCATATAAGACTTCTTTGGTCATGTCTTATTACATCATGAAATCTGACATGTATTTGTATCTCTATTCTTCTGAACTGATCAATTTAAAAAGAGTGATTCGAGCAACTAGGTAGTGCAGTGGATAAAGCACCAATTCTGGAGACAGGAGGACCTGGGTTGCAAATCTGAACTTAGATATTTACTAGCTGTGTGACCCTGGGCAAGTCATTTAACATTGATTGCTTTAACCAGACGTATATTGAGCATGAAGAGCATGTAAAGCAACCTTTAATTATAAATAAATAATTTATAGTCATATGATGATAACATTAGATACAAACTGATCTTATGCTTATGAGAACTCAGTATCCTCGGCCCTGACCTATCATGGACAGTGAATTTAGTAGTAGAGATTCATTCCATCGACATTTTTCTCTATAGAGATACAACTAATAGGCATAAAATATGAATTCTTGTTCTAGTCATTTCCACATTGGTGTGAATTAGTTTCAAATACCAATATGACCCATGCATGCTTTGATAAAAGGAGGAGTGGTTAAACTAATATTATAAAGTTCTTCCCAGTGTTCCAACTCTAAAATTATGAGATTCTATGATTCTGTCTTGTCATTACAATATATCAGGGAAGAAATTGCCTCTATCAATAAAGATTGGTGACTATTTTGCCGAGTTCTGGAGGTCTAAAGTGAGTATGTTATATTATTATGGATAGTATGTATCTGCAGTAAAAAAAGTGAATCCATATCTTCTTGATTCTGAGTTCTGTTTTCAATTTACTGCGCTGTAACACCTCTTATTTAAATACACATGATAGTATGGAAAGAAAACAAAGAAACTCAAAAATTATAATCTTAAATGTGAATAATTAAATCCCCTAATTTATAGAAAGAGAAAAGAGAAATATGTCTAAAGAAAGAAACTAACAAATTAACAACTCTTTCCTGGATAGAGTAAGCATATTTAAAACATATAAATGTGAAAATTAGAGATGAAATAAAATATGTTGTGCTTTAGCTTACTAAGAAGAGCAGAAGTTGCCATTGTGATAGAAGATAAACCATCAATACAAACTGGCAATACTGAGAGGCAAGCATGGAAATTACATTATGTTCAAAGGTAGCATGGACAATTTTTTAGAGATAAAAATGTAAAATGTATGTGCACTAAATGTATATGTTATAGTAGATAGGTCTTTAAAAAATAGGCTATGTAATTTTCAATAGTACGGTAACATAACAATAGCAGGAGACCACAATATTCCTCTCTCAGAGTAGGAAATATATTTAATACAAACTCATTTAAACTTTTCAAGGTGGGAAAAATCCTTATTTTCTAAAAAATAAACTGATGAAAAATGAACATTTATAGTATGTCCACATCTAAGAATTAATTTAAATAGTATATTTTAATATTTTCTAGAGTTATTTTATCCATGATTGTACAGGACAGATTTTAAGGGAAACTCATAATGATGCTCCTGGGCTAAAAATGAAATTCAACGCTGTTCTATTTCCTTCTATAAGCTATGACATTCACATGTTTTAAACTTTTCATTTGGGAATCTCAAAGAATCTGCCTTAATCAACGTACAAATACCATCTTTACAAGTGGGAATGAAAATAAGCTAGAGAAGTTGGGTGAGCAAGAAACTTCTGTCCTTGAAGAACTGTCCTGAAATTTAGATATTGTTTAACAGAACTTCCTTCTTTGTAAAATGCTGTGTATATAGTGCCATCCTAAAATTGCATTCTTCTAATGAGAAAAAATTGTGAAGAGAGAGAGGAGGAGGAAATGGTAAAGACTAGATCTAAAAGCTATTCTGATATTATTCTGCAGACAGTAAAAAATTTGAAAATAAACTCAGTTTTTTAGTATCACCTTTGTAATTATTTTTCCTTTGAAGACTGTCAAGTTATAGGTGTCAATCTCAATGTATAGAATTTTTTGAAAAGATTTAGTCATTACAAGTTAGGCACAATGAAATAAATAAGATCAAGATGATGGTTTCAAGGCCAGTTCAAAAAAGAACTGTAAATTAAAGGGTTTTTCACAAACCAATGCCAATTACTTTCCCTTAATGATACTTGCCTTGACAGCTTCATCCATTTCTCAGGTTAAGTGAAATTTATTTGCAAAATAATAGATAGTATCCTCCAGGGTCATTCTCCCAGATTTTAATATGTAGTCAAGTGAATGATCTATTCATTATCATGTCTCTAAACACATAAAACACCAAATAAAAACATCAAGTACTGCACTCTGTCTTAATATATGAGATTCAAAATACATGACTGCCAAGTCAAAGCTGGAGGTAATTATATTTCAAGTAGTATCAGGTACAGTTTTACCGGCTCCGTTTATAAATCTTTGACATAATAAATGATGTACAATTAAAAATATTCCTTTATCCATCCTCCCAATCATACAGTAAAGCAACTCTCCTTTCCACTCACAAAGAACTTTATTTTGACATCATACAAGGTGGTTCTGAGTAACATTTAGCTAGTCATAAAAGAATTTTATATTGTTTAATAAACTCCATATTATATGATAAAATTAGCAATACTTCTTATCAGGTAAAAAGTTTCTTCCTTCTCATTTAATACACATGTCACACACATGTATGCAAAACTCATTTTGTATTCTTCTGGAACAAAACATCTTAGAGTGGTTTTGCTCCTCCTTTCCAAAATACACTTTGATATTTCCACTGAAAAAATTGTAATTAATTTGAGACTAATTAAAATTGGAACTCCAAAACAAATGGCCTAGTAATTTGCACAATTCCTATTAGATTTTTAAGAAACTAAAAATTAAAAGTAATTTCCATGGGAAAAGAAGAAAATTATCCTCATTAATAGGTCAGTTATCCAAGGAATTCTGAGCAATTGAGCTATGGGTATAATGAACTCAGGATACAAACGAACGTATTGGGGGTGGGGCAGATGGCTCAGCAAAGAATTATTATGAGGCCTTTCTCTCTTTTCTATTATTACGTCCATCAGTCATATGTTTTCAAATAGTCACCTGTGCTTAGAAATGTGCCAGAGTCTACTTTGTAAAGGAGGAAAGTGTATTACCTATATTCTCATAGCTATTTTCTCAATTCCTTCATCAGGAAAATATGGTAAACCGAATTTGAGTACTAAAAAAAATTTTATCTTCTTCATGTGATTTGAAAATGCAAGCCTAAATCTATTTTGCTTTATCTCCAGAAAGCAAAAAAGAAATTCTAATCAATCAGTAAATATATTAGGGGTATGAGTTGAAGATAAAATTTAGAATACTATAATTTTAAAAACTGTAAAGATCTTTAATATCAAGTACATTTTTTATCAGATTAGGCTACCAAATATCAGATTGGGTTATTGTAAGTGATTTACCTGAGATCATATAATAATTCCGGACCAGGGTCATGGCTAGAAGTTACCTCTCTGAAATTTTAATATTGTGTTCCTTCAAGTGAACTACATTGCCTATCAAATAAAGGAAGCTCATAAAATATTAATGTCACATCTTTGCATAAATCTGGATTTTACTCTTTCAAAAACTCGTGGGAAAATGTACAGAGTTAATGTAGTTCTATTCTGTAACAAATCTCTGGTGAGTCTATGGATATGAATCCAGGTGGGCTCAGCAGCCCATTGCTAATCAAAAGGGTTAAAGAAAGAAAATTACCTGGGATTTCAAGTTCCCTGAACACTATTATGAAGAGAGACACTTGTTTTCTACATTCCTATGTAACAGGTTCATCTATAAGATTAGTCAGGAAGAAGCGTTTGTCTTAACCACTGAACCATGTCTCCTGATGTTTTTTTTTAATCTATAGAGAATAAGGAATTTATATTAGAATAGAAACAAAGCTCAATGAGTTTAAAACAAAAGTATGTTTCTGTGGGGCATCAACCTATAAATTTATTCATACATGAACCAGCCTTCAGTCGGCAATGTCCTTCAAATTTTAAGTGAAAGACACAGAGAATTTCCCCACCTCTGCAGAAGAAAGTACTCGGGGGAACGGTACTGGAACTTATAAATATTATAGGAATGTAACTTTTAAAATTCAGATATTTGATAAAATGCGATGGGGGAATATAAAAATATGAATGATTGTAGAGTGACCACTTGTTTGACGAGACTAAAGAATTTATTAAATCTGAACCAGGGCAAATTAACTATACTTCTAAAACTCATATATGTGAGCTTAAATGTGTCATTCAATCTTTCTAGAGCCCCTTTCCTCGTGTGTAAAATGAAATGTACTGAAAAGTCCTAATAGAATAAATGGTTCTGTCACCTTTAACATTCTATGATCTCATGACATTAGGTGATATCCTTACTTCAATACACTGATTTCTAGGGTGTACCTATTCATCGTAGTGAGTTGACTCATTTAAATTTTGTTTATTTTTTTCCATTTTTGTTTCATGCTTCTGATTATTGTCCAATAGGAAAAAGAAACTATGTTTCTTTATAAGGAATGTCTTTTTTCATCTTTCATGCTTGTTTTAATGTGATTGGTAGAAAAGTAGGTTTATAGATGAGACTAGAGAGTAATACTGACAAAATAAAGGAAAAAATAAAAGTGAATAGGTAGGGATATTGGAGGAGGCAGACTATGTTTTTGGCCATCTTGCTTTAAAGGTTACAGGTTGGAAATTCCTTAATTTTAAGTGCCTCGTAGAACTCAATAACAAATGTAATTATAATGTATTGATTTTGTTGTCATTGTTATTAACATTTGCTTACATTTATACAGTACTTTAGAGTTACAAAGTGCTTTGCCTGTTTTAATCCATTTGATCCTATGCAAAATGTTATATAATAGGTAATCCATATTACTATTGTATCACTGATTATAGTCAGGAGATTAGAAGTCTGAGTTGTACCACTAACACATGAAGACTCCTTTTGGGCAAATCACTTCATATCTATGGTTTTCGGTTCTATTTAAAATAAAGTAAAAGCGTAAGAACAGATGTCCTGTAGAGCTCCTTCCAGCCTAATTTATTATGATTCTGTAATTACAATGAAACTCTATCTAGTAACAACAACAAAACAAAATTTTTTACAACAGAGGAATTCCTAAGTCCCTGCCATTTGTCTGTTAACAAAGATAAAAAAAAGATTGACCCAGATGATTACTTTCTCCTCTACATTAATGACTTTGTTAAAATAATCCATTTACATGTTGAGAGTATGGTAGGTAAAAACATTATATGGGGACAGTCTTGCTTTTGATGACTATTTCTATCGCAGATCATATTTTAATCATTTCATAGGTGAGAAATCTATATGTCACTATATCTGTTTATCTCTCTCTATATATATATATATTTCATAATAATAAGTATAAATAATTTTGTCATTAATAAACTATATATATAAATACAGGTGTGTATTCAATGTATTTATATGTAAAACATTGTTAATTGATGACATAAAATAATTTGAGTGAAGAAAAATATTCTTCATTAAAGTGGCTGCCATTAACTTTCATCCTACAAAATTCTTAACAATTGCAATTGGATGGTATGACACAAAAGAGGTGACACATAATATGAAGGAATTTTGCCAAAAATGGATAGGAAGTACATAGGATTAGAAGTGTTAGTTTATCTGTGGTCTGCACCAAGAAATATAGAAGAAAGAACTCTGGAATCAAGGAAATAGAACACATACAACAAAGCCCTTGAGTTTCCAGTCCTTGCTATAAGTCTTGCAAGGAGTACATTATAACACTATTATATCTATATATTTATATCTATCTATCTGTATGTATGTATATGTGTGTGTTTATATGTTTGTGTGTATATACACGTATATATGCATGTATAATTTATATTTTAATTAAAAAGCAAGTTATGTAAGTGATAGAATGTTAACAGAGTGAAGTAAGGGCAAATAAGTAGCAAGGTGTATACAGTATCAGGCATGGAGTCAAGAAGACTCACCCTCCTGAGTTCAAATGTGGCTTCAGACAACTTCAGGCAACTCACTTGAACTTGCTTGCCTCTGTTTCCTCATGTGTAAAATGAACCAGAGAAGGAAATGTCAAATCACTGCAGTATCTTTGCCAAGGAAAACCCAAATGAGGTCAGAATAAGCTGAACAAAACTGAAAAAAAAACCCAAAACTATTGAACAAGAATAAAAAAAAATTAATTGGATTCACTTTGAGATAGTATGAATAAAGAAGGATATGAAATCAACTACCTTCATCTCTTACCCATTCTTAGATTGTTTAAACTACAAATGTGCATCTAGTCCGTTAACTCTTTTCCAGATTTCAAAAAGATAGGGATCTTGCAAAAACTCACAAAACTTATTAGTGGAAGAACACAGATTAAAACTCATGTCGTCCAATTCCCATGATAGTGCTTGCTGTAAGTATGCTATTTGTATGTTTGTTCTTGATCACACGAGCATAAATTTATGGGTAGAGATAATCAATTTAAGCCCTCCATTTCACTAGAGGAAACTGGTGCATTGAGGAGCTAAAAGATTTGTGAAACATATGTTTGAAAAATTCATAATCAATGACAAGCACTTCGCAGAGGTGTGAAGAAGCAGGTCTGGAATTCAAACCCAGATCCTTTCACTCCAAGGCCAAGCCGCACAATACTGAATTCCTGGGTAAAATCTATGAGTTCATTAAGAGCGTTGAACGCATCATCTTTGGTGAAAGAGTATAAAGGGAAAAGATAGGCTTTGCAAATTGAATTTTGCAGTAGACTGCATCTTTATAAGTACACAAATTGCATATATATAAATCTCACTGCTTAAATGCTCATTAGTTTTTAAAAAAAGTAATTCAGTGACAAATCTCATCCTTAAAGTGTCACTTTCCAATATCTCACCCATGAGCCCAACGATGCATGACTCATTGAATGATGCACCAACATATATGATGTTCTCTTATCTTCTAAGTATGTTTTATCAAAGTACACAAAAACTGGAGATATATATGCTCTACAAAGTTTGCCATGCCGAGTCCACAATTGAGAAAAAATTAAGGGAGACTCTTATAAATCAGTAGTTCTTAGCATATTTGTTGTTGTTCGTTTGAAGAAACTCTTTGGTAGGCTGGTGGAAACATATGGATATCTTCTAGAAATAATGTTTTAAACACATAAAATAAAATTCCAGAGATTACAAACCATGGTGAATTATAGTCCCAAAAGTATTTTTATACATTCACAATTTGCCGATTATGAAGCCCTGCTACAGACATAAAATCCTACAGATATTGCAGTTTGAAGGTGATATTTTATTGATTTTTTTACACTAAAATGTATTTCTGATCCCATCGATATAGATATTTCCTATAAAGGCAAATAATTCATCCTCTGGGGCACGTAGGTGGTGCAGTGGATAGAGAACCAATGGAGGACTGAAGAGAACTTGAGTTCACATCCCACCTCACACATTTGACACTCACTAGCTGTGTGACCTTGAACAAGTCACTTTACCCCAATTGTCTCATCCTGGGAAATCTCCAGTTATCTTGATGAATATCTGGTCACTGGATTCAGATAGCTCTGGAGGAGAAGTGAGGCTGGTGACCTGCACAACCTTCCCTCACTTAAAACAAAGTCAAGTGCAAGTCATGTCATTATTTTTCTGATGGTCTTCTTTGGTAGTGAAGGATGAACACACAAATAATTCATCGACTGCTAACTATCTTGTGATTCTTATTCCACAAAGGGAGGGTATCCAACATTCTGGAGATATTCCCTTCTTTCTTTTGCCCTCATAAGATTTCCAACTGAGTATAATTGGTGCTTTAACTAATATAACTAATAACTAATATAGTTCTCTTATCTATATCACTGACTCTCCATATATGTATGTCCATATATATATTCCTCCTTGGATTTTCAATTTGCATTCTTTAGTGAGCATATTATTCCACGGCTTATATCTTTATACTGACACTGGATGGATATTGGCATTAAAATGTTGTATGTCTTCATGTGTTACAGAGGCTCACAAATGAGTTTCATTTTCATTCATATTAATTTTGCCTAATCATCCACTCTATTCTCATCCATGATTAAAGAAATTCCCATTGTAGCGTGCTGGACAAACGGGCAGTTAACCTCTGCTTGAAAACTCCTAAGGTGAGGAGGACTAAAACCTTTCAAATTGCTGATTACATCCTTATTCAACTCTAATTGTTAGGCTTTATTTATTTATTTTCCCTGGTATAAATCCTCTTTACAATTTCTGTCCATTGCTCAATATTCTGTCCTCTGGGATTACACAAAAAGTGGAAAACTCCTCCTTCACATGATAGTCTTTCAAAGTTTGAAAACTGATTTCCTGCCCACCCCTAAGTTTTCTCTTCTCCAGGTGAAATATGCCCACTCCATTCAACTGTAGCTGATATGACAAGAGTCCTAGGCTCTTCATTATCCGAATTATGCTTCTTTCGATATGTTCTTTTTATTAAACTTGGTTGCTCAAAAATGAACAAAATACTTCAGTGGTGGTCCTATGTTTTGGGACCATTTGTGACCTCACTCTCCCTAGAAGAATATGCCCTTTTAATGGCTTGCAAAATTATATTACATTTTGTTGCTTGTTTGCTCTTTTGGTTTTACTGCTATATTCTACTGCTTACTTTTATTGAGTTGAAATCTAGTAATCCCCCCATATTTTTTCAGAAGAATTGACATTTATTTATATGCTTTCCATCTTATCTTTGCACAACTGATCCTTTTCTTCCCAAATTTAAGGCTTTAGATGAATCCCTATTGAGTTTACTATTACAGAATTCAACCCGATGGTCTAGCTAGGAAAGACCATTTGGGATTCTGACTTTGTCATGCAGTATATTAATTATCACTCTCAGATGCAAGCCGTTGGATTTGATGAGTTGAACTTTCCATATCATCATCCAAGGTACTTATCAATCTATATAAATTCGTACTGGGTAAAAATAACCTGTACTTACTCTAATGGAGACCATCTGCCATGTTGACATTGAGCCATAAACAACTATACAATATAGGGAAAAATTATGTTATTGTAGTCAGTAAAGAAATAAAATGATAACCATACAGAAAGCAATGGAAACAATCATGGTATGTGTAACAACATTATAACACATAGTAGCCAACTATTTCCAAAGAAGCAAGGAAATTCCAAAGAAAAATATGAAGGCCCTCTACCATCCCTGCCAAAAGTCTCTTGGTGAGTAGAATGAGGGATAATTGATGCCGAGTATGTAGTCCTTATTATTCATGTAATATCAACAGATATAGAAGTACACAGGAAGGCCCCCAGCATGCTGGGTAGAACTCCCATTGTGGAGTACAAGGATATGTGTCATGTGAGATAGATAAGCATGGATGAGTTATGATGGATATGACTGTATATGTTATAAGATTAAAATTTTACAATGTAAGAAATATAAAGTAAATACTTCTATAACACTTAAAAGTTTATAAATTCCTTAAAATATCTAATTTTATCATTACAACTATCTTGGGATACAAGTCATTCTCTTACCCGCATTTAAAAAATAGGTAACTGAGGCAGAAAATTATTTACCCAGGGTTATACAGCTATTAATTGCCTGAGGCTTGATTTGAAATAGGTCTTCCTGTCTCCACACTCAATGCTATATATTATATACCACATATGCATGTTATTATTGAGGGCAGGAAATAAGTAATATTACATACTTGTATCATCAGAGCTAAGTGTAGTATATTTTGTATATATTAGGTAGAATACATATATACCAAAATTGTTTCTTTTTTCTATACAATTTTTCCATTAGCACAATATTTCCTTTAGCTTCGTGATTCTATCTTCCATTTGAACACCTGCAGGAAGTGGTGTTATAGATTGGTGCTAGATAATTAGTCTATAAAAACTTTCAGTTGTGGAGCAATAATTAAATGTAAGATACTTGGGCTTGAGGCGGAGCCAAGATGGCGGAGTAGAAAGACTCACCTATGCTAAGTCCGAACCCACAGCCCATAGATTTCCTGTAAAAAGAACTCCTGAAAAATTCTGGAACAGTGGAAGCTGCGCAGCAACACAGTGAAGGAGATTTCCGTTGCAGAGAGCCCTGAAAAACTGACCGCACAGGTACCCTGGACGGGAGCAGAGTCCTGTCCTGCCGAGCGCTCCCCTCCCCCGCCCCAGCCACGCGGCACTGAGAGGAGCCAGCAGACCCAAGCAGGAATCAGGGACCTGGATCTCCAGACGGCCGCGAAGGTCCCACCACCCACAGACTCACAGGTCAGTGAGAGAGACAGCTGAGAGGGGAGCGGGGGATCCCTGGGACTCGGACCTCCTGGGAAGCGGACGCTGCGGCACAGGCTGAAGCAGCTCGGCCAAAGACTCCCAAAGCAGGTTGGAGCTCCACCCCAGCTCCACTACAAAGGATCTCTGTATACACCCCCTGAGGGAACTGAGCCTGAGAGGCGGCCCTGCCCCCACCTGAGAACCAGCAGATAAGCTCCCATTGAAGAGCACTCAGGCCTGCCGCCAAAAGCCCTGAGGCTGGGGAGCAGCATTTGAATCCCAGACCCCAAGCACTAGCTCAGCTGATCTAAACCAGGGGGGTAGAGAGGACTCTCAAAAGTCAAGTAACTGGCTGGGAAATGCCCAGAAAAGGGAAAAAAACTAAGACCATAGATGGTTATTTTCTTGAGAAATTAATTCTGCCATTCGATGAACAGATATGCTTACCATCAGGTAGAGACATAGGAGTCAAAGCCTCTGTATCCCAAATATCTGAAATAGATACCCCATGGGCTCGAGCCATGGAGGAGCTCAAAAAGGATTTTGAAAATCAAGTCAGACAGGTGGAGGAAAAACTGGGAAAAG
>CM053769.1:635140464-635154569 GCA_028658325.1 Potorous gilbertii
AAAACAACTGACCTGGAAAATAGATCCAGGAGAGACAATTTAAAAATTATGGAACTACCTGAAAGCCATGATCAAGAAAAGAGCCTAGACATCATCCTTCATGAAATTATCAAGGAAAATTGCCCTGATATTCTCAGCAAGTTTATGTGGAGATTGTCAGCAATGGATCTGAGCTCCTGCCAGCTTTGGGAGCCCCTGTCTGCTGCTGCCTCCACTGCTGCATCCCATGGGGGCCTGAGTTGTGGAGACACCCTGTTCCCCTCTCAGTGAGCTGAAAAGACACTCTCATTGACTTTTTCCACCTGTGTATGGAGGGACCTGCGTGGCTGCTGAAGATTCTGTCCCTGAAGCCTGCTCAGATCTGCTCTCCTCAGTTGCTGCATGGCCAAGGCAGGGCTGGGCTCCACTCTGGGTCTGGTGCACGACGGACCTTTGTTGGTGGTTTTTCAGCGCTCTCTGGAACAGAAATCTCCTCCATTCCATTGATGTATCGCTTTCACTGCTCCAGAATTTGTTGGGAGTTCTTCTTTATAGGTATGGGCTGTGGGTTAGGAGCAAGCATATGTGTATCTTTCTATTCTGCCATCTTAGCTCCTCCCCCCACCAATATTTTCTTGTTGCAAGAAAACTAAAAAGCCAAGACAAATACATGGTGTGAAAATGAGATGCTGTAACAAAACTATGTTTCATCAAATAAATTGTCAAAGGTGACAATAATTGTATCGGGAGAAATGAAAATAAAATTTGAGTACAAAGTGAGATGAAAACAAGATTGCATTATAATTAAGGGAACCATAGAGAATAAATTTAAATTAAGAATATATTCAAAATGACAAAGCATGTAAATTCTCCAAGGGAAAAACAAATCTGAACTGGAATAGACATCGCAAATGAAATTTAAATTGTGAGAGCTTTCATATTCTTTAATAGTCTCATGTGGCCTTCCTGAGGAACATGGAAGCCTGAATCACATGGAGCCTGTGATGAGAGGAGTTTGCTGATTGGTTGAAACACGAAGGGTGGAGCAGGAAGAGAGAGAACTAGAGCAAAGCTGAGAGGAAATTTGTCTTGAGAGAAGTCATATCTAGGAAGGATGCAGGCTTCTGTCTAGTGTGAGTGAAAGGGCTTGACTGTGATTTTGTTTAAAAGGGCCTGCTTGTGATTTCTTTAATAGACCTGTTTGTGGGAAGCTTAGCAGAGGAAAGACTTGGGGATGTTATTGATTTCTGCGTTTTTATCATTTATAGATATTTAAATTTCTGTTGTATAAGTAAATGTTTTGGTTCTGCCTTCCATATGAAGAGTCTGTGGTCCTTCACAATTCAGAATAGTTCCAGAATATACATGGCAATCATAGGTGCTGTGAATATCACATCAGTGCCACGATGTTGCCAGTGATACAATAAGAGTAGGAGGCTTTAATCTTTCTCTTTGAGTTAAACAGATCTAACAAGAAAAACAAAAGCGAAAATATAGTGTTGAATAAATAGTTACAGAATTTAGAGTTAAAATATTTACAATGGTCTCTGAATGGTGTCACCTACTAAGAAATAAGCATATATTTTTGAAGAAATTAATTTTTAGTTTAAAAAGATAATTTTTAGATGATATAAAAACAGGAAATATAAAAAGTAGAAGTAATAAACATGTACTTTACAGACCCTAATGAAATAACAAGAGTTGTCAAATCAGGAAATACAAAGAAAAGACAGACTCAAATGAAAAGTTGATAAAGAAATCTTGGATAAAGGGTGTATTTGGAGAAAAAAAAACATTCATAACACTAATAAAAGTGGGAAAAATGATTTTGAACATAGTATGTATTTAAAAATCTGGTATGCAATTATAGTAGTTTTCACAAAATATATTTTGTTTCCTATAACATACATAATGAAAATAGAAAAAAAGAAATGATTGGAATGTGGCTACATGAAATTACATTCAAATGAGTTTATATCGAAAATTAGAAAAAAATTAAATAAATTAGAAATCTGAAAGTTTCTAAAATTTACTAAACTAATACCTATTTTTTGAAAGATGAACAAAATTGCTCCACTGTTAACCAATCTGCTAAATATCAAGAGGGTTCAACTGAAATTAAAAAAATAAAACAAAAAGTTTCCATAAGGAAACAAGAAATAAAAGAATAATCAGATACTATTCCAATCATTTTGGCAAACAATTTATATTTATTCCCAAAGAGTTATTAAACTACTTACAATATTTGACCCAGTAATACAATTACTTGTTCTATTTCCAAAAATATTAGGGAAAGAGCAAAAGGACCTATACGTTTTAAAATCTGTATAGGGATACTTCTTTTGGTGTCAAAGAACTAGAAATATCAGGGATGCCCATCAGTTAGGGAATGGCTAAACAAGTTGTGCTGTATAATTGATACAGAATGCTACTTTGCTATAAGAAATTATGAGCTTGATCATTTTGGGGAAAAAAATAGAAAAACTTGTACAAAATAATTGAGTGAAGTGGACAGAACCAAGACAACATTAACAAAAATATAATTTTAATATAATAATGTAAATAATTATATATATATATATAAAATAATAATGTGATTTTAAGAACATCTTTCAGTGAATAAGTTATTTTGACTTTATAATTACCATAATTAACTATAAAGAAAATATGAAGATATTCTCTACATTCAGAGAGAGAACTGATTAATATGTATAGAATACTTTACCTATAAGTGTATGTGTGTGAGTATGTATATACACATACATACACATCTATTTGTGTGTAATGATAACCATATCTAGGAGCAGGAAGTGGAAGGAAGTAAGAAAGAAATTTACATAATAATTTTGTTGAATATTTGAAACCAATAGCAAGTTATGCATGGTAAATTTGCATCATGTTTGCTGTACTACATTAAAGAAATATTTGTTTTATTTCATAAATTAAAAATACAATTTTAAAAATGAGCAATCTGAAACTAGTTATGCTCTGTCATATACAAACAAAACTGAGTATACCAAAAAATAGAGGATGAACTACTAGATAGATTGACAGATACATAGAAAGCCAAACCAATAAAGAAGTCAAGTAATCATTTTTTAAAAAAGGAAAATAGAACTATTTATTAAAGAATGATAAAAAAAATCATCCATTTGTATAAATTTGAGTAGTGATTAAAGAAATAAATGTACTAGGAAAGAGACTCTAAAACTGAAAAAAGTCTACTATTATGTGATAAAACAAAATTTTCCTACACAAACCAAGAAGGAACAAAGCATAGAGAGAGAATTTTAGATCAATATCGTTGATGAACATCACTTCAATGATTTTAAATAGAATACTGTTTTTAAAGAAGGCAACTGTAATTTTTTTTTTAATTCATTCATTGGGATCAAGGTGGGTTTCTTTCAGGGTTGTAAGGAGTGTTCAGATTGTAATGTTAATGTAAGTTTAATGATAGGAGGGGAAGAGTTAAAGATCTTCCCTGACCATAAATATGCATCAGATATCTTATATATTCTGAGGTAAGTCTTTACTTTGGGCCTTATTTTTTGGAAGATGGTTGGTGTGACACTCAGGGTAGCCAATAAGGACTCTCCTGGCCTTGAAAACCCATATGTTGATGCTTCTGTCTCTGGTAATGATGTATACATTGTCTATAATTGGAAACCATGTGTGTTGGTCTTTGTATTTGTAATTTCTGTTTGCAATTTCTGTTTGTATTCTTTCTGGAGTTCCGGGTGTTGGTTTTTCCCCATCAACTAAGTGAATGATATATGTGCTTGATTAAAGTAGATTATTGACCCCTCAAAAGTTTCTTTCCTTTTAGAAAAGCAGATATAAGAACCTGTACAGCAGGCCTTCCTGTGTATGCCGAAGTCCTTGATGATATATAGGATTAGATATAACCTACCATAATTAGTCATATTAATAACTAACACATCTAACCCCACACAATTACCTTTATAAATGCAAAAAAAGATAGTAAAAATAAAACATATTTATGCTAAAAACCTACAAAGTATGGTAATAGAAAGATTTGTTTTAAGATGATTTTTAAAAGTATCTGAATTTTAAAATGAGCATTATCTACAATGGGGAAACAATAGAAGTTTACCTAACAAATATACAAATAAAACAATTATTTAATATTGTTATGCGAATGTTAACAACAGCAATAAGGTTACAGAAACAGATCATTTTATTTCACAATTGTAGACAAAGCATAGACATATCTCTATTATTGTCTGATGATTTACTTAGTAAATCCTGGGAAATTAGCAAAGGAAATTATTGAAACAATTGATAGCTAAAGTAAAGTTTCAGATTGCCTGAGACACCCACAAAATATCAATAATATATTTGTAGATGAGAAAATAAAAGGCAATTATTCAGAAAGGAAAGCATATTAAAAATAAATTCCAATGAATGAAATATTTGAGTCAATCTACAAAAGCATATTCAATATTTGTGTATTTAATTGCAAAACTAAACTTTAATATATAAAGAAAAGAATTTTAAAACTTATCTACACATGGCTCGTGGGTAAGCCCTGCTAATGTAATAATTGAAATGCTATAAAACTTAATTCATATATTTAATGTACTATAATAAAATTAATAATGTGATTTAAATTGCTAGACAAAATTGTAACAAAAGTCTTTTGGAGGAACCTAAAATCTAAACTATCAAGTAAAATGATTTTAAAAAAGAGTGAAAGGATGTCTGCTTGTACAAACCTCTAACTATATTTAAAACAATAATATTCTTTTTTACAACATTCACTATTTTATGATGTTGAGTTCCAAATTTTTTTCTCCTGCCATCTCCTCCCCATTCCCCATGATAGCAAGCAAACTAATATAGGTTCCATGTGTGAAATCATATTAAACTTATTTCTACATTAACCATGTTGTAAAATAAGATTCAGAACTAAAGGGAAAAACTGAGAGAGAGAGAAAGAGAGAGAGAGAGAGACAGACAGAGACAGAGACAGAAAGAGAATAATATGCTTCAATCTGAGTTCATACCCCATAGTACTTTTTCTGGATGTAGATAGCACTCTCCATCATGAGTCCTATGGAGTTGTCTTGCTGAGAAGGTTAAATCTATCAAAGCTGATCACATAATATTTCTGTTACTATGTACAATGTTCTTGTTCTGCTCACTGTACTTAGCATTAGTTCATTTAAGTCTTTCCAGGTTTTTTCTGAAATCCAAGTATATAAGCAATAATTTTTAAAAATGGTGATGGTTTAACAAATAGAGAATCAATGGAAAAAACTAGTCAAGGCAGAATGAGGAAAAGTGGAACTCAATAACTGAATATTCAATAAACTTCAAAATATGTTAGGCAGGAAAATGTCAACCTCAATTTCTAGAAAAATTTAAAAAGCAGTCTAGGATAAATCTTCTTATACTATATTCTACAATAAATTCTAAATGGATATATTACCTGAAAATTTAAGACAATAACAATAAAAATTAAAAGAGAAATAGATCACATATCTGTCACAGTTATTGGTAGGAATTGATTCCTCAAGCAAACAAAAGACAGTGGAAATTACAAAAGGTAAAATAGATAATTTTGACTCAATGAAATTGTATTTCTTTTCTAATGAATCTGGAAGAGGAAGAGAGATAATTGATGGGAAAATATTAGCATTTTTTGCTACCTACCTTACTACTCTCTTGTAACAAAACATTTCATAAACTTTAAAACACCATGCATATGTTAGGTAATAATTTTTGTAGCACTGTATGGCCTCGTCCTGCTGAAAAGCCCATAGACCACAGAAAATCTTTGTTGTTTCTTGCGGAATAATTGATAAGTTTGAGGGAGTTGACTTGGATATGTTTAGCTCCTTGCTGAAGTCTCCTGATCATTTGTTGAGGTGGAAGAACCGATGATGAACAGTACCACACCTGGTAAATGAAGACGCAAATAATCCCTTGGATGCATCATCCTGTGTGATAAGATATCCTTTACATGAGGGATTGGAACACAGCTAATTTCTACCACAAATTAGTCGTGATAACTACTGCTTACAGCATGGATCATGTATTCAACTAGACTAGTACCTATGTGCCTGTCTTGTGTGCTTCCTTTATTTAGGCTCAATTTTACAGGGATAAAAGATCTGGAGAGAGGACAGCAGTAGCACAATAATGCCTCCCTCCTTTCCTGCACCCAAGAAGAAAGCAGGGAGTGAGTATCTAAGCATCAGTAAGATTGATTAGTAGCAAGGGAAGAGGTTTAATCAAGCCTACAGAAACATCAAGGTTGGCTATTTGATTTCAGACAATAACAAATGCCGGTGTAAAATGTGAAACGGCTAATTAGCAGCCTTGCAAAAACTACTTTATGTGGCAGTAGGGATTCACTATAAACTTCCCTTATGACTATATTGGTATTAATAAGATTAAATACTGAATCCCACTGATTTTTTTTTTGCATATGTATTGAGTGATTCCCATATTCATTTCATCACTTTTTCTGTAGGAATAAATCTCCTGTCTTTTGCCTGGTCCATACTGGCTTCCTCTTTACATTTCCTGATTCAGGAAACTTAAAAATAAAGCCAAAAGTAAAAAAAAAATCCCTATTATGAGAAGGGATAACGAATGGTATAATAGTTCACTGTTCCTACTGAGAAATTCTGCATATTCAAAAATCATAAGAACTAGTAAAGAAACAAGAGTAGTCTAGGTACCGTAGCCACTGTGGTACCTACGAAATGCTGCCTCTAGATTCAATGGGAGATAATGTGGGCCTTATCCAATTGTTGAAGAAATGACTCAAGTCGTAAGTGGATTAACATTTTTGGGAGTTCCAAATATGTTTGAGTCTGCTATGACTTTTTTTATTTGTTGAATTTTTCTTTCCTTCCTTCCTTCCTTCCTTCCTTCCTTCCTTCCTTCCTTCCTTTCTTCTTTCCTTTCTTTCTCTCTCTCTCTCTCCCTCCCCTCTCTCTCTCCTGCCTTCTTTTTCCATCCTTCCTTCCTCTCTCCCTTTGTCTGTCTCTCAACTGAGACCACATCTTGTTATGGGATGATTTTAGAATCCCACTTGTATGACTCTTCATATGGATCAGTTGGAAAATTGTTCAATATGATTCAGGAACTCAGGGAAATTTGTTTCTGGACCTCCAGTGATGTATCTTCAGTGGAAAGGAACATCTGGAAAATTTCCAGTCTTTTAGTTAGATCACTTTTCCCTAGAAATATGCCTTTATGTTTTTCCTTATGATAGCCTGACTTCTTATTTGAGAATAAAGAGGTGCTTCCATTTATAAGAGGTCCCGAATTCCTGCAGGAAAACCTTCACATATTTGGGGAACTAAATTAGTTTTATGAAAACTGTTAAGACCACATGCTCTGACATTCTATAGAATTCTGTCATGACTTTATACCATCACTTTTTTGTTTCACAGTGGTAAAGGACAAGCTCATTCAATCTGTGTAGCTTTACTGGTACATTCCTTCATGCAATATGTGCCACCATGGTATTCTACCTCTCTAGAAAATGTATTTCTCTCCAAATTTGTACTAGTTTTTCATGTTGTCATGGTAATGAATGCAATTTTCTGTTTCCTTTAGCTTCAACTACCTTCTCTACAAGGACATAGAAAAGGAGAAAACAGATTCAATCACTTCTGCATATCACATGTAAATATACAGTGTTGCTAGCAGGACAAAAGCATCTCTTGTGGAATATAATTTGCGCCAGTTAGCTCATTGATTATGTAACACATGTGGATCAGATTTCTTTAAGTCATTAAAATAATTATTCCATTCACTAGATAGAACTCTGTCATGGCTGAAGCAAAATACTTTTGTCCCAAAGGTATCTTTAACAAATATATTCACAGAAGGGACAGAAAAATTTCTTGTTTTACCACAGGTTTTTACCTCCTAAAATAGAGGGTTCAAGTTTGTTCACTTAAAGAAACAGCTCTCTAACCATTCCTACCCACACTGACACCTTTCATAGTTACTTTTGGGTCTTATCATCTTAAAATACCCGAATATTTCTCAGGCATTTTCCACTTTCCTTACAGCTATATTATTATATGTACATATCTGAATTAAAGCCTCTTCCTAGTACTCCTCATTTTTCTATCCCCATCACTTAACACAATACATGGTATATAATAAATGCTCAATAAAATTTTCCCATTCATTTATTATTATAAATTTCCATTGCACTGATGGTCTATAACTTCCACCCATGTTTGAAATGTTATTTTTGTTGTTGGTAATATTTCTACAGTTATATGCCACGTCTTCTTAAAAAATACTATAAGCTTTCAAAATAAAGGGACCCCAGAAGAAATTATATTTCTTTTACACACTATTTTATTGTAGGCATTGAATAGCTCTTTATTCAATAACTTTTATTTGTCTAAAGTTAAAACATCACTCTCTTAGCCTATATCTGTATTTAAATTTTGAGCTGTTAAAAATAAATATTATCAATATAAATCTTAACATAATCACATCATTTAGAAACTTCTTTTTCTTATGGCTCCATTGATCATCCCTGTGACTTCCCAAGCTAAAATATTCTTCTGTCCTAAGACTCTAGAATATGTTTTTATTTTCCTTCTTAGAATATATATTACTTAAGGACAGAATTTAATTTGTATATTTGTATTTCTAGAATCTAGCACAGAGACACAAATATAGCAAAAATTTAATAAATTTCTTTTGTCATTTCATTCATTCTCACGTGGCTGATATTTAATAATGATTATTGAATGAATGAAACTCGTCATCGGGAAAGAAATTATGAGTTATGAAATATGGATTGCTCAATGTATAACAATACAAAAACAGGGATAATTGAAATCTGTCATGAGAGCTATGTTTCTTAATGATAGTAAAATCTACTTTTGGACTCTTTTGTTGTTGTTTTAATCAGAATTGAAGCATCTGTAATTAGATACGAAATAATATCAGTGAAGTCAAAATAATGGGAATAGAATAAAGCCACTAAGGGTCAAATTTGACAGTAACTTAGAATATTCCTGAGAACTGAAGATAGCTCAGAGTAGTGAATTTTTTAGTCAAAATCTCTTACTTAATAATGTCAAATTTAGAAACCATTTTTGAATTTTGAGCCTAGTGAAAAGAAACGAGAAAAAGAAATCTCAGTAGGAAATATCGTTTGATTCTTCACTTCACATCTTTTTTCTCTATGTTTGAGATCTATATTGCATAGTCTGCCTTTGATCGTTTGTTGAACTGACAAAAGATAAGAATTGTTGGTAGGGGAAGCAAGAGATAGCAATACATGACTATGAAGTGGGTAGATTGATTTGATAAGGATTACTAATTTAATTTTTCAAATATTTGCTTAGTTTTTTTGTTGTCCATGATGATTATGGCTCTAATTGTAAATGTTGAAATACATTTACATGTACAAATTTTATTCTATTTCTTCAGTGGTTTGCTTGATAATTGAGTTCATATTTATAAATGTCAAATGTATTGTAAAGTTTCAACTAGTCTATAGCCATTAATTGTTAGGCATATTTTAAATATTTTGCAAAAGTTTTGTGTTATGATAATAGTCAAAGTAAGCATTATTCAAGGAGTATTTATTAAGCATCTAGCATAAGCCAGGCTGTGTAATAAATGCTGAAAATATCATCATAATAAGTGCCTTATCTTATTCAAACCAAGCTATACTATCTTTGAAGTTTGGGTTCCTACTTTAAGAGTATTTGTATACACTTCATAATTTAGTACTACGCTATCCATATTGTGGACACTTCATAAATATTTGTCTAATATTATCTTGAAAAGACAAATCAGTAAGCAAATGAATGTTAGGTTAATCAATATAATAGAATAAGTTGTATATAAGGGAGAAAAGAAATACAGAGATAAATGTAATCCTAAGTAGAGAGTGAAAGTACCAAAGAGACAGAGAACAAATATTGTCTGTTGGAAAATGGAATGATAGAGACAGAGACAGAAGGAGAAGGAAGAGAAGGAAGAAGAGGAGAGAAAGAGGCAGGGTAACGGGGAAGGGGAGAGGGAGTTGTCAATGAGTTTAAGTAATTGTAGAGCAGATAGGGTGCTAGACTTAGAGTAAGCGTAAATCCTGCTTATAAACTAACTTTGACCTCAGTTTCTTCATCTATAAAATGAAGGAGCTGGACTCAACATATCTTAAATACGTTTTTCAACTCCAAATATATGATCCGATGATACCTTGGTCATGAAAATTATTAAATTCCAATGGAGGGATTTAAAAGCAGGTTTTCCTGACTCTAAGTTCAATCAGGGCCTTATTTGCCAGTAACACTTAACCAAGTGGAACATTGCAAATTACATTACTAAAAAGGAATGAACAGTCTTTGAGACAAATTTCCAATAAAGGTTAAACCTTGCATGGATGATGAGCAATATCTACTATTATGGCTTTTTTCTCGTGCTTGCTTTAATTGTTTTATTTTATTTTATACTTAAAGGCCAGTACACAAATATAGAATAGAGAAAAGAAACAAAAAACATAAATTCAAATACAAAGTAAGAAAGACCTGTGCATAGCAGAACATGAGAGGATCAAAAATAGGCAACAATAAATTTTCACTTCAAGAAAACTTGTATGATAAATATTCACGTGGTGTTGAGAATTGTCCATCCTAGCTTCCTTATGAGTTCTTTTTTTATTGTCTATTGGATTCTTTCTTAGGTTGTTCTTTTCTTTCCCCTCACACCCCGAAGGGTAACATAACGTTTAAATATTTCTCTATAGCTATAGATACATACATACACATATACACATGTATAGAAACATATACTTCCCAAACATAGTCCACACCTGATCTTTGTCCTGATGTTTGTGGATATGTCTTGTTTCCTACCATTTCTGCCTCCTCTACCTTACTTCAGCCCACTATCTTTCCCTCCTATTACTTGCTTAACTCCCTCTCCAAGAATCCCTCATCCATCCTCTTATTACTGTAAAACTAAACACTCTTCCATACCCCCTTTCATCTACTTCTTCCCCCGAAAAGATCCCTCACTTTTCCTGTCCCCTCCCCATGACCCTACCATTTTATTTCTTCTGAATTTAGAAGACTTATATACTCTTCTAAATATATATGATCGTTCCCTCTTAAACCCAAAATAGGTTACCACAACTACTGCTCCTCCTCCGCCATCTAATTCTTCTCTATCTATTCTTCCTCTTACAACACATTAGTATAAAATGATTTCTCTTTTTAGTTGTTTCTAAATGCATTTTTGAAACAAAATTTCAATGTCTGAGACTTTGTCAAATGTCTTTTTCTGATGAGGACAATGATTAGATTTTGGTATGATATTTTTGGTTGGAGGCCCAGTTCTATTCCTCTTCCATATAATATGTTCCACCACCTGGCTCTAATTGTAGCCTCATCATATTTGAATTCATTTAATTCTGATGTTTTTAATATTTTATTCTTGAGCTGGAAGTTTCAGAATTTGACAATGATATTACTATGAGTTTTCACAGAGGATTTCTTTGAAGGGGTGATTAACGTATTTTTTTCTATTTCTACTAATGTCCCACCTCTCCCCAAGTTCTAATGCTTCAGGACAATGTTCTTTAATTATTTCTTGTACTGTTGCATTTTAAAAAATCATCACTTTCAGTTAGTCAGATTACTTTTCCTTTCTCTTCTTAATCTATTCTGCAAAGCTTTTTTTTTAATAAGATGTTTCATTTTCTCTTCCATTGTTCATTATTCATATTTATTTCTTGATTTCTTATAATTTCACTGACTTCACTTTACCAACATTAATTTTCAAGGTGTAACTTTCCTCTTTAATGTTCTGGATCAGCTTTTCTATTTTGTTGACTTTCATAACCTCATTGTTTTTTTGGATTTTATTTTTTAGTTTTTCCTTCATCTCTAAAACTGGACTTTTAAAATCATTTTTTAACGATCTTCCATAAATTCTTTTTGGGCAGATGACATTTGAGGTTACTCTTTGGGGTTTCTGTACTTTAATATCCTCCTCTAGAGAAGAACCCCATCATCTCTATTCCCGTAGTAGTTATTTGTGGTTGGATTATTTCTCCTTTACCTATGCATTTTATTAAGATTTAAATTTATTTTTTTTATTTTCAGTTTTAAATATTCATTTTCTCAAGATTTTGAGTTTCAAATTTTCTCTTCATTTGCCCTTCTCCAACACCCTGAGATGGCATGCATCCTGATTGCTCCTTTCCCGAGTCTGCCCTCCCTTTTATCATTCCTCCTTCATATCCCCTTCCCCGTTACTTTCTTAAAAGGCAAGGTAGATTTCTTGCCCATTAGATAAATACTCCATTACTTGTATATCTTCTTTCCCAGTTACATTTCAAAAAATTTTAGTATTTGTTTTTAAATCTTTGAAATATTAAAATTCTCTCTCTCTTCTTCCTTCCACACCCACAGGCATTAAGAATACAAACAATTCAATACAGATTATACATATGCAGCTTTGCACAATACCACCATAACAGTCACTTTGTCAAAGATTAACTATATTTCCCTTCATCCTGTCCCACTCCTAATTATTCTGTTTTCTTCTTTGACCTTGCTCCATTTCTAAAGTGTTTACTTCTGACTACCCCCTCTGCCCAATCTATCCTCCATTCTACAATCCCTCCTCTTATGTCCTCCCCCCTCTTTTGCTCTAGAGTAAGATAGGTATTCATACCAAATTGAATGTGTATGTTATTAACTCCTTAAGCTAAATCTCATGAAAGTAAGGTTCACTCATCCCTTTTTCCCTTTACTGATACATTGTAAAACCTTTTTTTGCTCTTTTATTTGAAGTAATTTACTCCATTTTATATCTCCCTTCCTCTTTCTCCCAATATATTCCTCTCTTACTCCTTAATTTTATTTTTAGGTATCATTACTTCATAATATTTAACTATTTAACTCTCTCTCTCTCTCACACTCTCTCTCTCTCTCTCCCTTCCAAAAACAATTCTAATAATGAGAAAGATATTATGAGTAATAGATACTATCTTTCCATGGAGGAATATAAACTGATGAACTAATAATTCTCTCATGATTTCTATTTCCTGTTTACTTGTTCATGCTTGTCTTGATTCTTTTCTTTGAAAATCAAGTTTTCTATTAAGAAATTTCATCAAGAATTCTTGAAAGTGGAGGAGCCAAGATGGCAGAGTAGAAAGATACATATATGCTAGTTCCGAACCCACAGCCCACGAATTTCCTGTAAAAAGAACTCCCAAAAAATTCTGGAGTAGTGGAAGCCATGCGGCAATGGAGTGAAGGAGATTTCCATTCCAGAGAGCCCTGAAAAACCGACCCCAAGGGTCCCTCGTGCACCAGACGGAAGCTGAGACCAGCCCTTCCCTGGCCACGTGGCACCGTGAGAAGAGAGGAGCAGATTCGAGCAGGCTTCAGAGACAGAATCTCAGGGGGTCGCAAAGGTCCCTCCACCCACAAGTGCACAGGTCAGTGAGAGAGTGTTCTGGGCTGGCCAAGAGAGGAGCAGAGTGTCTCCAAAACTCAGGCCCCCTCGGGAGGTAGTGGCACAGGCAGCGGGTGGCCAGAGGCTCCCAAAGGAGGCAGGAGCTCTGGTCCATTACTGAAGATATCCACATAAACCTCCTGAGGAAACTGAGCCTGGGAGATGGCCCTGCCCCTACGTGAGAACCTGATTTAATCTTATCCTGAATAACAGCCAGCAAGCCACTGAAAGCCCTGAGGCTGGGGAGCAGCATTTGAATCTCAGACCCCAAGCACTACCTGGACAGACCTAGGCAGGGGTGGAGAGGACTCTCAGAAGTCAAGTAACTGGCTGGGAAAATGCCCAGAAAAGGGAAAAAATATAAGACCATAGAAGGTTATTTTCTTGGTGACCAGATGTTTCCGCCACTCCTTTCTGATGAGGAAGAACAATGCTTACCATCAGGTAAAGACATAAGAGTCAAGGCCTCTGTATTCCAAACATCTGAAATAGATATCCAATGGGCTCAGACCATGGAAGAGCTCAAAAAAGATTTTGAAAATCAAGTTAGACAGGTGGAGGAAAAACTAGGAAGAGAAATGAGAGAGATGCAAGAAAAGCATGAAAAACGGGTCAATGCCTTGATAAAGGAGACC
>CM053769.1:635162901-635173950 GCA_028658325.1 Potorous gilbertii
ACCGGAATTGTTTCTTTCCAGTTGCTTGCAATATATTCTCCTTGACCTGGGAACTCTGGAATTTGGCCACAATGTTCCTAGGAGTTTCTCTTTTTGGATCTCGTCTAGGGAGTGACCGGTGGATTCCTGGAATACTTATTTTGCCCTCTGGTTCTAGAATATCAGGGCAGTTTTCCTTGGTAATTTCATGAAGGATGATGTCTAGGCTCTTCTTTTGATCATGGTTTTCAGGTAGTCCCATAATTTTTAAATTGTCTCTCCTGGATCTATTTTCCAGGTCAGTTGTTTTTTCAGTGAGATATTTCACATTATCTTCCATTTTTTTGTTCTGTTGGTTTTGTTTTGTGATTTCTTGGTTTCTCAGAAAGTCATCAGCCTCCATCTGTTCCATTTTAATTTTGAGAGAACTATTTCCTTCAGTGAGCTTTTGAACCTCTTTTTCCACTTGACTCATTCTGCTTTTGAAAGCATTCTTCTCCTCATTGGCTTTTTGAACCTCTTTTGCCAATTGAGTTAGCCTGTTTTTCAAGGTGTTATTTTCTTCAGCTTTTTTGGCGTCTCCTTTATTAAGGTATTGACCCGTTTTTCATGCTTTTCTTGCATCTCTCTCATTTCTCTTCCTAGTTTTTCCTCCACCTGTCTAACTTGATTTTCAAAATCCTTTTTGAGCTCTTCCATGGCCTGAGCCAATTGGATATCCATTTCAGATGTTTGGGATACAGATGCCTTGACTCTTGTCTTTACCTGATGGTAAGCAGTTTTCTTCCTCATCAGAGAGGAAGTTTGGAATCATTTGGTCACCACGAAAATAACCTTCTTTGGTCTTATTTTTTTCCCTTTTTCTGGGCATTTTCCCAGCCAGTTAATTGCCTTTTGAGAGTCCTCTCCACCCCTCCCTAGGTCTGCCCAGGTAGTGCTTGGGGTCTGAGATTCAAATGCTACTCCCCAGCCTCAGACCTTTCAGTGGCTTGCTAACTCTTATTCAGGATAAGATTAAATCAGGTTCTCAGGGAAGGGCAGAGACTCCTCCCAGGCTCAGTTCCCTCAGGGGGTTTATGCAGAGACCTCCTGTAATGGAGTTGCTGCTGAGGTCCTTTCTGCTCAGGGAGCCTCTGGCCCCCCACTGCCCGTGCTGCTGCCGTCCGAGGGGGCCTGAGTCATGGAGACATCCCGCTCCCCTCTCAGCCCATCCAGACATCTCTTTCACTGACCTGTGCGCTTGTGGGTGGAGGGACCTCGTGGCCGCTGAAGATTCCATCCCTGAAGCTTGCTTTCCTCTGCTCCTCTCATTGTGGAATGGCCAGGGCAGGGCAGGGCTCCACTCCCGTCCGATGTGGGATGGACCTTTAGGGTCGGTTTTTCAGGGCTCTCTGGAGTGGAAATCTCCTTCACTGTGTTGCTACGTGGCTTCCACTGTTCCCGAATTTGTTGGGAGTTCTTTTTAGAGGATATCCATGGGCTGTGGGTTCGGAGCTAGCATATGTGAGTCTTTCTACTCCGCCATCGTGGCTCCGCCCCCCTGCACTGGAATTTTGATCTTTTTATGGCATGATATATGATGAGTTATTGACTATGTGCCATGTACCACTGGGAAAAGGGAATATTATTTTCTATTCTCATTTAATTTTCTCCAGAGATCTGTTATATCTAGAGTTCTATTCACTTCCTTCCCTTCTTTCCTGTTTATTTTGAAGTTAGGTTTATGAAGTTCAGAGAGGTGGAGTTTGAGGTCCCCCACTAGTAGATTTTTTTGTACAATATGTTTCAGTCAATGTGTGAGTTAGGGATTATTTCATCACTGTAGACTTTAGAGCAATCAGATTACATTTTGTATAGTAATATTTATCTGAGTCTGTGCTTGCAGCCTAGCTTTGCATAGTGTTTTGTCTTTGCTATTAGATAATATATAGGGTAATAAAGCAAGGAACACATAAAATATCTTTTGTTTCACTCAAACATTAGTACATTTACAAAATATTTTCCTGCAATGCTTATATTCACAAGCAATACAAAAATTTACACTTAGATTTGAGCAGGCTAAAAACGCTACAGTAATAATTAAACGACCTCTTTAAAGCTTCTGAATCCTCCTTTGCAAGAATAGCATATTGAATAATCTGAAAGTTCAATGAACACTTCATGTCCCACCCCTCATTCTCAGTTCCTGTAACTTTCGATTCTATGTCACGTTGAAAATGAAACCCACTCTAGGCTATTCGCAGTTATCCCCTGAGATTATTAACTGGGACTTCTATTGACCCTGAAGTGTACAAGATATTTTTCCTGGATGCAGAACTGTTCCATGATTTTATAGGAAAAAAAGTTCCCTTAGGAGGAGACACAACTCTCCCATTTCAACTCTGCAACTCAAGTATAAAGAGGTGACAGTACGATTATAGTCCACCCTGGTGAGAGTGCAGAAGTATTTTTTTTCCAATTTATTTCCTTTTTTGTTTGTTTTCGAAATTCATTTCCACAAGATTTTGGGTTTCAAATTTTCTCCCCAATCCGAAAGCACTGTGCATTCTGTTAACCACTTCCCCTAATATACCCTCCCTATGATCATACCACTCCCCTTATCCCCATCTTCTCTTTTTTCTTTTAGGATAGTAAAATTTCTTCACCCCATTACCTGTATTTTTTATTTCACAGCTACGTGCGAAAACAGTTCTCAATATTTGTTCCTAAAATTTGAAGTTCCAGCTTCTCTCCCTTACTCCTCCCCTACCTTGTCTGCTGAGAAAGCAAGCCACTAAATATAGGCTATATATGTGTAGTTTTGCTAAAGATTTTCATGACAGTCATGATGTGAAAGACTAAATATATTTCCCTCCACCCTATCCTGGCCCTCCAATAATTATAATGTCTCTTTTGACCTTATCCTTCCCCAAAAGTGTTTTCTTGTAATTACCCACACCCTCTCATTTGCTCCTCCTTTTATCATTCTCCCACACCACTCATCCCCTTCTCGCACTTTCCTGTCGTGCAAAATATATTTTCATATCAAATTTAGTGTGCATGTTATTCTCTCCTTAAGCCAAATGAGATGAGAGTAAGCTTCACTTATTCCTCTCACCAGCCCCTTATCCCATCCTTTGAAAATTTTTTTTATGAGAGATAATTTACCCCATTATATTTCTCCCTTTCTCCTCCCAATTTATTCCTCTCTCATCCCTTAATTTTTTTCACATTGTCATTCTTTCCTATTCAACTCACCCCGTGTCCTCTGACTGTATGTGTGTATATGTGTGTGTGTGTGTGTGTGTGTGTGTGTGTGTGTGTATAATCCCTCCAACTACCCAAATACAGAGAAAAGTTTCAAGAGTTACAATTATTGTCTTTCCATGTAGGAATGTAAACAGTTCATCTTTAGTAAGTCCCTTATGATTTCTCTTTCCTGTTTACCTTTTCATCCTTTTTTGACTCTTGTGTTTGAAAGTCAACTTTTCTATTCAGTTCTCCTCTCCTTATCAAGAATGTTTGAAAGTCCTCTATTTCATTGAATGATCATTTTTTTCCTTGAAGTATTATACTCAGTTTTGCTGGGTAGGTGATTCTTGTTTTTAATTCTGGTTCTTTTGACTTCTGGAATATCGTATTTCAAGTCGTTTGGTTACTTAATTTAGAAGCTTGCATATGCTGTGTTTTCCAGATTGTATTTCTCCAATACTCGAATTGTTGATTTCTGGCTGCTTGGTATATTTTCTCTGTGACCTGAGAACCATGGAATTTGGCTACAATATTCTTAGAAGTTTCTCTTTTCAGATCTCTTTCAGGAGGTGACTTATGGATACTTTCATTATTTATTTTGCCCTCTGTTTCTATAGTATCAACCACACCAGCCAGTACTCCTCCTCAACCCAGGGCCACCACTCATTTCTGGCATCCAGATCACCTGTGTGGTTCTCCCAGTATCTTTAGGCCAGGGTTCCAACAATGAAAACTGCCACTACCTGAGGCCAGGTCTAGACATCTGTGTTCCCCTCTCACTCAGGTGAAAGAGCTTTGTCACTGACTTTTGAAGCTGACTTTGGTGTTTGTGACTTGAGGTATCTGGGTGCCACATTTGCTGCTGGTGGCGCCCTGAAGTCTGTTCCAGGTCCTGTCTCTGCCATGCCCTGTGACCCATCCTGCCTGCGCTCCACTCCAAGCCCGGTACAATAAACCTTTCCCATCAGGCTTCCATGTTGCCTAGGGCTGGAAATCTCTTTCACTATGTCATTTTGTGGCATCTCCTTCTCTAGAATTTGTTTAGAGTCATTTTTACAGATATTTTAAGGACTTTGGCAGGAGTGTTTCTAGAGCTGCCTCCTTCTACTATTCCATCTTGACTCTGCTCCCCAGAGTGCACAAGTATTGTCCACTAGTATAGTTTTGGAGTCTAGTTCTTCCTATAGCTCCCTTAACTTCTCTAAGAATTTGGATGCTATATCATTTGGTGCATATATGTTTAGTAATGTTATTGTTCCATTGTCTATGTTGTCTTTTAACAGGATATACTTTGCTTCCTTATCTCTTTTGATTTGATCTATTTCTGACTTTGCTTTTTCTGAGATTAGGATTGCTACCCCTGATTTTTCTTTTCCTAACCTCAGCTGAAGCACAATATTTTCTGTTCTAACATTTAACTTTTATTCTATGTATATCCTCCTGTTTCCAATGTGTTTCTTCTAAACAACATATTGTGGAATTATGGTTTATAATCCATTCTACTCTCCCTCTCCATTTTACGGGAGAATTCATCCCATGCACATCCACAGATATGATTATTATCTGTTTCTTTCCCTCCATTCCGTTTCCTCTTTTATGCTTTTACTTCTCTCTTCCCCTACACAATAAAGTTTTAATTTTTGACTACCACGTCATCCAGTCTTACTTCCCTGCTATCGGCTTCCCTCCTTTTATTACCCCTTTTTCCTTATTATTTATTTCCTCCCTTTTAGTCCCTACTTCCTTTTTTCCCCTTTGCTCTCCTACTGCCTATAGGACAAGTTAGATTTTTACACTTAACTGACTTTGTTTTTCCCTCCTCGAACAAAATCAGATGAGAGTAAATCTCCAAACATGCTAATCTCCCTCTTCCCTTTCCCTGTGCTATAGTATGATTTTATGCCCCTTCCTATGATGGAATTTACCTTTTCTATGCCTCCTCCTTTTCACATCTCCTGTTACACTCCTTTCACACCATTCCATCACATTTTTGATCATCACATCATTTATTTTAACCTCACTCCCTCTAAGTATATCCCTTTTGTATATCGCAATAAATATGTGATTCTCAAGAATAACAAATGTCATCTTCCCTTATAGGGATATAAGCACTTTGCCTATATTGAGTAAGTTGTTTTCCCTCTGTTTATCTTTTTATGACTCTCTTGATACTTGTATTTTCAGATCAAATTTTCTATTGAGTTCTGGCCATTTTATCAGGAAGATCTGGAAATTGTTTATTTCATTAAATTTCCATCTCGTTGTCCGAAATATTATGCTCAGTTTTGCTTGATAATTGATTCTTGGTTGTAGCCCAAGCTCCTTTGCCTTACAATATATCATAATACAGTACCACCGATCTTTTAACGTAGAAGCTGCAAGGTCCTGTTTGATCCTGACTCTCATTCCTCTATATTTGAATTGTTTCTTCCCGCCTGCCTGCATTATTTTATTCTTAAATTCGTAGTTCCAGAATTTGGCAACAATATTCCTGGTGTTTTCAGTTTGACATCTGTTTGAGGAGGTAATCGGGGTATTCTTTCAATGACTATTTTGCCCTCTGGATGTAGGACCTAAGAGCAGGTTTCCTTGATGATTTCTTGGGAGATATTGTCCAGGCTCCTTTTATTTTTCATGGCTTTTTGGTAGACCAATAATTCTTAGGTTTTTCTCTCTTGGTTCTATTTTCCAGGTCAATTGTTTTTCCAATTAGATATTTTGCGTTTTCTTCTATTTTTCTCAATCTTCTAAATTCTGTTTGACTAATTCTTGTTGTCTCATAGGGTCATTGGCTTCTACTTGCCCAATTGTAATATTTAATACAGTGTTTTCTTCAGTTAACTTTTCCATTTCCATTTCCATTTACCCCATTGTTCCAGTTGGTTTTTGCATCTCTTTGGACATCTGTCCAATTTTCTTTTAAAATTCTTCATTGAATTCTTATTTTTCACATTTTAAAAATTGCTGGCCAATTTTTCTTTTACTTCCCTAATTTGGCTTTTAAAATTGTTTTTGAGCTCGAATAAAAATGCTCTTTGGTTTTCAGATCAGTTCATATTCCCTTAGGAAGTTTCTGATGGGAATACAGTCCCAATACTGACCTCTTTGGTGTTCTTATTTTATTACTTTTCCTGATACTAAGATTCTATGGTCTTTTCTACTCAGGTTTGTGTCCTGCTCAGAATGATTGATTTTATCCTGGGTCTTAAAGTGAATCTCTGCTTTTGGGGCACAGGGGACTCTGTCCCATAGTACTCGTGCTTAGGATTTGAGGTTTTATGTATTGTGACTTCTAGTTCTTTCACTTACGAGCTAGAATTCTGCAGCTTACTTGGTGCTGAGCTGGCTGATGTACCAAAGCAGAATCCAGCAGTTTCCTCAGGAGTTAGCCTGGAATTTGTTGTATTTGGTGTGGGGAGGGTTGTCCCGGTCACAAAAATTCTCCTCTCCTGAGGTAGAGCACAAATAGGCTCAGCAGCTGGTGAACTCTGTGAAATCTTTCTAATTACCCTGGCTGTTCTGGGTCTTGGTGTTGGTGTTTACTGGCTCCATACCCCTGGCGCTCATAATTTCCCTTTGTTTCATTGAGGTGAGACTGTCTGGGACAGATTCATTCCTGCACTGGTCCCTTTCAGCCAAAGAAAGAGTGATCCCTTCTATGAGATTTTCCTAGCCTTTCTGTCTAAGAGACTGTTTACCCCTTAGGCTGATCCAATTATTCCAGAATTTTTCCTCAGGAAATATACTCCAAGTTTTTCAAGTTCAATAAGGAGAGGGAAAGAGCACTTATAGATCATTCTGTCATCTTGCCTCCTTGAAGTTCAAGTTGTGAATTCTATTTTTTAAGGAATTATTTTCCTCAGTGAGTTTTTGTGTTTCCTTGTCTAAGTAGTTGACTCTTTTTTTAAAAAAAATAATTCTCATGTAAAACTTTTCTTTCCTTTCTTAATTTTTCTTCTGTGTCTCTTGATTGTTATTTAAGATTCTTTCTGTACTCTTCCAAGAAGATGTTTGCAACTTGAGATTAATTCGTATTCCCCTTTGAGGCTTGTAGGGACTTTTACATTGTTGTCCCCTCCTGAGTTTCTTTTCTGATCTTCCCTGTCACCATAGTGACTTTCTATGGTCAGGGTTGTTTTGTGGTTTTCCTCATTTTTTAAACTTTAGCTGTCCTCCTGCGGCATATAGGACACTGTTCCAAGCTTTTTTGCACTCAGCACAATTTACGTGGTGATTGGCTTTCTGCTCCAGGGTCTCTCAACTGGTGTCTTGCCCATCGTACTTTGGTGGTGATTTTTCTTTTTTCTTGTTGTGTCTTGGGTTCTGGGGCTATCAATTTTCCTGGTGTGCTGGGGCTAAAGGCCTCACAGCTGGCCTGTTACAACACAGTATTTTTAAATGAAATAAAAACTAAAAAGGAAGTTACATAAAAGATTAAGTGATAAGCTTTACCCAAATAATGGGATTGGTTGGTTTGTTGGTTGTTGTCCTTTGTCTTCAAAGAGAACCAAAATGATATCACTATGATAAAGTGAGATTTCAATTTGTCCAACTGTGGCTTACCAGGCCAATATAATTTCAGAGTGCTCTACCACAGGTTGGGCACAGATAGTCCATATGAGTATTTGGGGTGGCTATCATAAATTTGCACATCCTGTATTTTTTTTGTGCTGTCTCAAGTCTGTTTTGCTCAAATAGCACAGCACCCTTTCTGATATGTGCACACAATGCTGCAGTCCTCATGTTGTCTCTCATGTTGCACAGTAAAATAAAAAGTTCTTGAGAGTGACGTTGAGAATGTCCTTGTATCATTTCTTCTGGCCACCATATGATCACATGCCCCATGCACGTTCTCCATAAGAGTATTTTTGCAAGCATATATTCTGCATTTGAATAACGTGTCTAGTCCATCAGAGTTGTGCTCTCTGAAGCATAGTTTGAAAATGTGGCCATTCAGCTCAACCAAGGACTTCAGTGTCTGTTACCTTATTCAGTCAGCTGATCCTCAGAATATTCTCAAGACCGTTCATATGGAAGGGATTCAGTTTTCTGCATAGTGCTTGTAGATTGTCCATGCTTCACAAGCATATAACAATGAGGTTAGCACAACAGCTCAGCAGATCTTCAGTTAAGGGCTTCAGGACCCTTGATTACCCTCAACCTGATTTGGCTTATTTCCTGAAATGGTTTATCAGGGACTGGCCACTGTGCATGCTGCAGCTTCTTGGAGCCACAGGTGTGAGTTGGGTGGAACAGGTAAACACCAAAGATGGAAAGAGCCCTGAAAAGAGTGTGGCAGCCATCATATCAAAGGTACTGATCCTCCCTAAACTCATGCTACAACACCCCAAATAATGGAATAGAACAAATAGAAATAAATGATTCCATGAAATAGCATGAAATATTGGAATAAAGTCAAAATATTGAAGAAAAAGATTTTTTGTATATAGAATATCTGATGTCAAAAACAAAAGATATGAAACACTAATCAAGGAAATGTAATTTGAGAATCATTAAAATTCCCTTAAAGACATAACTATTTAAAAATACTGAACATTTTATTTTAAGTTTGTTTTATCCATATGTGTATATTCTAAATTTTCTCATTTTTTCTTTTCCTCACTCCTCTGCTCTAAGTTCATCTTTGTATATTAAAAGATAAACAAAATTCCCAAATGACAAATGATCACAAGATATGAACATATTTTGAGTAGAAGTAAGGGCATGTGAGGAAGGTACAATAATTTGGAACTCAAATCTGATAAAAATGAATAATGTTTTCTTGACATGAACCTGAGTGAAAGATGATATTAAAGCAGAAAAAGAGAAAGTGAGAAAAATCACTTAGCAGACATACTTTTTTTGTCACAACCATGGCACAGATGTATTATCTTAAATGTTCTTTTTATTTTTCTTTTATTTTCTGTTAGGATTTTCATGAGAGGATATTGGAAATGGGGTTGTTTCCTCCTGATATAGCTGAGGGCTATGCCAGAGCAATTCCAAGGAACTTAAGCCCTGGTTCTCATAGCTTCCAGCTCCCCAAGCCCTACCTCATGAAAGCTTTCACCAACATCTAAGAGTGCTAGGAGAAAGAAAGCTAATGTCCTATTTTGCTAATGATGTTCAGTTTGTGGAAAACATGAAGAAATGGTAGCACAAAGAGTGATGTTTCTTCAAGACATGTAGAATCATGTTGGTGGCCAGAAGCCTGAAAAAAATGCAACTCTCATAAAAGCAATAGAACTAGCCCATAAAAGGAATGATAGCCTTTTAAAGAATATAAGAACAATAGAACAGAAACTAAAAAGAATAGAACATTTAAATTCACTTCGTAAGATGTTTAGTCTTCAGACTCTATTGAATATGAGTAGAAGAGGACCCCAAGTGTGAGAAGTTTCTTTTAGGAAGTATACAGTACTTCATTATTGTCAGATATCAAAATTGAATGGGAAATGACAACAAAGAAGCTACAGAAAGATAACCACAATAATGATATAATTGAACCATAAGTTTCCAATTCAGAATGAATACTCAATAGAGGAAAAAAGAAAAAGAATCTGGACAATGTGTAAATCCAAAAGACGTTGTTCATCTATGGGAATACATTAAGTATATTCTATTACGTATATATTTTACAATAGGAAGAATTTTTAAACTTACTGGAAATTTCGTCAAGCCAGATTGAAATACAATACAATATTTTTTAAAAGATGGTGATGATTTTTACTTTTGAACTGTCATTTCATTAAAATTTTTAGAATGTAAAAGACAATTTTGAAAGATGAACGCATCTAATATATGGTCAAATGAGAAAAACAGAAGTTTTGATATCAATTGAGAGGAACACTGAAATTTCATTTTTGCACCTGAGAAAAAAGGGAAGTTCTAAGTGAAGCACTTAGAGACAGATTGGTTTCAAGAATATTTTGTGTAACTATATATTTTGAAAGACTCTGGTTGGTATGAGGTGAACATTTATGGCTTCCTGGATTTTTTTTGTTTTTTTTTGCAGTTTGTTTTATGGAAATATTATTTTTTAGTGTATGAATTCAGAAATACCAGAAAACAAGTTCACAATGATCATAAGGTTGCTATCCTTCCTCACCTCTCCCTGGTTTATTATGATTATAGACATTAGGAAATATAGGTTCCTAAATCATTATCTAAATACCACCGAAATGTTGATATTTCTCCATATATTTCAACAAAACTACTATGACCAGTCCAAAAGTCAGCAGAGTTAGCAAAATATTTCAAATTCAAAAGTCCCTTACTGTGTACCTTAGAGGAAGAGAGCAGGGTTATTTTCCTCAGCCAGGCCAAAATGAAACCCAGATCCAATCTTGGCCTCCCACAAGTGTCATTTGCTATAGTGAGGCACTCCTATCAACACCCATTCCAAAAGTTTAAATCATCTCCACTAGTCTTCCAGGTGAAGAAACAACCTGAGATCTGCCCCTAAATTTTTTGAAACATCCTTTGAGTTTCTTAGGTTTTCTTTCCATTTGCAACCCAATGTTACTGTTATTGAATTCCTGTTTCTATCCCTATCTCTTTAGTAATCAGTGAATATTGAATAGAGAAGTGTCCTCTGCACCACCTCCTAAATTCTCTTCTCCATATCCCTTAGGCAAACTACACATATCCCAATCCGAAGTTGTTCATTCCTCCTAATGTGCTTTCTAGAATTCCAATTTTATGGAGCACAAATATCGTGGAAATGTTCATACCTTCTCCAATTCCCTTTCTTAACTTAGGACCTTGCCATTTACTTTATTGAGGAAAAAATGCAAAACAAATTGAATCCATTCAACCAGAGTTCAATCTTTTTTTTTT
>CM053769.1:635174450-635186055 GCA_028658325.1 Potorous gilbertii
TTCACAATTGCTGGACACATTGACTCCCAGATCTGCTACTATCCTGAAACTATTCAGAAGAAAATTTAATTGGGGAAGACAATGTAGTCACAGGAGCTGCATGCCTCCAACCCTGTCTTACTCAGGGATATCTGTCTCCCAGTATCTGACTTCCTGATTGTAACCAATGCCCAATTGTTGCAAATTCTGTCCTGAAGCTATAAGACCTGCTCTGTCCTCTTGACCCTGTCCATTAAAGAGCTGGTAAATTTGTGTGTTGTGATGCCACTGAGGTCTAATTGTGTCTCCTCCTCTCCCACCCCCATAGTCTTTTGCCTCAACTCTCATGCAGCTCCTGTGTCTCAAAGGAATATCCCTCGTGGTCTTTCCTCTTATATTCCCATGTAACCTAACTCTTTTCTCTACCAGAGTCAGCTACCAAGGGTTAGAGAAATGTGAACCTCTTCCCATATATGCTGGTCTTCAAATTTTACCTCTCCCTGGCTCTACTCAACTCCTCCCGGAGGCTGAAGTATGAACTTCTCTCCTTCTCTCCCTTCATACTGAGCTAGATTTGAACGATGATCACTCAGTGTCCTTAAGTACACCATAGAATCTTGATAACAGAAACATTATTAATAATAATACTTAAAATATCTCTGATTTTCTTGATGTGAAATACAACCAGGGCATCCTTGAGTGAGCTTAAATCTGTTCTTGGAAGCTGGTTATTAAATTTTCAGTGTAAGTGTGCAACACTACATGTCACAACGTTAGTGTAGTGGATAGATCCCAGGACCTGCAGTCAAGAGGACTCATCTTTATGCATTTGAATGTATCCTCAGACAATTTTACTAGCTCTGTGAGAAAATGTCAATAACGTAGTTTAAACTTAAAAGTGTAATGTATACTTTTTTCCTCCCCTGGAGGGCCGGTTAAACATTTAGAAGCACATTCCAGATACATTTGAGCACCACTGCAGATATCAGTCCTTCTATTGGTTCACATTCATTCCAAAATTTTAGGTTCAACAATTTAATACCTGTTGGCCAGTCTCATCCATGGGCCTCTCAGATAACTGGACCCTTTCTTGGACGATATTTGAAGAGATGCTCACCAAAGCCCAATCAGAGTTAGTGTTCTGTTCGTATAGTTTTGAGAGTCCAAGACTGCCTTCATGCTAATTTGATGTTTTTGAGGACTAGATTACAAGAATACTGAGAACATTAAAAAATCCCCCTCTGCAGAATATTTTTTGTTTAACTTTTTAATGTGTCTTGAACATAAAGTTCCACTTAACATAAAATTACATAATTATTTCCACTTTATAAACGATAAAATAGAAGCATAGGAAGATTGAGAATTATCCAAGTTCACATGGTCAGCTGACAACAGAGTTGGAACCAGAATCTGCATTTTGAGAGTTAACACCCAAGGCCTCTACTAGGGCTGACTGTAGGTACATTCCTGGAAATTATACTGTCAAGGTAAGTGAACTTATTCTCATGATTCAAAATTTTTCATTTGCTGTAAATGAAGTTACATGCATGAATAATGTGATGCTGCATGATAGAACACCTGTTTTTCTGGTGATAATTATTAGGCCAAAATTAGCACAAAAAGCAGAGATTCGATGCATACTTTCTTACATCTCAGTCTGAGAAGTTCTATTGAGTACACAATCATCTGAGAACAAAAAGTCACACGCCAACTTTCTTTCCTTTATATTCTTGCCTTATATCCTTTCCAAGTTAAATGATTTACTGTCAGTGTGATAGATGACTTTGATCCCAACTTAGTCCCTGATGAAAGTGTCTGATAACATGACTGGAACCATCATGCAAAAAAAGTGTGGAAGCAAAAATCAGTGTATTGTTTGATGAACGCAAGCTCCTTATCTTCTTGGAAAACAACTCATTGTTTGACAAAAATTTCTGGATAGTTGGAGAATAGTGTAGCAGAACCTTGGCATACTGACAAAATATACCAGAATAAAGTCCAAATGGGTCCATGGAATGGGTATAAAAACTGTTAATATAAACAAATTAGGGGATCAAGGAATAATTTACTTGTCAGATTTATGGAGAATGTAGGGATGTAGGGATTTAATACTAAATAAGATATAGAAAACATTATGAAATGCAAAATGTGTAATTTTGGTTACATTAAATTTACAGGCTTTTACACAGACAAGACTAATGCAAACAAAATTGGGAGGGAAGCAGAAAACTGGGAAAAATATTTACGAATACATTCTGGATAAAGGTCTTATTTTAAAAATATATAGAGATATGGGTCAAATTTAAAAAAAAATACAAGCCATTCCCCAATTGAAAAATGGTCAAAGGATATGAACAAGCAGTTTTCAGAGGAAGGAATTAAAGCTATCCATAATCATAAGTAAACACGTTCTAAATAATTATTAATTAGAGAGAGGCAAACCAAAATAACTCTGAGGTACGACACCACACCTATGAGATTGCTAGCAGGAAAAAACAGGAAGAAAATAAACATTGTAGAAGATGTAAAAGATTTGGAACACTAATTAATTGTTGGTGGAGTTGTGAACTGATCCAACCATTCTATAGAGCAATTTGAAACCTAGGTCCAAAAGACGATAAAAATGTGTATACCCTTTAACCCAGAAATTTCGCTTTTAGTGAGAAAAGGATTCACATGTACCAACAATATTTATAAAAGCTATTTTTCTGGTAGTCAAGAACTTGAAATGGAAAGGATGCCCATAAATTGGGGAATGGCTGAACAGATTGTGGTATAAAAGTATAATGGAATGTTATTGGGCACTAAGAAATGACAAACAGACACCAGAATATCCAAGAAAGGGGGAGGAGTCAAGATGGCAGAGTAGAAAGACACACATATGCTAGCTCTGAAACCACAGCCTATAAAATATCTGAAAAGAAGAACTAACAAATTCTGGAGCGGTGGAAGCCACAGAACAACGGAGTGGAGATTTCTGTTCCAAAAAGACCTGAAAAACCACCACCAAAGGTCCGTCACGCATGGGAACAGAGCAGAGGCTAGTTCTGCCTTGGCCACTCGGCACCGAGAGGAGTACATCCAAGCAGCCTTCAGGGACGAAATCTCAGGTAGCCGTGAAGTTCCCTCAACCCACAGGCTCACACATCAGTGAGAGAGCCTTCTGGACTGGCCAAGAGGGGAGCGCGGTGTCTCCATAACTCAGGCCTCCTCGGGAGGCAGCAGCAGAGGTCACGGCGGCCAGGGTCTCCCAGAGCAGGAAGAAGCTTGGGACCATTACTGAAGGTCTCCGCATAAATCCCCTAAGTGAACTGAGCCCTGTGAGGTGGCCCTGCCCCCACCTGAGCACCAGAACTTAAGCTCACATTGAATAGCAGCCCTGCTCCGCACTGAAAACCCTGAGGCTAGGGAGCAGCACTTGAATCTCAGACCCCAAGCACTAGCTGGGCGGATCTAGGAGGGGGTGGAGAGGACTCTCAGAAGTCAAGTAACTGGCCGGGAAAATGCCCAGAAAAGGGAAAAAAAATAAGACCACAGAAGGTTATTTTCGTGGTCAACAAATGATTCCAACCTTCCTCTCTGATGAGGAAGAAAACTGCTTACCATCAGATAAAGACATAGGAGTCAAGGCATCTGTATCCCAAACATCTGAAATAGATATCCAATGGGTGCAGGCCATGGAGGAGCTCAAAAAGGATTTTGAAAATCAAGTTAGACAGGTGGAGGAAAAACTGGGAAGAGAAAAAGCATGAAAAACGGGTCATTACCTTGATAAAGGAGGCCCAAAAAAATGCTGAAGAAAATAACACCTTGAAAAATAGGCTAACTCAATTGGCAAAAGAGGTTCAAAAAGCCAATGAGGAGAAGAATGCTTTCAAAAGCAGAATTATCCAAATGGAAAAGGAGTTTCAAAAGCTCACTGAAGAAAATAGTTCTTTCAAAAAAAAAAAGAAAATCCGAGAAAGACTTATATGAATTGATACTGAGTAAAGCATGAAGAACCAGAAGAACATTATACTTATTAACATCCACAGTGTCTGAGGACTGATTTTGATAGAATTATCCCTTCTTATCAATGCAGGACCTGAACATTTCCAAAGGACTCATGATGCAAAACACCATCCACATCTAGAGAAAAGACTATGGAGTTGGAATTCAGAATGAAGTACATAATTTTCTCTTATATTTTGTTCTGTTTTTCAAATTATTTCTCCCATTTGTTATAACTCTATGCAATATGACTAATATGAAAATATGTTTATTAGGAATCTGTGTGTAGAACCCATATAAGATTGCATGCCATCATGGGGAGGTAGAGTACAGAGGGGTGGACAAAATTTAAGAGTAATGGAAGTACATATTGAAAACTGAAAAACAATGAATTAATAAATTTTGGGGAAAATTTAAAAAAATAAAAAGTATGGAAGCAAGCACACAGCTCTTTTTCACCACTGGTGAATGGTAAAGCATGAAACATCCTCCATTATCCAGAATCTATTGAAATATACTGATTTGAAAATGATATGCAATACTGTCGAACTCTGGAAAATCAGATTTTGCCATGTTCTATGAGGCAACAAGACTGATAAAATAAAAGGCTTTATTCAAATCAATTTCAATTCTCTTGGCATTGTCAGGCAAAAAATTATATGTCAATATTTCCTCAGCCCTTTCTGAAGTCACGTTGGTTGTCAGGTAAATGATTGTCTTCTGGGTGAAAGATCAGACTTTTAAGGAGGACTCTGGCAAGAATCTTGCTGGCAATCCCTAAGAGAGAGATACCCACTACTCCTGTGATTGTCATCATACAATATATTTCCTTTCCTTTATAAAGATGAATAATGGAGTGATTCTTGAACTCCTGGAGGATAATCTCCTCTTGCTCTATAATCTGGAATATTTTAGTTAGTGTTTGTATTAGCTTTGTACATCTCAGATGGAAGAGAATCAGCACCAGACACTTTGCTACATAGAGATCCTCATGGTGTTCAAAACCTCTTCTTCAGTTGGAAGTTCACCTAGGGGACTGACTTCAAATATGCGACGTCTTTAGCATTGGTTGATGACACCCTATGAACCCTATGTTCAGAACCCTATGAAAGTGTTCAGGCCATCTCTAGAGGATCACGTCCTTGTCGCCAATCAGTGTGCCTTTATTACCACTGAGTAGTTGAGATTTACCATAGCTTATGGCACATAAATAACCTTCAGGGCATCATAAAAGCATTTCGGGTTACTATTAGTTCAAAGCTAAATTCTGACTTCTTATCGAGCCAAGATTCCCATATCTCTCTAAGTTTACATTACTGATGAAATTAAAAACTGCTTTCTTAGAGTTGGCTAAACTATCCTGATAAACTACCTTAATTTTTCATTTCTGAGGCCATTCACCAAGAATCCTCTCTTCTCCCGTCTTACTTATCCCGCATAACACAAAGCCTCCTAATGCTTCCCTTTCCTTCACCTCTATCTCACATATTGAAAGGGGCTCTTCTCCTTTCCAAGGAAAACTGTCTTCTTTCCCAAAAGTATCGCATACCAAAGTGATCCTATTCTACCCAGTCTTCCTTAACAGATTGGCCCCATTACGTTCCCCCACTCTTTTTTATCTGAAGTATCTCCTTGTCCACTGCTGCTCTCCTTTGTTCTCTTGCACTTGGTGATCTTATCAACCCTTGTGGAATTATTATCTCTCTGCTGATGATTTTCAAATCTACCAATCTAGCCCTAATCTTATCTCTAGTTTCATATCTCCAAATGTTTATTGGGCATCTTGTATTAAATTTCTTATTGACACTTTAAATTCAAGGAGCTCAAAACTGACCTTGTAATCTTTATCCCCAGAGTACCTTATCATCTTCATTTTCTTATTCCTGTAGATGTTACTTGGATCCTCCTATTCAACTACACTTACAAGCTAGGTGTCATTCTGGCTGCTTACTTTGTTTCACCTCTTCCATCCCACATCCAATCTGTTGTCAAATACTATTGACAATAACATCTCTCAAATATTCCTCCACCTCGCATAGGATATCTCAGTCTCATTCAAGTAGGCCATCATAAACTTAAACCTTGATTATTACTATATTCTGCTGGTTTATCTGCCTAGCACAAGTTTTAACTGCTCCAGTTCATCATTTACTCAGTCTCCAAAGTGATGTTTCTAAACCACAAGTTTGAATATATCATTTCCACACCCAATAAATTCCCCAGACTTTCCATTATTTATTTCTAGAATCAAATATAAAGGTGTACAAAGACCTTTATAACCTGTCTCCCACTGTTTTTGTCCACACCATTTATCATCCAAGTAATCTATGATTCAATGACAATGCCTTCTTGAGTCTTCCTAAAGCAGGATCTTCTATCATCTCACTTTCAGCATTTTCATTGACTTTCCCCTATGGCTGTAATGCTTCTGATCCTCATACTTGCCTCCTGGATTCTCTGGCTTCCTTCAAGTTCCTGTTAAAATTATTACTTACACGGGAAGCATTTTCTAATCTTCCCCCAAATTCTAGTGCGTTCCCTTTGTTGATTATTTCCAGTTTACCCTGTAAATACCTTGTTTATGTATAATTTGAATGTTGACTTTTCTGTTTGACTGTGAGCACTTTGAAAGTAAGAATGTGCTTTTGTCTTTCTTGAAATCCTTGATGCTTAGCACAAGGACTGGGTAATTAAGAAACGTTTATTCACTAACTAACTTCTTCAAATATCAACCAGATATAAATTATGAAACTAGCCTTTGAATATCTTATTACCCTATTAAAATATCAGTAGTGGCTACAAGGAAATAGACAGATTGGAATTGCTCAATCATAAAAATGTATTAATAAAGTATCATTACAAGGTAGTAGCAAAGGAAGTTTCATCTGAGACTTACATTAAAGAGTTAGTTATAGAAAATCTCTTTGCTACAACTGAGTTCCAAGAATTCTATGCCCATAAACCTAAATTCTATGCACACTGAACCAAAATAAGACAGGCTAGGTCCACTTTGTTTTCATCTTAATTTATTAAAGAAAAAAAAAGTCTGATTCAATTCTAGGTTAATCATACAGAAATGAGAGAATGTGGACTAACTAAAAATTGGTCTAGATACTATGCTATTCTTGGGGGAGTAAAATTTAGTTGAAAATGCAAAAAACCAATAGTCTCCAAACACTCCACCCCCCCTATCACATGTTCAAAATCACAGCGATCTACAAGGATATAAGCTGTCTACCTGATGCATGATATAATTTTTAAGGAATAATTCACATCTACTTAAATACACCCTAAAGGAATTGACAGCATGAGAAGACAGACTAAATGTGAATTCAAAAGACAGATGTTCCATAAAGGATTTTTGCTACTAGGCAAGATAGAGCTTTAGGCCTGAATCATACAAGGGTTGAAATAGCCTTGAGGCTTTGGGTAAGATTCCAAAACAGATATCAATATAAAATCAGAGATTAAGAACTGGAAGTAACCTTGGATGTAATGTACGGAAATTTCTTGACTTTTTTTTCTTTTGAGAATTGTTTATTCATAACTTTTGACTACATATATCTGGGAATCGCCATTGTACATATACATACCATATATAACATGTATGTTATTATACAGAGATATATGAGATATACGTTGGATACCAAATCCTTACCAGGGAAGTTTGATGCCAAGAATTTTTTCCCCATTCAACCTTTTCCCTTCTCATCCTAAGTGTGTTAATGTTGTCTATGCAGAAGTTTTTCAGTTTCAAGTAATCAGTTATCATCTTTGGAATTGTCTTTATCTCTGATTTTGTTAAAAAGTCATCTCCTGGGGGCGTAGCCAAGATGGTGGAGTAGAAAAAACCACATATGCTAGCTCCGAACCCACAGCCCATGGATTTCCTCTAAAAAAAACTCCCAACAAATTCTGGAACAGTGGAAGCCGCACAGCAACACAGTAAAGGGGATTTCCCTTCCAGAAAGCCCTGAAAAACTGATCCGAAAAGTCCATCACACACTAAATGGTAGCAGAGCCCTCCCCTGCACTGGCCACGCGCACTGAGAGGAGTGAGCAAATCGAGCAGGCATCAGGGAAAGATTCTCCAGTGGCCGCGAAGGTTCCCTCCACCCACAGTCGCATACGTCAGCGAAAGAGACGGGCTGAGAAGGGAGTGGGATGTCTCCGGCTCTCAGGCCCCCTTGGGAGGCAACAGGAGAGGCAGCGGCAGAGGCAGCAGGCGGCCAGAGTCTCCCGGAGCAGGCAAGAGCTTGGCAAGATCTCCATTACGAAGGGTCTCTTCATATACCCCCTGAGGGAACTGAGGCTGGGAGGCAGCCCTGCCCCCAAATGAGCACCAGAAATTAAGCTACCATTGAATAGCAGCCAGGCCTGCTGCCAAAAGCCCTGAGGCTGGGGAGCACCATTTGAATCTCAGACCTCAAGCACTAGCTGGGCGGAACTAAGCCAGGGGTGCAGAGGACTCTCAGAAGTCAAGTAACTCTCTGGGAAAATGCCCAGAAAAGGGAAAAAAAATAAGACGATAGAAGGGTATGTCCTTAGGGACCAGATGATTGCGCCATTCCTCTCTGAGGAAGAAGACCAATGCCTACCATCAGGTAAAGACATAGGACTCAAGGCCTCTGTACCCCAAACATCTGAAATAGATATCCAATTGGCTCAGGCCATGGAAAAGGTCAAAAACGATTTTGAAAATCAAGTTAGACAGGTGGAGGAAAAACTGGGAAAAGAAATGAGAGAGACACAAGAAAAGCGTGAAAATGAGTCAATACCTTAAAAAAGGAGTCCCAAAAAAATTCTGAAGAAAATAACACATTGAAAAAGAGGCTAAGTCAATTGGCAAAAGAGGTTCAAAAAGCCAATGAGGAGAAAAATGCTTTCAATAGAAGAAATACCCAAGTGGAAAAAGGTGAAAAACCTCACTGAAGAAAATAAATCTCTCGAAATTAGGATGGAGCAGATGGAGGCTAATAACTTTCTGAGAAACCAGGAAATCACAAAACAAAACCAAAAGAATGAAAAAATGGAAGACAATGTGAAATATCTCATTGGAAAAACAACTGAGCTAAAAAATAGATCCCGGAGAGACAATTTAAAAATTGTGGGAGTACCTGAAAGCCATGATCAAAAAACGATCCTAGACATCATCCTTCATGAAATTCTCAAGGAAAACTGCCCTGATATACAAGAATCAGAGGGCAAAGTAAGTATTAAAGAAATTCATTAGTCTCCTCCTGAAAGAGATCCAAAAAGAGAAACTCCTAGGAACATTGAGGCCAAATTCCAGAGTTCCCAGTTCAAGGAGGAAATATTGCAAACAGCTGGAAAGAAACAATTCCAGTATTGTGGAAATACAATCAAGATAACACAAGATCTAGCATCTTCGTCATTAAGGCGTCAAACGGCGTGAAGTAGAATTTTCCAGAAGTCAAAGGAACTAGATCTAAAACCAAGAATCACCAATACATCAAAACTGAGTGTTATGCTTCAGGGGAAAATATGGTCATTCAAGGAAATTGTGGACTTTCAAGCATTCTTGATGGAAAGATCAGAGCTGAAAAGAAAATTTTACTTTCAAACACAAGAATGAGAAGAAGCACGAAAAAGTAAACAGCAAGGAGAAGTCACAAGGGACTTACCAAAGTTGAACTGTTTACATTCCTATATGGAAAGACAGTATTTGTGACTCCTGGAATTTTTCAAGATATGGGTAATTGGTGGTATTACACACACACATATACATACACATACATACACACACATGTACCATCCTGCACGCACATGCACGCACACACAGAGACAGAGAGCACAGAGGGAATTGAATAGAATTGGATCTTTTCTTAAATTAAATCAAGGTAAATGGTGAGAGGGAAATGTAGTGGGAGAAGAGAGAGTGAAATGGAATGGGGTAAATTATCTCTCATAGAAGAGGCAAGCAGGAGACTTCTTAGTGGAGGGAAAAAGAGGAGAGCTGAGGAAAAAAAACATGAAGTTCATTCTCATCTTATTCGACTAAAGGAAGGAATAAAATGCACACTCATTTTGGTATGAAAACCAATCTTATAATACAGAAAAGTGGGGGAGAAGGAAATAAGCAGGGTGGGTGGGCATGATGGAAGGGAGGGCAATGGGAGGAGGGAACAATTTGAAGTCAACACTTGGGGTGGGACAGCATCAAAAGAGAGAATAGCAAAAATGGGGGCATGATAGTATGGAAGGATATGTAGTTAGTCTTACACAACATGACTATTATGGAAGTCATTTTCAAAACTACACAGATATGGCCTATATTGAATTGCCTGCCTTCCCAAAGGGAATGGGTGGGGAGGGAGGGATGGGTAGAAGTTGGAACTCAAAGTTTTAGGAACAACTGTCGAGGATTGTTCTTGCTAGTAGGAAATAATAAATAGAGGTAATGGGGAATAGAATACTATCTCGCCCTACAGGACAAAAGAGAAGGTGGGTAAGGGAAGAGAGGGATGAAAGAAGAGAGGGAAGATTGGTGATTAGGGTAATTAGAATGCTCAGTGTATTGGGGAGATGGGAGGGGAGAAATGGAGAGAAAATTTTGGAACCCAAAATCTTGTGAAAATGAATGTAAAAAGTTACATAAATAAATTTGTAAAGATCTATAGCACAAAAAAAAGTCATCTCCTACTCAGAGCTGTGAATGGTATATGATCTGTTTTCTTCCAATTTTTTAATTGTGTGACCTTTATTAAGGTCATGTATCCATTTAAAATTTATTGTGGAATATGGTATAAAGTGTTGGTCAAAGCCTAATTTCTGGCAGACTGCTTTCTATTTTACCTTTAGGTTATTTAAAAACGAAAACAAGGAATTTACCCTAGGTAATTTATGTTTTCCAATTTATCAAACACTAAATTATTCTTACCTGGTCTTTTCCATTCATTTGTCTCTTTATTTATTTTTATTTATTTAATTAAATAAATTTATATATTTAACTTTTTGCATTCATTTTCACAAAATTTTGGGTTCCAAATTTTCTTCCGATTTGTCCCCTATCCCCTCCCTAATACACTGAACATTCTAATTACCCCTATCATCAATCTTCCCTCTCTTCTTTCTTCCCTCCTTTCCCTAACTCCATCTTCTCTTTTGTCCTGTAGGGCCAGATAACTTTCTCTTCCCTTTACCTGTATTTCTTCTTTCCTATTAGCAAAAACAATACCCAACGTTTGTTCCTCAAATTTTGAGTTCCAACTTCTCCGCATTTCTCCTTCCCCACCCATTTCCTCGGGAAGGCAGGCCATGCAATATTGGCCATATATGTGTCGTTTTGTAATTGACTTCCATAATCGTCACATTGTGTAAGACTGACTATATTTCCCTCCATCCTATCCTGCCCCTCATTGCTTCTATTGTCTCTTTTGATACTGTCCCTCCCCAGGGGTGTTGACTTAAAATTTCTCCCTCCTCCCATTGCCCTCCCTTCCATCATCCCACCCACCCAGCTTATCTCCTTCTCCCCCACTTTCCTGTATTATAAGATAGGTTTTCATACCAAAATGAGTACGCATTTTATTCCTTCCTTTAGTCGAATGTGATGAGAATGAACTTTATATTTTTTTTACTCATGTCTCCTCTTTTGCCCTCCACTAAAATGTCT
>CM053769.1:635194323-635213174 GCA_028658325.1 Potorous gilbertii
GATTGGTGATATGGGTAATTAGAATGTCCAGTGTATCGGGGAGGGGGAGGGGACAAATGGTGAAAAAATTTTGGAACCCAAAATCTTGTGAAAATGAATGTAAAAAGTTAAATAAATTTATTTAAAAAAATAAAAAAATAAAAATAAATTGGGGATTATCCCACAGGTAAGTTACTATGGTCATAATGGATCAGATAAAGCTTCCTATTGAAGTTGAAACTTGAAGGATACCAGAGGACAGAGACGAGAAACATTCAAGGCAAGAGAGACAACGACGGAAAATAATTGAAATTCAGTAATGGAGGGTCATTCATGAGAATCATTAAGGAAATTGACGTCACTAAATTGTAAAATAAAGGGTAGTAATACATTGGGAAGAGATTTGTGGCTGGGAGAGCAACCTGAAGGTTACTTTTTTAATATAAATTTATTTATTTAACTTTTTACATTCACTTTTACAAAATTTTGGGTTCCAAATTTTCTCCCCATTTGTGCCCTCCCCACACACCAATACACCGAGGATTCTAATTTCCCCTATCACCAATCTGCCCTCTTTTCTATCATCCCTCCCTTCTATTGGCCCCAACTTCTCTTTCGTCCTGTAGAGCCAGATAACATTTTACTCCCCATTGCCTGTATTTCTTATTTCCTAGTAGAAAAAACAATATTCAACGGTTGTTCCAAAAACTTAGAGTTCCAGCTTCTCCCTATTCCTCCCCCCCCACCCAAACCCTTGGGAAGGCAGGCAAATAAATATAGGCCATATATCTGTGTAGTATGGCAAATGACTTCCATAATAGTCGTGTTGTGTAAGACTAACTATATTTCCCTCCAACCATTCTTGTCCCCCATTGCTTCTATTCTCTTTTCATCCTGTCCCCCTGCAAGAGTGTTGACTTCAAATTGCTCCCTACTCCCACTTCTCTCCCTTCCATCATCCACCCCACCCTGCTTATCCCCTTCTCTCCCGCTTTCCTGTTGTGTAAGATAGGTTTTCATACCAAAATGAGTGTAACTTTTATTCCTTCTTTTGGTCAAATATGATGAGAGTAAACTTCGTGTATTTTCTGAACTCCTCTCTTTTTCCAACCACTAAAAAGTCTCCTGCTTGCCTCTTCTATGAGAGATGATTTACCCGCTTCCATTTCACGCTCTCCCCTTCCACGACGTTTCTCTCTCACTGTTTACATTGATTTCTTTTAAGATATGATCCCATCCATTCAATTCACTCTGTGCTCTCTGTCTCTGTGTGTGTATGCATGAGTGTATGGGCATATGTGCGTGCACGTGTATTCATGCGTGAGTGCATGTGTGTGTGTGTGTGTGTGTAATCTCACGAAATACCCAGATACTGAACAGTTTCAAGAATTACAAATACTGTCTTTCCATGTAGGAATATAAACAGTTCAACTTTGGGAAGTCCCTTATGAATTCTCTTTGCTGGTTACTTTTTCATGCTTCTCATTCCTGTGTTTGAAAGTCAAATTCTCTTTCCAGCTCTGGTCTTTTCATCAAGAATGTTTCAAAGTCCTCTATTTCATTGAAAAGCCATATTTTCCCCTGAAGTATTATACTCAGTTTTGCTATGCAGTTAATTCTTGGTTTTAGACCTAGTTCTTTGACTTCTGGAATATCCTATTCCACAGCCTTCGATGCCTTAATGTCGAAGCTGCTAGATCTTGTGTTATCCTCATTGTATTTCCACAGTACTGGAATTTTTTCTTTCTAACTGCTTGCAATCTTTTCTGCTTGAACTAGGAACTCTGGAATTTGTCCACAACGTTCCTAGGAGTTTCTCTTTTGGGATCTCTTCCAGGCGGTGATCGATAGACTCCTTGAATACTTATTTTGCCCTCTGGATCTAGAATATCAGGGTAATTCTCCTTGACAATTTCATGAAGGATGATGTCTAGGCTCTTTTTTTGATCATGGCTTTCAGGCAGTCCCATAATTTTTAAATTGTCTCTTCTGGATCTATTTTCCAGGTCAGTTGTTTTTCCAATGAGATATTTCACATTCTCTTCCATTTTGTCATTCTTTTGGTTTTGTTTTGTGATTTCCTTGTTTCTCAGAAAGTCATTGGCCTCCATCTGTTCCATGCTAATTTTAAGAGAACTATTTTCTTCAGTGAGCTTCTCAACCTCTTTTTCACTTGGCTAATTCTGCTTTTGAAAGCATTCTTCTCCTCATTGGCTTTTTGAACCTCTTTTGCCAATTGAATTAGCCTCTTTTTCAGGGTTTTATTTTCTTCAGCATTGTTTGGCGTCTCCTTTATCAAGGTATTGGCCTGTTTTTCATGCTTTTCTTGCATCTCTCTCATTGCTCTTCCCAGTTTTTCCTCTACCTGTCTAACATGATTTTCAATATCCTTTATGAGCTCTTCCTTGGCCTGAGTATATTGGATATCTATTTCAGATGTTGAGGGCACAGAGACCTTGCTTCTATGTCTTTACCTGATGGTAAGCATTGTGCTTCCTCATCTGAAAGGAAGGGCTGAAACATCTGTTGACCAAGAAAGTAACCTTCTATGGTCTTATTTTTTTTTCCCTTTTTTGGGCATTTTCCCAGTCAGTTATTTGACTTCTGAGATTTTTCTCCATCCCTGGTCTAGGTCTGTCCAGCTGGTGCTTGGGGTCTGAGATTCAAATGCTGCTCCCCAGTCTCAGGGCTTTCAGTGTCAGGCGGGGCTGCTGTTCAATGTGAGCTTAATTTCTGGTGCTCAAGTGGGGGCAGGGTCACCTCCCAGCCTCAGTTCCCTCAAGGGGTTTATGCAGAGATCTGCAGTAATAGTCCCAACCTCCTCCTTGCTCCAGGAGCCTCTGATAACCTGCTGCCTCCCAAAGGGGCCTGAGTTATGGAGGCAATCTGCTCCCCTCTTGGTCAGCCCCGAAGTCTCTCTCACTGACCTGTGTGTCTGTGGCTGTAGGGACCTTCATGGCCACCAGACATTCCGCCCCTGAATCCTCGCCAATTTGCTGGAACTGCTCCTTTCCATGCTGTGCGGCCATGGAAGGGCTCGGCTCCATTCCCGTCTGGTGGGCGACAGATCATTGGGATCGGCTTTTCACGGCTCTCTTGAACTGAAATATCCTTCTCTGTGTTGCTGTGCGGCTTCCACTGCTCCAGAATTTTGTTAGGATTTCTTTTTAGAAATAATCCACGGGCTGTGGGTTTGGAGCTAGCATATGTGAATTTTTCTACTCTACCATCTTGGCTTCTTCCCCCTCTGAAGGCTATTTTAATGGTCATTCATGATGTCATATGGGGATAAAGCAAGGGAGTGGTAATAACAGACAAAAGAAGGGAGTGTGTATGAGATATATGAAAGCAAAATAAACTAATGGTGGTAACCATTTGGATAGGGAAGGGGTTAAATAATATAATGAATCAAGAAGGACACTTATGTTATGAGCCTTAGTGATAGTGGCATCCTTGAGAGTAATAATGATATATATTTTTTCTATTTGGGTGACATTTTGGGAAAGATATTGACTTTAATTCTTATTTATTGAGTTTAAGATGTCTACAGAATCTCTAATACAAGATGTCCAATATGCAACTGTACATGCCAGACTGGATGTCAAGAGAGAGTGTAGGGCTGGATAAGTAGCTATAACAATCATCATCATAAAAAAGAAAATTGAATCAATAGGAGTTCCTGAGATTTCCAAGTAAAATACGGAGGTAAACAGAGAGTAGAGGACAGAATCCTTTGGGATGTCTGTGTTTTATGGGTACGGTTTAGATAAACATCCAGCTAGGGAGCCTGAGGAAAGATGAACAGATAGGTAAAAATAGAACAACGAGAACACTGTCATGAAATCCTTGAGAGAAGCGAATATCAAGAAGATTATCATGAATCTCAAAGACTGCAGAGAGATAGAGATGCATGAGGATGGAGGGGAAGTCCACTGGATTTGTTAATTAAGAAATTATTAGTAAACTCAGAGAGAGAAACAGCTTTACTTGAGTTACAACGTCAGAAATCACACTGCAAAGAGTAAAGAGTGAGAGAAAAGGAAGAGGAAATGAAGAGGAAGTGAAGAGAAAAACATTTCATTGATTATGGTCTCAAAAAGTTCAACCATTTAAGGCAGGGAGAAAAATAAGGTTTTATCTATTGGCAACTTGACGAATCAAATGAAATTTTGTGAGGATGGGAGATACATGGAAAAGTTTGTAGACATTAGTGAAATAACGAGTGGACAGGAAAAAAATAAGATTAGTGAGATTGTAGAGATGATAAAAGAGGACAATCTGTTATGGAAGACAGGATGGATTGGGATCATTTGTGCATGTAGAAGCACTAAACTTTTTAGCGAAAAAAAAGCAGGGCAGCTTCTCTATGTGAAACCGAGATGAAGGAGGAGATTGTGGCACAAGTAATCTAGGTAATATGAGAAGAGGAACAGGGCAGAAGAGGAAGCTATTCTCAGTAAATAATTCCAAGTTTTTTTTCAGTGAAATATGGTGTGTTTCTTAAATAAGAGACTGTAAAAAGGTGAGTTGTGGTATATTTGAAGAGGCATGAAAGCATGTGGAAAAAACTGCTGTGGTGAGCAGAACAACTAACTAGGAAGTCACAAAAATATCGCCCTGCCCAATTGAAAACCCAGTTGACATTTTGTTTATGTAAGATAAAATTTTAGTGACCACAGCAAGCAAGGTTTCAAGCTTTTTTCTAGGTTTTTTCAGCAACAGCTAACAATATACAAAGTCAGTGAATGATGGGAATAATCCGAGACTGGGTTTTTGAATGGTGTAACTTTTTGATGAGATAAAGGGAGAAAAGACTCGAGAAAAATTAAGTGTAGTGTTGAACAGAGAGTCAATATAAGAATAAGAAGAAAACAAAGACAATACATGGCTCTCGACCTGGGAAAGAACTGAAGGCCAGAGGGATTGCAGACTATGGTGAAAACAAACAACTGGGTGATGAACTGCAAGACCAAGGGAAAGGCAGGATGAAAACACATTAGGATCAGAAAAATCAATACAGAGTTTATGAAGAGAGATGTGAAATACTGTAGGGTGATGGTAAGATGAAAGGTATGACCATTATGTAGGACAAAACATTGTAATTAACAATTGAGAAATTATTTTGATAAACCTGGGCAGTCAAATCAAGTCAAGAAGTCAAGGAAACAAACATTTATTAAGCATTCTCTTTTGCCACAAGGCTAGGTACTATTTTAGTTGAATGCTGAATTTAGAAGCACGTTTGTGCATATAAATTCAAATAGTAAGAACATTTGATTATCAGCAGTAGTACCACAACAAATTGATGTTGATGCCACATAGGTAACTTGCTCAAAGTCACATAGCAAGTAAGTGTCCGAGGCAGCAAAGAAACAAAGCAATAGTCCTAGGAAGATTCTGAGGATCACACGGAAGGATAAGGTACGAGACACTGAAGTCCTTGCCAAAGCTGAACTGCCAAGCATTAAAACTATGCTTCAAAGAGTTCAAATCCCATGGGATGGCCACATTGTTTGAATACTAAATGTACACTTCCCGGCAGAGCCAAGATGGCAGAGTAGAAAGACCAACCCACAGCCCATGGATTTCCTCTAAAAAGAACTCCCAACAAATTCTTGAATATTGGAAGCCGCACAGCAAGACAGTGAAGGAGATTTCCGTTCCAGAGAGCCCTGAAAAACTGATCCCAAAGGTCCATCAAACACCAGAGAGGAGCGGAGCCCTGCCCTGCCCTGGCCACATGGCACTGAGAGGAGCAAGCAGATCCGAGCAGGCTTCAGGGACGGAATCTCCAGCCGCTGCGAAGGTCCCTCAAGCAACAGACGCACAGGTTAGTGAGAGAGAAGGGCTGAGAGGGGAGCGGGTTGTCTCCGGGACTCAGGCCCCCTCGGGAGGCAGCAGCAGAGGCAGCAAGTGGCCACAGGTTCCCAGAGCAGGAAGGAGCTCGGCAAGAGCTCCATTACGAAAGGTATCTGCATAAACCCCCTGAGGGACCTGGGCCTGGGAGGCAGCCCTACCCTGAACTGAGTACCAGAAATTAAGCTTCTCTTGAATAGTAGCCAGGTCTGTTGCCAAAAGTCCTGAGGCTGGGGAGAAGTATTTGAATCACAGACCCCAAACACTAGCTGGGCAGACCTAGGCCAGGGGTGGAGAGGATTCTCACAAGTCAAGTAACTCTCTGGGAAAATGCCCAGAGAAGGGAAAAAAAATAAGATCATAGAAGGTTATTTGCTTGGGGATCAGGTGATTGTGCCATTCCTCTTTGACGAAGAAGACCAATGATTACCATCAGGTAAAGACATAGGAATAAACACCTCTGTATCCCAAACATCTCAAAGAGATATCCAATGGGCTCAGGCCATGGAAGAGCTCAAAAAGGATTTTGAAAATCAAGTTAGACAGGTGGAGGAAAAACTGGAAAGAGAAATGAGAGAGATGCAAGAAAAGCATGAAAAATGGGTCAATACCTTAAAAAAGGAGACCCAAAAAAATGCTGAAGAAAATAACACCTTGAAAAATATACTAACACAATTGACAAGGGAGGTTCAAAAATCCAATAAGGATAAGAATGCTTTCAAAAGCAGAATTAACCAAGTGGAAAAAGAGGTTGAGAGGCTCACTGAAGAAAATAATTCTATCAAAATTAGAATGGAAGAGATGGAGGCTAATGACATACTGAGAAACCAAGAAATCACAAAACAAAACCAAAAGAATGACAAAATGTAATAGAATGTGAAATATCTCATTGGAAAAACAACTGACCTGGAAAACAGATCCAGGAGAGACAATTTAAAAATTATGGGACTATCTGAAAGCCATGATCAAAAAAAGAGCCAAGACATCATCCTTCATGAAGTTATCAAGGTAAACTGCCCTGATACTCTAGAACCAGAGAGGAAAATAAGTTTTAAAGGAATCCACCAATCATCACCTGAAAGAGATCCAAAAATAGAAACTCCTAGGAACATTGCGGCCAAATTCCAGAGTTACCAGGTCAAGGAGAAAATCTTGCAAGCAGCTAGAAAGAAACAATTCCAGTATTGTGGAAATGCAATCAGGATAACACAAGATCTAGCGGCTTCTAAATTAAGGGATAGAAGGGGGTGGAATAGGATATTCCAGAAGTCAAAGGAACTAGGACTAAAACCAAGAATCACCTACCCAGTGAAACTGAGTATAATACTTCAGGGGACAATATGGTCTTTCAACAAAATAGACGACTTTGAAGCATTCTTGATGAAAAGACCAGAGCTGAAAAGAAAATTTGACTTTCAAACACAAGAATGAGAAGAAGCATAAAAATAAACAGTAAGGAGAAGTCACAAGGGATTTACCAAAGTTGAACGGTTTACATTCTTATTTGGAAAGACAATATTTGTTACTCCTGACATTTTTCAGTATCTGGGTAGTTGGTGGTATTACACACACACACACACACACACACACACACATACACACACACTTACACAAACATGTACAGATGGGCATGCACACACACATATATGCCCATGCACGCACACAAACTGACTGAGAGCACAGAGTGAATTGAATAGGATGGGGTCATATCTTAAAAGAAATCAAGGTAAATGGTGAGAGAGAAATGGAGTGGAAGGAGAGAAGATGAAAATGAATTGGGTAAATTATCTCTCATAGATGAGGCAAGCAAGAGACTTCTTAGTGGAGGAAAAATAGGGGAGCTGAGACTAAAAAGGATTAAGTTTAGTCTCATCACATTCCATTAAAGAATGGATAAAATGCTCACTAATTTTGGTATTAAAACCTATCTTACAAAAAAAGGAAAGTGGGGGAGAAGGAGTTAAGCAGGGTCGGGGTGAGATGGTGGAAGGGAGGGTAATGGGAGGAGGGAGCAATTTGAAGCAAACTCTCGTGGAGGGACAGGATCAAAAGAGCGAATAGCAACAATGGAGGGCAGGAGAGGATTGCAGGAAATATAGTTAGTCTTACACAACACAACTATTACGAAAGTCACTTGCACAACTACACAGATATGGCCTATATTGAATTGCCTGCCTTCTGGAAGGGAATGGGTGGGGAGGGAGGGATGGGAAGAAGTTGGAACTCAAAGGTTTAGGAACAACTATCGAGTATTGTTCTTGCTACTAGGAACGAAGAAATACAGGTAATGGGGAATAGAATGTTATCTGGCCCTATGGGACAAAAGAGAAGATGGGGTAAGGGAAGAGGGACATGAAAGAAGAGAGGGTAGATTTGTGATATGGGTAATTAGAATGCTCAGTGTATTGGGGAGAGGGAGGGGATAAATGAGGAGAGTATTTTGGAACCCCAAATCTTCTGAAAATAAATGTGAAAAGTTAAATAAATAAATTTATAAAATAAATTAATAAAAAAAAAAGTAAATTAAAAAAAAAATGTACACTTCCCTAAAAGACAATTTGATGGAGAATTCCCATCAGGCAGGTTATCACCTGGTGGCCAGAATAAGTAATAAGAGGAAACTCTTAAAGTGTCTCTCAAGAACTTTGAATTTGGACCAGAGGAGCAGCACCAAGGTCAGGAAACAAGCCGATCCCAGTCAGTGAGCACCAGATACCAGCATAACAGCTCCTGGAACTTTCAGCCCGAATATCAAACTTCGGTAAGTCACCTACTTGAACTTCCAGAAGCCAGCATGGCGGAGTGATCAGTAAATGCTCTCTCTCCCCCACTTGATGAACGCGAAAGAACCATGAAATATTTTCCCAGAAAAATCCCAGATCAGCAGAAACAGCAGAAGGAGGCCAATACTCTCATAACACCTGAGACAACGAAAATAGCTAAGGGGGATTCCTCCTATGGTGGCAGAGGTAAACCGGAAGCACAAAGATACCAGGGCAGGGAGAACTGCCCTGCTGTGATCAGACCATACCTATCCCACACTTAACAAGCTAAACCCAGGGTTGATTGCGGAAAGACCAAACAAAAACCTGTTTTTAGCCTTTTCCCACATCAGCTAAGCTTTGGAATGAAAGAACCAGAAACCCCAACACTCAGTCAACATCATGGATAATAAAAAGCAGAGGAGCGAAAGAACCATAGAATCTTTCTATGGGAATAAGGACCAAAACACAAACACCAAAGAGGATAGAGCTGAGACTGTACTTCCATCTGAATCTTCAAATGGTTCTATGAACTGCTCGCAATCACAAGCAGCTCTCCTGGAACAGCTGAAGAAGGAAATAGAAGATAAACTGGCCAATGATCTTGAAATTATTAAGAAAGAAATCACTGATGAGAACATCTATTTGAAAAAGAAAATTGAACAAATGGAAAAGGAAGTTCAAAAATTAACTGGAGAAAATAACTTCCTAGAAGGGCAAATGGAAAAGGAAGTACAAAAATTAAATGGAGAAAATAACTTCCTAAAAGGACAAATGCAAAAGGAAGTACAAAGTTAAACTAGGGAAAATAGCTTCTTAAAAGGAAAAATTGGGCAGGTGTAAAAGGAGATGCAAAAGTTAACGGAAGAAAACAATTTGATAAGGATTAGAATTGGGCAAGAAAAAACGAATGACTCAATGAGACAGCAAGAATCAATCAAACAAAATTTAAAGAATGAAAATATTGAAGAAAATTTAAAATATCTAATTGGAAAAACAGCTGATCTGGAAAATAGATCCAGGAGAGAAAATTTAAGAATTATTGGCCTGCCAGAAACCCATGATGGAGAAAAGAGCCTGGATAATATCTTCCAGGAAATGATCAAGGAAAACTGGCCAGAAGTACTAGATTCAGAGGGCAAAATACTCATCGAAATCATCCACCGTTCCCCTCCTGAAAGGGATCCCAAATTCAAAACCCGAAGAAATATAGTTGCCAAATTCCATAGGTATGAAGTGAAGGAGAAAATATTACAAGCAGTCAGAAAGAAACAATTTAAACATCAAAGAGATACAGTCAGGACTACGCAGTACCTAGCAGCTTCTCTAGTAAAAGATCGAAAGAATTGGAACCCAATATTCCGTAAGGCAAAGGAGTTGGGACTACAACCAAGGATCAACTCCCCAGCAAAGTTCAGCAAAACATTTCAGGCAAGAAGAAAGTCATTCAACGAAGTAAGAGATTTCCAGAGCTTCCTGACAGAAGCGCCAGAACTTAATAGAGAATTCGATCTTCAAATGCAGGTCTCAAGAGAATCATAAAAAAGTAAATAGAAGGGGGGGGAGAAACAACTTGTTACTCAATTAGGGCAAACTGTTTACCTCCCTATAAGGAAAGATGATACCTGTTAATCTTGAGAAATGTGCGGCTATTATGAAATATAAAAGGGATACGCATGGGGGGAACAGGTATAAAGTAAATGATATCATGATAAAAAAATTGGATTTAAGTATGAGAAGGGATTGTAATTGCAGGTGTGAAAAGGAGGAAGGAGAAAATGGCAATTTACATCAAAAGAAGAAGTACAAAATCATAGTAGAGGGAAAGAGGGGAGGGAGATGAGCATTGTGTGAAATCTTCTCTCATGAGATTTGTTTAAAGGACAGAATAATAAACTTAAGTAGATTATCCTAACTAGCTCTATAAGCAGTAGGAGAGCAAGGGGGAAGAAAGGGAAGGCAGACTAAAAGGGAGGGAAGAATCAATAAGAGTAAAGGGGAGTAAAAGGGAGTGGGGCTAAAGGAAGGAGTGGAAGGCTGCAGGAGGAGGTGGCGAAAAGTGAATACTATTGAGGAGGGGAAGAGAAAAAGGAGAGCTAAAAGCACAAATATTGGGAAAGAAGATGGAGGGAAATACAGAGATTTTAATCATAACTGTGAATGGGAATGGAATAAATTCTCCCATAAAACTGAGACAGATAGCAGAATGGATTAAAATCCATAATCCAACAATATGCTGCTTACAAGAAACACATTTGAAACAGGGGGATACACATAGGATAAAGGGCAAAGGATGGAGCAGAATATTTTGTGCTTTAGCTGACGTAAGAAAGGTAGGAGTAGAAATCCTAATCTCAGAAAAAGCAAAGCAGAATTTCACCTAATCAAAAGGGATATGGATGGAAACTGTATCCTTCTAAAAGGAACCACAGACAATGAAGCAATATCATCACTAAACATGTATGCTCCAAGTGGTGTAGCATCTGGATTCTTAGAGGAGAGGTTGGGGGAAGTGAAGGAAGAAATAGACAGCAAAACTATACTAGTGGGGGAACTCAACCTCCCTCTTTCTGAATTTGATAAATGTAACCTCAAAATAAACAAGAAAGATGTTAAGGAGGTAAATAGAAGTCTAGATAAGATACATATGATAGAACTTCGGAGAAAACTGAATGGAAAGGGAAAGGGATATACCTTTTTCTCAGCGGTACATGGAATATTTACAAAAATTGACCATGTACTAGGACATAAATATCTTACAATGTAGTGCAGAAAGGCAGAGAAAATCAATGCATCCTTCTCAGATCATAATGCAATAAAAATTATATGTAACAAAAGGCCATGGAAAGATAAACAAAAATGAATTTGAAACTAAATAATCTAATCCTAAAGAAGGAATGGGTTAAAGAAGAAATCATAGAAACAATCAACAACTTCTTTCAAGAGAATGACAATAATGAAACAAGCTACCAAATCTTATGGGATACTGCAAAAGCAGTTCGTAGGGGAAGTTTAATATCTCCTAATGCCTACATAAACAAAATAGAAAAAGAGGAGATCAATGACTTGGGAAAGCAGCTAAAAAAGCCAGAAAAATAACAAATTGAAAATCCACAAGAAAATACCAAATTAGAAACACTGAAAACCAAAGAAAAGATTAATAAAATTGAAAATAAGTTAACTATTAAATTAATAAATAAAACCAATAGATGATTTTATGAAAAAACTAACAAAATTGATAAACCTTTGGTAAATTTGATTAAAAAAAGGAAAGAAGAAAATCAAATTACTAGTACTAAAAGTGAAAGGGGTCAACTCAGCTCCAGTGAGGAGGAAATTAAAACAACAATTAGAAATTACTTTGCCCAATTTTATGCCTACAAGTTCGATAATCTGAACGAGATGGATGAATATTTTAAAAAATACAAATTTCCCAGATTGACAGAAGAGGAAGTTGAATACTTAACCAATCCTATCTCAGAAAAAGAAATTGAACAGGCCATCAATGGACTCCCTAGGAAAAAATCTCCAAGATCAAATGGATTCACAAGTGAATTCTATCAAACCTTTAAAGAACAGTTAATTCCAATATTGTATAGACTATTTTTGAAAATTGGCGAAGGAGCTGTCCTCCCAAATTTTTTCTATGATGCATATATGGTTTTGATACCCAAACCAGGAGGAGACAAAACAAAGAAAGAATATTATACACCAATTTCTCTATGAATATAGATGCAAAAATTTTAAACAGGATTTTAGCAAAACGAATACAGCAACTTATCCAGAGAGTAATACATTATGATCATGTAGGTTTTATTCCAGGAATGCAGGGCTGGGGCAACATTCAGAAAACTAGTAGCATTAATGATCATATCAACAACAAAACTAACAAAAACCACATGATTATCTCAATAGAGGCAGAAAAGAACTTTCGACAAAATACAGCACCCATTCCTGTTAGAAGCACTGGAGAACATACGAATAAAGGGAACTTTCCATAAAATAATAAGTGTTATCTACCTACAACATTCAGCAAGCATTATATGCAATGGGGATAAGCTAGATGCATTTCCAATAAGGTCAGTGGTGAAACAAGGATGTCCACCATCACCACTATTATTTAACATTGTACTAGAAATGTTAGCTGTAGCAATTAGACAAGATAAAGAAATTGAAGGAATAAAAATAACCAAAGAAGAACCTACGGTATCACTCTTTGCAGATGATATGATGGTATGCTTGGAGAATCCCAGATGCTCAAATAAAAAACTACTTGAAATAAAAAACAACTTTGGTAAATTTGCAGGTTGCAAAAACAAAACCCCACAAATCTTCTGCATTCCTATATATTAGCAGCAAAGTCCAATAGTAAGAGATAGAAAGAGAAATCCCATTTAAAGCTAGAGTAGACACTATAAAATATTCGGAGTTTACCTGCCAAAACAAAGACAGGGATTATATGAGCACAATTACAAGACACTTTTTGCACAAATAAAGTCAGATTGAAGTAAGTGGAAAAACATCAGTTGTTCATGGGGAGGCTGAGCTAATATAATAAAAATGACAACTCTACCTAAATTAATTTACTTAGTGCCATACCAATTACACTATCAGATAATTATTTCCTAAGGCTAGATAAAATAGTATCAAAATTCATTTGGAAGAGGAAAAGGTCCAGAATATCAAAGGGACTAATGAAAAGAAATGCTTGGGAAGGTGGCCTAGCACTACCAGACCTCAAATTGTATTATAAAGCAACAATTATGAAAATCACTTGGTATTGGCTAAGAAACAGAGGGGTAGACAAATCTAATAGACTTGGCACTCAAGACACAGTAGGCAAGGAATAAAGCAACCTCCTGTTTGATAAACCCAAAGACCCCAGCTTCTGGGATAAGAACTCACTGTTCGGGAAAAATTCCTGGGAAAACTGGTTAATTGTGTGGCAGAAATTAGACCTAGACCTATGCCTGACACCATACACAAGAATAAAGTCCAGATGGGTACATGATTTCGATATAAAGATTGATACCATGAATAAACTGGAGAAGCAAGCAATAGTGTATTTATCATATTTATAGAGAGGGGGAGAATTTTTTTCTAAAGAAACGATAGAAAGCATTATGAAATGAAAGATGTATAATTTTGATTACTTTAAACTGAAAAGTTATTGCACAACGAAAGTCAATTCATTCAAAATTCGGAGGGATGTAGTAAATTGGGAAAAACTGTTTATGGCTAAGCTCAGGGATAAAAGCCTCATTTCTAGAAAATATAGAGAACTGAGTCAAAGATGTAGCCATACAAGTCATTCCCCAATTGACAAATGGTCAAAGGATATGAACAGGCAATTTTCAGGGGAAGAAATTAAAGATATCTATAGTCATATGAAAAAGTGTTCTAAATCACTACTGATTAGAGATGCAAAACAAAACAACTCTGTGGTACCACATCACACCTATAAGATTGGCATACATGTCAGAACAAGATAATAATAAATGCTGGAGAGAATGTGGGAGAGTTGGAACACTAATTCATTGTTGGTGGAGCTGTGAGATCATCCAATCATTCGGGAGAATGGTTTGGAACTATGCCCAAAGGGTCCAAAATTGTGCATACCATTTGACTCAGCAATATTGCTACCAGGACTGTATCCTCAAGAGATTATAAAAATGGGAAAGAGACCCACATGTACAAAAATATTTGTAGCAGCACTCTTTGTGCTAGCCAAGAACTGGAAATCAAGGAGATGCCCATCAATTGGGGAATGGCTTAATAAATTATGGTATATGAATGTAATGGAGTACTATTGTGACATGAGAAATGATGAACAAAAAGACTTCAGGGAGGCCTGGAAGAACTTATATGATCTGATGCTGAGCAAAAGGAGAAGAACCAGGACAACTTTGTGCACAGCAACGACCATAGTGTGCGAGAGTTTTTCTGGTATATTTGAAACTTTGTAATAACACAAGAACATACTGAAAAGAAAAAATTCAGTGACGATTTTCTAAGGCAAAATGTCTTCCACACTCAGAGAAAGAAATATGGAAGTCATTCACAGAATGTAGCAGATCATGTTGGTGTGTGTGTGTGTTGGGGGGGGTTTAGCATTTTATGTTTTGATATGTTATATGATTTCTTCCATTTATTTTAATGCGACTACATAGCATGACTATAGTGAAAATGTGCTCAATAGGAAAGTATATGTAGAACCAATACAGAATTGTATGTTGCCATGGGGAGGGAGGGGGGTATCGAGGGTAAGGTGTAGGGGGGATAAAAATCTTAATTTTAAGTAAATGAGTGTAGAACATTTAAAAATAAATAAATTAATTAATTAAAAAAAAGAATTTTGGATTTGACTGGGCAACATGGGAGACATTTGCACAGGACTGCTTAGCCTGGCATGCCCATGTTAGAGAGCATCTGTGCTCTATGAGCAATGCAGAATTAAGAGAGAACCAAGTAAACATAGGATACGAAAATTTGGAATATTCACCACAAATATTCACAGGGGCTCTTTGTGCCCCACCTGTGGCAGTGCATTCCGAGCTCATAGTAGTCTGATCACCCACAGTCAGACACATTGAAATATCACTTTTTTCGTGGTGATGCCATTTTGGTCCTCTTTGTGGACAAAGAACCACAATCAACCAGCCAACCAACAACTCGGGCTTTGCTAACTCCAAGTAAGTGCTCTATCAAACTAGTTAGCTGCAAAGACCTTAAGAGTTGTTGTGAATGAATGAAAGAAGGAATAAAAAAATGTTGGTTAAGACGTAATGTGCAAAGCAGTGTGCCAAGCAATGGTAGTACAAATAGCAAAGTAAGGCAGTCTTTGCTTTCAAGGAGCTCACATTCTAACAGGGGAGACTCTACTTTTGGGAAGTTGCAGTTACAAATCAAACGAAAAGTTTCCAGGATATTTTTGGTACCTTGACAAACGCTAGATGCTAATTTCTATTTGTAAATGTAATTTCCCAGGTTAAAATCTTATCACTTTGCGATGTTGAACCATTTGACAATGTCAAGCGCTTGGTTGTAAGAACATTCTTTTCTGGTTCTTCAGTAGCACTTCCAAGTCTATCTCCAATGCAACGCTCACAGGAATGGGGGTGACTATGAATATAAAAGCATAGTTTTCAATCACAAAGCATAAAAGACTCCCCATTTATAAGGCATAAGAAACACATTTATTCAGATGCCAGAGAAGTAAATCCCAGAACCAGGAAGTCAAATTTATCATGGTGACCCAAAAAACTAATAAACATGATCATTGCAAGGAGCAAAGTCATTCCCAAGCTAGGGTCTCCTCATAAACAAATACACACTCATGGGCCTATGCTATGCCCATCTGCCTGCCAACGTCCTCTCTCTTCTATCCTGACAGCCCTCACCCACTTCCTCCTGGTTCTGCTCCACCCTTCTTGTTCCTCTTGTTCATCAAGCTCCTCCCACCACCTATGACTTAGGCTTCCAGGTGATTCAGGGATATCATATGGGCCTATTAATGAATGAGAAAGATCTTTCCATGTAAATTATTATTACACAGGGCTCCATCTCCATAGGTCTTGCTTCCCAAGATCGTGGCTACAGTTACTGTTCTGAAAACATTGCCATTCGTTCCCAAAGCTTTTTTGTCTTTAGGGTCTTGGGCTATCTTCACAAGCATCTGAGGAAAGACTGTGGTCAAGGTGATAGAGATTATTTGATTAGCCTGAAATGTTGCCTTCTGTCTCTCTCAGTGAGTTTTAAACCATATAATGCAAAGTGAAGGACAATGAAAAATCTTCGTATAAGTGTCAGTGATTATAATTACATAGGCATTTATATAAGATACTGGACATACAGATATTTCACATGTATGCATATATTTCCATTCTTCTTGGCCCCAGACATCTCTTCTTTCTATTCCTTATAAATGAAGTCATTTTGATGTTTGCTTTTAGGCATACAAAAAAATTATTTTGCCTCTCTTAGGTATAGCTCTGTCCTTTACAATCTCTTTTAATTCTTCTATTTGTCACACTTTCCTTTTCTACCATCAATTCCATTGTGTATCAAAACTCTTCATCTTAACTCAATTCAACTAACATCTGTTATACAATTCTAAGAAGACTTAAAATGACATCATCATGACCGCAAAATACTTGCAATCTAGTGGGGATGGAGGACAGCAGCTACAAAAATAAGAATAACTCAACGTTCAGTGCGATGAGTTAGAATAAGACATTCACATTTTGTAAAACAGGCAATAGGGAGCAAAAAAGTTTTTTTTTTCTTCTGAGAAGTTCTATGGCATGGTTAGACTTCCCCTTTCTTTATTCTATATCTCTTTTACGAATCTGCTCCAATTGTGCAGGCAATGATATTGTCAACCGTACTTTATATTTTATACTCATATTATCTGGAATAAGGAATGTGAAACAAAAGAGGATATATTATAAATACAGCTCTGAGACTATTGCTGAGTCTTCAGAAAAGCTAGATAAATAGGATATTATTCTTAAAACACTGTTCTGTGGGCCCACATTACCCTTCTGCTAGGAGCACAAAAAGCACCTATTTCAGAATACCTAAAAGACATTGATTTGCACAAGAAATTTTGGTACAACAAATTTTGCACAGCAAAACTGTATCCCAACAATTGCAGGAAACATATGGGCCACTTCAGCAAACTGTAAGCCTTATCAATTCCTTGAAATTTAATGAACATTTATAACTAATTTAGATGAAAGCTAGTTTTTACCATCTTGACTATTATAGTTAGTGTTATTCTTGTCCAAAGTTTTAGTTCACAATAAGGACCTACATGGCTAGAGTGAAAAATAAATAAATATTTCACACTTTAAGAAAATATTGCTTTTTATTTCTATTGATGTACAGACGTTTTAAAATCCTTGCCTTCCCAAATAACATATAAAACATTCACAGTATTATTAATTTTGACTTTATTGATTTTTTATTAAATGTATTAACATAGAAAAAAGCAGAATTAGAAGAAAATAGAGAATTCCAACATGATACAGAACATAATTAGTACTTTCAATTTTATGAAGTAGGTAAGTAAACAAAGAATAAAAAAAAAGAAAGGAAGATGAGTAAATGTCATCTGTTATTTGGTACATGAGTTTGATCCTTCCCAAATTATTTACTAATGTTTTGAGTGGTTAGAAATTGCCGAAATGGAAAGAAATAGGGAAGCAAAATTAAGCTTCTGATATTTACAAATTTCATTCTTATGATAATAAATCACGTCGTAGGAGTAAAATAAATTGCAGCACAATTTGCTGTAAAATATCACACGATTTCTAAAGGGATTTGTGATATGGATTCTTAGAAAATTCTAATATAACAAGGTTTTTACAGCAAAGCTTAAAGGGTAGAATACTTGTTTGAACATGAGTAGTTAAAGAATGATCACAATACAAGTACATGCAAACTTTAAGATTCATTAGACCATGAAACAGTACATGAAAAATACAAATAAATATATAGTATCTGTAAAGTACAAACAGAAAGAAAGACTAAATCAGTCACTTAGGGCAGATAATAAATTTTTTTTAAAGGTCACATATATACATACAGTGCTTTTTTTCTTGTAGTTATCAGGTACTTTTTACATATTCAGATAAAATTAACAAAGTATATATAAACTATAAAATATTGCGGAAATGACAATGATTGCCTCTATTTTAGTGAGAGACACAACTGACATACTCTTTTGTCCAATTGGTAAGGGAAAATAAGCAAATAACTTCCCTAGGGTTCTTCTTATTTTTCAAACGTTAAAGTCAGCTCTGATTCTTTGTGACTGCATTTGGGATTTCCTTGGTAAAGAAGTGGAGTGGTTTGCTATTTCCTTCTCCAGCTCATTTTACAGAGGAAGAAATTGAAGCAAACAGGATTAAATGACTTGTCCAGTGTCACACAATTAGTGTCTGAGGCCAGACTTCAACTCAAAGAGATAAGTCTTCCTGATTTCAAGTCCAATGCTCTACCCATGGTGCCACTTAGCTGCCACTTCGAATGAGTTGCAACAAATTCTGAGAAGAATAAAATGTCTCCTCCATTCTACGATATCTTGGATTTCTAAATAATGGTCAGAAAACATGTATGTGATGTTCGTTGTGGCACAGTCTAGGGGAAAGAGAGAAGAATTTAGTTCATTATGTGATTTACTTTTTAGGCTTACCTTTTTGGATACTGATGCTTCTTTGTGGAGACTAGACAGAGCGCTGGAATTTTAAG
>CM053769.1:635213674-635252892 GCA_028658325.1 Potorous gilbertii
TTGCATCTCTCTCATTTCTTTTCCCAGTTTATCCTCCACCTGTCTGACTTGATTTTCAAAATCCTTTTTGAGCTCCTCCACGGCCTGAGCCCATGGGGTATCTCTTTCAGATATTTGGGATCCAGAGGCTTTGACTCCCATGTCTTTACCTGATGGTAAGCAGACCTCCTCGTCGTCATCAGAGACAAATGGAGGAATGATTTTCTCAAGAAAATACCCATCTATGGTCTTAGTTTTTTCCCTTTTCTGGGCATTTTCCCAGCCAGTTACTGGATTTCTGCGAGTCCTCTCCCCCCCCTGGCCTAGATCCGCCCTAGTGCTTGGAGTCTGGGATTCAAATGCTGCTCCCCAGCCTCAGGGCTTTTGGCGGCATGCCTGACCGCTCTTCAATGGGGGCTTTTCTGCTGGTTCTCAGGTGGGGGCAGGGCCGCCTCTCAGCCTCAGTTCCCTCAGGGGGTTTATACGGAGATCCTTTGTAGTGGAGCTGGGGTGGAGCTCCTGCCGGCTCTGGGGGTCTCTGGCCGAGCTTCCTCAGCCTCTGCCGCAGCGGCTACTTCCCAGGGGGTCCGAGTCCCGGAGATCCCCCGCTCCCCTCTCAGCTTGCTCCCCTCTCAGCCCGTCTCTTTCACTGACCTGTGCGTCTGTGGGTGGAGGGACCTTCTCGGCCGCCGGAGATTCAAGACCCTGACACCTGCTTGGGTCTGCTGGCTCCTCTCAGTGCCACGTGGCAGGGGCAGGGGAGGGGAGCGCTCGGCCGGGGTAGGACCTCGCTCCCGTCCGGGGTACCTTTGCGGTCGGTTTTTCACGGCTCTCTGCAGCAGAAATCTCCTTCACTGTGCTGCTGCGCGGCTTCCACTGTTCCAGAATTTGTCAGGAGTTCTTTTTACAGGAAATCTATGGGCTGTGGGTTCGGAACTAGCATAGGTGAGTCTTTCTACTCCGCCATCTTAGCTCCGCCCCCCCGATAATCCCCAATTTAACCTGCATATGTTTTATTTGTGCGCAGTTATTTTAACATTATTTACCTCATTATACTGTTTAAATCTAGTGCCATGGATAAACCACTTATCCTGGAGTCTGAGAAACCTGAGTTCAAACACTGTTTTAGGTAATAATTAGCTTTGTGACTGTGGACTAATTATTAAACTGTTCTCTGCCTCAGTTTCCATCACATATAAAACGAGTATAATAATAACACCTACTTTGCAGAGTTGTTATGAACATAAAATAAGATATTTTCATAGTACTTCGTAAATCTTAAAGCGTTACAGAAAGGATAGGTGCCTATAGGTATTAGGTCCTTGAAAGCAGGGATAATTATTTTTGCTTAATTTTGTATCCTCAGCATTTAGTACAGTTCCTGACACAAAGCGGAAAGTTGAAAATTGCTAGTTTACTGATTGAACGACTGACTAAAAAAATATAAAAGGAAGATTAATATATAAATGCATAGAAAAACTTAGATGAAATGATTTCGACTAATGTAAGCAGACCAAATAAAAGTATAAACAATGATTACAAAGCAAAAATGAAGAGAATGATCGCACAACAATAAAAATTAGAATTAGAGGATTTTCAGGAACAAACTTACTCCTAAAGAAGAGATATAAGAAGACATTTCCTCTTACTCCTTTGCAAAAATGGCAGATCAGGGGAGGATTGTCCATGGTATAAAACAAATTGCACGTATTTAGGTTTTTTTTTTTAAATGTATTGATTAATTTCCTTGATTTTTAAAATATTTCTTTCATGAAAATGTTTGCTGTTCAGGCATATCTGGGGAGGAAGTGCAAAATATATAGGGGAAATTTAGGTGACATATAAAATATACAATAATTTTTCAGTATATTGATTAAATCTTTGGCATTATATTTGCTACAGTGAAGCTGAAGATCTACATTGGTGGATAACGTTCCCTCACCTGGTAGTTTCCTATGACAATTAAATTGCAAATTCATTCCCAACCCAAATCTTATTTTGTAAATGCTTAAATTACAAATCTGTGTATATTCATATTCACAAATATCAGCTCCTTGAGGACTATATCTGTTTTCTCTTTTTCACTACATCCCCAGATTCTAGAGTGGCACCTCCTCCTCCTAGTCTCTTTGCTCATATTTTACAGGAAAAAAAATGGGGCCTTTCACTGGGATTTCTTTTCCTCTCTTCCTCATCTCCTATCTTTTAGGTATGTTCTGTCACTTTCTCCTCTTTAATACCTGTTTCACATGATAAAATTGTCTTATTCCTTTCTAAGACAAAGCCTTCTAGTTGTTCAAATGATCCCACTACATTCTGTCTTTTCAACAGATTACTCTCTCTGTTACCCCCACTATTTTATTTTATTTATTTGCAGTCTCTCACTCTCTAGTGGCTCATTTTCTACTGCCTACAAACATTTCTATGTTCCCCCTATCCTGAAAACAAACAAACTAGCTGTCACTTGGCCTTTCCATCCTCATTAATTCTCACCATCATATCTCTTCTGCCATTTGTAGCTGAAGTCCCTAAAAGATCTGAAATAGGTGGCCCCATTTTCTCCTCTCTTATTTCTTCTTCCCTTATAATTTGGCTACGGAGCATAATATTTCCCTGAATATTGCTCTCTCCAAAGGTACTAATGATTTCATTTTCCAAACCCAATGACCTTTTCTCAAACTTCATTTCCCTTGATATTTTTTCACCCTTTCACACTGTTGATCACTTTCTTCTTGATACGTTCTTCTCTCCAGAATTTCAAGACACCGTTCTCTCTTTCTTTTCCTCTTATCTATATGACTACTCTTTATCTGTCTCCTTGCATGGAACCTCTTGCAAATCACACCTTCTTACTGCCTATGTCCTTTAACATTTTGTCCAGAGACCTCTTCTGTTTCCCCTATACCTTACTTCACTTAGTGATCTCATCAGCTCCCATGACTTTAGTTGCCATCTCTAAGATTATGATTCTCAAATCTACCTTTCCTGACTCAATTAGAGGTTGATCTCCAATCTCTCGTTTGCAACTGTCTTTCAAACACCTCAACCTGGATTCTGGTAGACACGTTAAACTCAATATGTCCAAAACTACACGATTATCTTTTCCCCTAAAACTTCGCTACCAACTACATTTTCTCTCAATGTAGGACAGCACCATCCTCACAATCCCTCAGGGTCTTAACGTAGGAATGTTATCCTGGATACCTTGTCATTTCTCATTCCTCATATCCAAGCTATTTAACATTCTGAGCTATGTGTAATAGTAAACAGTATTGCATTCATATAATTTAAAAACAGACAATTTCTCAATTGTGATTAAAATAATGTTCTTCAGCATTATATATTTAATTGAAAACCTAATAAAATATTCACTTATCACTATTGTATTGGTCTGTGTGCTACTTTGTTGTTAAGAGAGGGTGCATATATCAAATACTTCCTAAGATTCTATTTCCCAAATTATATTTTTTTTTTTTAGATTTTGTTAGATTAATTGAACTTGCTTGTCTGGTGCTGCATTTATCTGTTTTTTAGTAATAGTTTTTAAAATATTTGAATGTTATGCTTCTGTTTTCAAATGAGGGTTCTTTGACCACTGCTTTTGTTAAATGTGATAAGCAGTTAAAATATTTTGTTACAATTGGTTATTTTTTACCATAACTTAGAACATTTACATAAGACCATTCAAAATGCCACTTTTAGAAATAGTTCAAGATGTTTTAAGTAACATAACTTCACAAACAAATTTTTCACCCATAAGGTATGCCCAATACCACTTTTCAATGCATGGTGTGTCATAGATTGTTCCTCATAAATGGAATGGAGGGATTCCTGCCTCATTATCAGGTTCATCTCTTGTACTAGTACCTCATTGAAAAATCTCTGTTGTGGGGAGGAGCAAAGATGGAGGAGTAGAAAAACTCACTTATGCTATCTCCGAACCCACAGCCTTTAATTACCTATAAAAAGAACTCCCAACAAATTCTGGAACAGTTGAAGCCACGCAGCAATGGGGTGAAGGAGATTTCTGTTCCAGAGAGCCCTGAAAAACAGACCACAAAGGTCCGTCGTCCACCAGGCGGGAGTGCAGGTAAGTACTTCCATGGCGACATGGCACGGAGAGTAGCGGGGAAGATCCAAGCAGGCTGCAGGGACTAAATCTCCATCGGCCGCTACAGGTCAGTGAGAGAGGCGCCTGACTGGGCTGAGAGGGGAGCGGGATGTCTCCATAACTCAGGCCCCCTCGGAAGGCACCAGCAGAGGCAGCAGGCAGCCAGAGGCTCCCTGAGCAGGCAAGAGCTGGGGAGCATTATGGAAGGTCTCTGCGTAAACCCCCTGAAGGAACTGAGCCTGGGAGGCGTCCCTGCCCACACCTGAGCACCAGAAATTAACCTCCCATTGAATAGCAGCCAGGCCTGCTGCCCAAAGCCCTGAGACTGGGGAACAGCATTTGAATTTCAGACCCCAAGCACTAGCTGGGCAGATCAAGCCGGGGGTGGAGAGGAAAATCAGAAGTCAAGAAACTGGCTGGGAAAATGCTCAAAAAAGGGGAAAAAAATAAGACCATAGAAGGTTACTTTCTTGTTGAGCAGATGATTCTGCCCTTCCTCTCTGATAAGGAAGAACAATGATTACCATCAAGTAAACACATAGGAGTCAAGGCTTCAGTATCCCAAAGATCTGAAATCGATATCATATGGACTCAGGCAATGGAAGAGCTCAAAAAGGTTTTGGAAAATCAAGTTAGACAGGTGAAGGAAAAACTGGGAAGAGAAATGAGAGAGATGCAAAAAGGCACGAAAAATTGGTCAATACCTTCCTTAAGAAGACCCAAAAAATGCTCAAGAAACTATCACCTTGAAAAATACGCTAACTCAATTGGCAAAAGAGGTTCAAAAAGCCAATGAGGAGAAGAATGCTTTCAAAAGCAGAATTAGCCAAGTGGAAAAAGAGGTTCAAAAGCTCACTGAAGAAAATAGTTCTCGCAAAATTAGAATGGAACAGATGGAGGCTAATAACTTTTTAAGAAACCAAGAAATCATAAAACAAAATCAAAAGAATAAAAAATTGGAAGATAGTGTGAAATATCTCATTGGAAAAACAAGTGACCTGGAAAATAGATCCAGGAGAGGCAATTTAAAATTATGGGAATTGAGGCGGAGCCAAGATGGTGGAATAGAAAGACTCACACATGGTAGCTCCGAACCCCCAGACCATAACTATCCATAGAAAGAACTCCCTAAAAATTCTGATACAGAGGAGCCATGCAGCAAAGGGGTGAAGGAGATTTCCGTTCCAGAGAGCCCGGAAAAACCGACTTCAATGGTCTGTGGTGCACCACACGGGAGTGGAGCCCAGCCCATCCCTGCCCTGCCCCGGGTGCGTGGCATGGACAGCAGCAAGCAGATCCCAGCAGGCTTCAGGAACGGATTTCCCAGCAGCCACAAAGGTCCCTCCACCCACAGTTGCACAGGTCAGTGAAAGAGACGTCGGGACAGGCTGAGAGGGGAGTGGGTTTTCTCCGGGACTCAGGCCCCCTCGGAGGCAACAGCAGAGGCAGCGGCAGAGGCAGCAGGCAGCCACAGGCTCCCGGGGCAGGAAGGAGTTCAGCAGCAGCTCGATTACAAAAGGTCTCTGCATAGACCACCTGAGGGAACTGAGCCTGGGAGGCACACCTGCCCCCACCTGAGAACCCGATTTAATTTTGCTTTGAATAGGAGCCAGGCCAGCTGCCAAAAGCCCTGAGGCTGGGGAGCAGCATTTGAATCTCAGACCACAAGCACTACCTGTGCAGACCTAGGAGAGAGGTGGAGAGAAATCTCAGAACTCAATTAACTGGCTGGGAAAATGCCCAGAAAAGGGAAAAAAAAAATAAGGCCATAGAAGGTTATTTTCTTGGGGACCAAATGATTACAACCTTCCTCTCTGATGAGGAAGAAAACTGCTTACCATCAGATAAAGACATAGAAGTCAAGGCCTCTGTATCCCAAACATCTGAAATAGATACCAATGGGCTCAGGGCAAGGAAGAGCTCAAAAAGGATTTTGAAAATCAAGTTAGACAGGTGGAGGAAAAACTGGGAAGAGAAATTAGAGAGATGCAAGAAAAGCATGACAAAGGAGACCGAAAATAATGCTGAGGAACACACCACCTTGAAGAATAGGCTAAGTCAATTGGCAAAAGAGGTTCAAAAAGTGAATGAGGAGAAGAATACTTTCAAAAGCAGAACTAGTCATGTGGAAAAAGAGGTTCAAAAGCTCAATGAAGAAAATAGTTCACTCAAAATTAGAATGGAAGAGATGGAGGCTAATGACTTTCTGAGAAACCAAGAAATCACAAAACAAAACCAAAAGAATGAAAAAATGGAAGAGAATGTGAAATATCTCATTGGAAAAACAACTGAGCTGGAAAAGAGATTGAGGAGAGACAATTTAAAAATTATGGGACGCCCTGAAACCATGATCAGAACAAGAGCCTAGACATAATCCTTCATGAAATTTTCAAGGAAAACTACCCTGATATCCTAGAACCAGTGGGCAAAATCAGTATTCAAGGAATCCCCCAAAAACCACCTGAAAGAGATTGAGAAAAAGAAACTCCTAAGGACATTGTGCCCAATTTCCAGAGTTTCCAGGTCAAGGAGAAAATATTGCAAGAAGCTAGAAAGAAACAATTCCAGTATTGTGGAAATACAATCAGGATAATACAAGTTCCAGCAGCCTGTACAATAAAGCATCCAACCTGGTGGGATAGGACATTCCAGAAGTCAAAGGAACTAGGTTTAAAACCAAGAAACACCTACCCAGCAAAACTGAGTATAATACTTCAGGGGAAAATATGGACTTTCAATGAAATTGAGGACTTTCAAGCATTCTTGATGAAAAGACCAGAGCTGAAAAAAATTTGACTTTCAAACACAAGAATGAGAAGAAGCATGAAAAAGCAAACAGCAAGGAGAAGTCACAAGGGACTTACAGAAGTTGAGCTGTTTGCATTCCTATATGGAAAGATAATATTTGTAACTCCTGAAATTTTTCAGTATCTGGGTAGTTGGTGGGATTACACACATACATACAAACATACACACGTGCACACACATGTATTCATGTGCACATACACACCTGCACGCACACACAGAGACAGAGATCACAGAGTGAATTGAATAGGATGCGGTCATATTTTAAAAGAAATCAAGGTAAATGGTGAGAGAGAAATGTAGTGGGAGGAGAAAGGGCAAAATGGTATGGGGTAAATTATGTCTCATAGACGAGGAAAGAAGGAGACTCTTTAGTGGAGAGAAAAAGAGGAGAGCTAAGAAAAAAAAGAAACATGAAGTTTACTCTCATCACATTCGACTAAAGGACGGGATAAAATGAACACTCATTTTGGCATGAAAACCTATCTTCCAACACAGGAAAGTGGTGTAGAAGGAGACAAGCAGGCTCGGGGGGAATGATGGGAAGGAGGGCAATGGGAGGAGGGAGCAATTTGAAGTCAACACTCTTGGGGAGGGACAGGATCAAAAGAGAGAATAGAAACAATGGGGAGCTGGATAGGAGGGAAGGAAATATAGTTAGTCTTATAAAACACGACCATTATGGAAGATATTTGCAAAACTACACAGTTATGGCCTGTATTTAATTGCCTGCCTTCCAAAGGGAATGGGTGGGGAGGGAGGAATGGGGAGAATTTGGAACTCAAAGTTTTAGGAACAACTGTCGAGTATTGTTCTTGCTAATAGGAAATAAGAAATAATGGTAATGGGGAGTAGAACGTTATCTGGCCCTAGAGGACAAAAGAGAAGATGGGGACAATAGAGTGGAGGGAAGATAGAAGAGAGGGTAGATTGGTGTTAGGGGAAATAAGAATGCTCAGTATACTGGGGTGGGGGCAGGGGACAAATGAGAGAAAATTTTGGAACCCTAAATTTTGTAAAAATGAGTGTAAAACGTTAAATAAATAAATTCATATTAAAAAAAAACAAAAAAATAAAAAAGAACTTCCTCACCAAAAAAAAAAAAGAAAAAGAAAAAGGAAATTCATTTTTATAATACTTTAAGGGCTCTCTCCCCTGGATCATTTTCAAACTCTTCTTTCTGGCATATAAAGTATTGCATAAGCAGGTTCCAGCTATATGAAATTGATTATATATTATTTCCCTTCAAACATTTTCTGGTACAGGTAACCTGACCTTTTTGCACTTGCTCATGTGCAGCACCTTAATCTTAGGTCTCTATGGATGAATTGAACTTCATCCTCTCCTTTCTCTCAGCAGCTTTAGATTTTGCCCCATGCCTCATATTCATAGAATACTTTCCTGATCCACAAATTTTAGTGCTTTGAATCACATCTACAGAGAAGTAATTTTAAATTATTTTTGTGTGTACATTTTTATATGCATACTTGTATATATATATATATATATATATATATATATATATATATATATGTTTGAGAGTGAATATGAACATGTAGTTATATGTGTAAATACATGTATATACAGAGACGTGTGTATATATACAATATAGACATCTTATTTTATGTGTATATATATATATATATGTATATATATATGTGTGTGTGTGTACAGTAACAATAGTAAAATGATAGCATTTTAAGTGTTTGTAAATATTGTCTCATGTTATTTGACTCGGTACAATGCAGGCATATAGTACGCTCTTAGTAAATGCTTATTGCTTGACTATCCTCAAAACAATCCGGCGAGGTATGTGCTATTATTATTATTATTATTCCCATTTTACTATTAAGGAAACAGAAATAGACAATAATTAATTGAGTTGCTCAGGGTCATAAAAACTCTTGAGTGCCTGAGGTTGGATTTAAAGTTAAGCTACACACACACAGAAACACACACCTATCTGTATAGAGATAGATAGGTTGGTATATAGATAGGTAGGCAGGAAGGTAGATAGACAGATAGACCGATAGACAGACAGACAGACAGAGAGAGAGAGAGACAGAGAGAGAGAGAGAGAGAGAGAGAGAGAGAGAGAGAGAGAGACGGACGGACAGATAGATAGATAGATAGATAGATGGATGGACAAATGCATGCATAGATAGAGATAGAGATAAATATAGATAAATGAAGATACCTGTGTATACATACACATATACACATATATACACATATATCTGCTTGTTCGTACAGGATTTATTTCTCCCAGAAATGGGGAAGTTCACTAAGGTCCAGTACTTCTTTCTCTTTATGTTGCTAGTACCTGACGGTTGTGGTGGTGTCTTTGAGGAGGACCAAAATAATACCAGCATTATAAAGTGAAATTTCAAAGTGTCTGACTGTGGCTGATCAGACCAATACAAGCTCGAAAGGCTCTACCTCAGGATGGGCACAGACAGTCCATATGAATATTTGGGGTGGATAATTCGAATTTGCTCATCCTGCAATTACTTTGTGTTCATTTACTTCTGCTTTGCTCAAACAGCATTGCACCTTTTCTTATACCAGAACACCATGCTGAGCAATCCTGTGCCAGTGTCTCCAAAGATGCATAGTCAAATCCAAAGTTTTTTTTTATTTATTTAACTCTTTACATTTATTTTCACAAAATTGTGGGTTCCAAATTTTCTCCTCATCTGTCGGCTCCCCCCTCCCCTAATACAATACACTGAGCATTCTAATTACCCATATCACCAATCTGCCCTTTCTTCTTTCATCCCTCCCTTCCCTTGCCCCATCACCTCTTTTGTCCTATAGGGCCAGATGACTTTCTATTCCCCATTGCCTGTATTTCTTATTTCCTGGTAGCAGGTACAATACTCAACAGTTGTTCCTTAAACTTTGAATTCCAACTTCTCCCCATTCCTCCCTCCCGACCCATTCCCTTGGGAAGGAAGGCAATTCAATATAGGCCATATCTGTGTAGTTTTGCAAATGACTTCCATGACAGTCATGTTGTGTAAGACTGACTATATTTCCCTTGGTCCTATCCTGCCCCTCGTTGCTTCTATTCTCTCTTTTGATCCTGTCCCTCCCCAAGTGCTGACTTTAAATTGCTCCCTCCTCCCATTGCCCTCCCTTCCATCATGACCCCTACCCTGCTTATCCCCATTTCCCCCAATTTCCTGTATTGTAAGACAGGTTTTCATACCAAAATGAGTGTGTATTTTATTCCTTCCTTGGTCAAATGTGATGAGAGTAAACTTCATGTTTTTCTCTCACCTCCCCTCTTTTTCCCTCCACTAAAATGTCTCCTGCCTGCATCTTCTGTGAGAGATAATTTGCCCCATTCCATTTCTCCTTCTGTCCTCCCAATACATTTCTCTCTCACCACTTAACTTCAGTTTTAAAGATATGATCCCTTCCTACTCAATTCTCTCTGTGCTCTCTGCCTCAGTCTGTACATGCATGTGTGTGTGTGTGTGTGTGTGTGTGTGCACGTGTGATCCTACCAACTACGCAGATACTGAAAAGTTTCAAGAGTTACAGATATTGTCTTTTCATGTAGAAATGTAAACAGTTGAACTTTAGTAAGTCCCTTATGACTTCTCTTTCCTGTTTGCTTTTTCATGCTTCTCTTCATTGCTGTGTTTGAAAGTCAAATTTTTTTTTCAACTCTGGTCTTCTCATCAAGAATGTGTGAAAGTCCTCTATTTCATTGAAAGACAAGTTTTTTCCCCTGAAGTATTATACTCAATTTTGCTGGCTGGTGATTCTTGGTTTTGCCCTAGTTCCTTTGACTTCTGGGATATCATATTCTACGCCCTTTGATCCCTTAATTTAGAAGCTGGTAGATCTTGTGTTACCCTGATTGTACTTCCGCAATACTGGAATTGTTTCTTTCTAGCTGCTTGCAATATTTTCTCCTTGACCTGGGAACTCTGGAATTTGGCCACAATGTCCCTAGGAGTTTCTTATTTTGGGTCTCTTTCAGGTGGTGATCGGTGGATACCTTTAATACTTATTTTGCACTCTGCTTCTAGAATATCAGGGCAGTTTTCCTTGATAATTTCATGAAGGATGATGTCTAGGCTTTTTGTTTTGATCATGGCTTTCAGGTAGTCCTATAATTTTTAAATTTTCTCTCCTGGATCTATTTTCCAGGTCGGTTGTTTTTCCAATGAGACATTTCACATTATCTTCCATTTTTTCATTCTTTAGGTTTTGTTTTGTGATTTCTTTGTTTCTCAGAAAGTCATTAGCCTCCATCTGTTCCATTCCAATTTTGAGTGAACTATTTTCTTCAGTGAGCTTTTGAACCTCTTTTTCCATTTGACTAACTCTGCTTTGGAAAACATTCTTCTCCTCATTGGCTTTTTGAACCTCTTTTGCCAATTGAGTTAGCCTTTTTTTCAAGGTGGTAATTTCTTCAGCATTGTCTTGGGTCTCCTTTATCAAGGTACTGACCAGTTGTTCGTGATATTCTTGCATCTCTCTCATTTCTCTTCCCAGTTTTCCCTCCACCTTTCTAACTTGATTTTCAAAATCCTTTTTGAGCTCTTCCTTGGCCTGAGCCCATTGGATGTCTATTTCAGATGTTTGGGATACAGAGACCTTGACTCCTATGTCTTTTCCTGATGATTAACATGTTTCTCCTCCTCAGAAAGGAAAGGAGCTAATATCTTTTCACCAAGAGAATAACTTTCTATGGTCTTATTTATTTTTCCTTTCTCTGGGCATTTTCCCAGCCAGTTACTCAACTCCTGAGATGCCTCTCCATCCTGCCTAAATCTGAGCAGCTAGTGTTTGTGGTCTGAGATTAAAATGCTACTCCCCAACCTCAGGGCTTTAAGTGGTGGTCCTGCTGCTTTTCAGGCTAAGATTAAATCAAGTTCTCAGATGGGGGCAGGGTCACCTCCAAGACTCAGTTCCCTCTGGCGATTTATGCAGAGAGCTTCCCTAATGGAGCTGCTGCCCAGCCTTCCTGCTCTGGGAGCCTGTGGCCGCCTGCTTCCTCTGTCGCTGCCTCGCAAGGTGGCCTGAGTTATGGAGACACCCCGCTCCCCTCTCAGAGAGCCCGGAGGTCTCTCTCACTGACCTGCATCACCTGTGGTTGGAAGGATCCCAGTGGCCACCGGAGATTCCGTCCCTGAAGCCTGCTCAGATCTGCTCCTCCCGGGGTTGCCTGGCCAAGATAGGGCTGAGTTCTGCTCTGATCCCGTGCGTGATGGAACTTTGGTGAGAGTTTTTCGGGTCTTTCTGGAACAGAAATCTCCTCCACTCTGTTGTTCTGTGGCTTCCACAGTTCCAGAATTTTTTAGGAGTTCTTCACAGATATTTTGTAGACTGTGGTTTCGGAGGTAGCATAAGTGAATCTTTCTACTCCGCCATCTTGGCTCCTCCCCCAAATCCAAAGATTTTTAGAGAACTTGAGAGTGAGAGTGTCTTGGTATCGTTTCTTCCTGCCTCCCTGTGATCACCTGTCCCATAAAGTTCTCCATAAAATAATCTTTTTGGCAAGAGTACATTTTGTATTCAAACAACGTGGCCAACCCATCAGAATTGCACTATCTGAAGCATAGTTTGAATGCTTGGCAATTCAGTTCGAGTAAGGACTTCAGGTGTATATGTTCATATTCACTCTCAAACATATATATATATGTAAGTATGCATATGTATATTTATATACACAAAAACCATTTAAAATTACTTCTTTGTAGATGTGATTCAAAGCACTAGAGTTTGGGGATCATGAAAGTATTCTTTGAAAATGTAGCACTGGGCAAAATCTAAAGCTGCTGAGAGAAAGGAGAGGATGAAGTTCAATTCAGCCATAGAGACCTTAGATAAAGGTGCTGTACATGAGGAAGAGCAAAAAGGTGTTTCTCTGTACCAAAAAATGTATGAAGGGCAATAATATACAATAAACTGCATACAGCTGGAACCTGCTTATGCAAGGCTTTATATGCCAGGTACTCTTCAGAATATTCCTAAGACAGTTCAAATGGAAGCGATTCTGTTTCCTGGCATGGCGCTGGTAGACTGTCCTTGTTTCACAAGCATATAACAATTAGTTCAACACAATATCTCTGTAGACTTTCAATTTATTAGTCAGTCTACTATCCCTTCTCTCCTAAATCTTTCTTTGGAGCGTCCCTAACACTGAGATGGCTGTGGCAAAGAGTGCATCAATCTCATTTTCAATGTGTACATCCCTACAAAAATACACTACCAAGGTATGTGAACAGTAATTGATCTTGATGCCGTCTTCATCCTCATTGCAAACATTTGTCAACATGGTTGAAAACATCATGCTACAAATCATGGGAGCAAGCATACAGACCTAGAGTCATCCCCCTGTGGTTGTAGCAGGACAACCTATTACTTTTAACCTTAGAGAGATGGAAAATGGAGGCATCTTTGAACTCCTGGGATATAACCTCCTGTTGCCATATAACCTATAAAATTTCAATAAGCTTTTGTATGAGCAATGGTTCCCCTACCTTGTAAATCTCAGCTGAAATAGAATCAGCACCAGGTGCTTTGCTGCAAGAAGGGAGCCTAATGGCACTCAAATCCTCTTCTTCAGTTGGATGTTCTGCTAAGGAGGTGTTGACTTCAACGTGAGGTAAGCGATTGATTACCTCAGCATTGATTGTTGATGTCTGTTGAGAACACTATAGAAGTGTTCAGCCCATGCTTCTAGGATCATGCCTTTATCACTAATTAATATGGCTCTATCAGCCCTGAGTATTTGTGATACGCTGCATGTTTTTGGTCCATAAATAGCTTTCAGGGAATCATAAAAGCTCTTTGTATTGTTGTTATCATCAAAAAACTGAATTTCTTCTTCCTTATTACTGAGCCAGGAATCCTGCATCTCTCTAAACTTTGATTGCACTTTGCTTTTGATGGAATTAAATGCAACCTTCTTAGAGGTGGACGAATTATCCTGCTGGTAAATCCTGCGGAGTTCTCCTTTTTCATTTAGCAGCTTCTTTATTTCTCCATCATTTTCATCAAACCAGTCTTGGTGTTTGCCAGTGTTCTGACCCAGATAAGCAAATGCAGTGCTGTACACCAAATCTCTGAGAGCTTCTCACTCCTTTCCTGCTCCAATGTTGCCTACTATGTGTTCACTCAACTTTCTTTTCAAGTCAGCCGCATACTCTTCACACTCAGCGAAGAGCTCTAATTTGTTGATATTAATTCTTCTGGTAGACATTTTGCTCTGGGGTGGTGCTTTTGATGAATGCAAATATTTAGCTTGGAAAGGACAAGTCTATAATCAGTCCAACACTCTGCCCCACATATTGTCTTTGTCACTCTCATATCTTGGCTGTCTCTTTTCCTTACAATCACATAATTAGTTAGATGCCAGTGTTTGCTGTGAGGGCACATCCATGAAGTTTTATGGCTTTTAGGTAAACAGAAGACAGTGTTGGTAATGAGAAGGTCATGCGATGCACTAGTCTCCAGCAGTAAATCATCACTGCTGTTGCTGTTTCCAACTCCATTGCTCCCTAGGACTCCCTGCAAAGACTGGTATTCTGAGCCAACTCTAACATTAAAGTCACCAAGAAATATAAGCTTGCCCCCTTTTTGGCATCTTGACAATAAGGGTCTCTAGGTCTTCATAAAATTTTTCTTTGAGTGCATCAGTGTTTCACATGGTTGGAGTATATGCACTGATGATGGTGGCATGATGCTTTCCTGAGAGTGGCAACCACATTGTCATGAGCCTGTCATTCACTACTTTTGGCATACCAGCATTTTGATTGATTAGTTTTGATTGTAAAACCCATGCCAGCTTCACTGTGTTCCCCTTCACTGTGACCACTCCAGAAAAAGGTGTATCTAGCTCCAACTTCAGTAAGCTGGCCTTCATTTGACAACCTTGTTTCACTTATGGCTGCTTTTGGATGCGATACCTGTTTATTTCTCTTCCAAAAAGCACAGCTCTTCTTTCAGGTCTACTGTATTTTGTGTTGTCTATTACTATTTGCATGTTTCATGGGCCAATGCTGAGTGGAATCATTTTTGCTGATGTTTTTATAAATTTATTTTGTGTTTCTACCACATAGTGGGATTCCTTATCTGCTGTGGTAATCAGGCCAGGGTTAGATAAGCAGGAAGTGTTTAGGGCACATTTTCTAGCCCCCATCTTCACACCAGGAGGTGAGCAGTGCGATCCTTTAAAGCTGGGATACCCCAGCTCCCATTACCACTTCCAGTGAGAAGCGACCCTATGACCTGGGCTGCCTACGTGCAGGGTCGTGACAACAGCTCCCAGTATATTCCTACCTGCTGCTTCATCACTTGCCTGTTGCCACAGGACTTTGAGGCATAATGAAATGCCATGGGTGATGTTTTTTTATTCATGTGTAAATTCGATTTAAGTGAGGCAGAGTTGCATGAAATTGTCAGCCTCACTGTCTCCTCCAGAGTCGTCACAGTCCAGTGGCAGGTCAGAGTCAAGTGATAGCTGGTGATGGCTGCAGTGGATGCAGTGGATGACCTAGGCATCTTAGGTGTCTAACCAAGCTCTAGATGCTCCACATCACCTGCTTCATCTGCCTTCACGGATGTTGGAACAAATTGTTCTCATCCACCTATTCCAGCAGATGAAATCTTCACATGCTTGGAATAGACACCCTCCCAACTGAACAATGGACTTGAGAGCCCTTGGTTACCCACTTTATTTGGCCAGTCTGCCAAAATGTTTACTTGGATCTGACCTCTGCGCATGCTGCAGCTTCTTGGAGCCACAGGTAAGAATTAGGCAGAACAGGAGGACACCAAAGGTGGAAAGAGCCACGAAAAGGGCTCGGCAACCATCAAACTAAAGGAACTGGTCCTTCCTGAGAACACCCTACACTCCTTCTAGCATGTAGGTGTGACAGAAACACAGTGCCTAAATGGATAGGTAAATATACATTGTGGCAATCTAAGATCAATTTGTATCTTTGAAGATAAAGAGGAGATGAGTGAATAGAGAATTCAGTTTTGTATTTGTGAAACAGAGAGAGGAGAAAAGTGATATTATAAAGTTATAAGGAAGAGTTACCTAGGAGGTCAGGTGAACATTACTGTTAAAGACAATTTTAGAAGAATTTTACTATTTTCCTGGACAGATGTTTTCTGACCAGATTTGTGCCTGTTTTATTTTATTCATAATCTATTTTAAAACTCGGAAAAAAATTCGATCATGTACTTAAAGTTATTTTAGTGACCAAACAGAACCTGCTGGATCTTGGATATATATAAGGGATTGGGTTTTACAAAAAATAAATTTAATGACAATATAAATACATGGGTAAATTGCATATGTCTTTTCAAATAGTTTCATTTTCTTAATACTTTAATTTCTGAGTGTATTTTCCACTTATATTAATCACTTGGAAGCCCTGAATCCCTTCAAAGTGAAGTCCAAGCATTTATTTCCAAAAAAAAGTCTTTTTTCTTCTCAAATCTACCCCTCCTACAAGTTGGTAGCGTTTTTTGCAATTTGAAATTACTTTTGGTACATTGGAATATTATTTTAAATTTGCTTATCAGGTTACATTTTGTATCATCTCTGAGGAATGAGAATTCTTTAAGAACAGGACTTCCAATATTTGTCTTCTATTGTCATTTTTTTAATTTAAGTTCTAGGGGGGCAGAGCCAAAATGGCAGAGTAGAAAGACTCACATATGCTAGCTCCGAACCCACAGACCATGGATCTCCGGTAAAAAGAACTCCCAACAAAATCTGGAGAAGGAGAAGTCTCGCAGACAAAGAGTGAAGGAGATTTCAGTTCCAGAGAGCCCTGAAAAACCAATCCCAAAGGTCCACCACACACCAGACGGGAGCAGAGCCCAGCCCTGCCCTGGCCGTGGCATGGAGATGAGAGAGCAGATCGGAGCAGGCTTCAGGGACAGAATCGCCAGCGGCCACAAAGGTCCCTCCAACCACAGACACACAGGTCAGTGAGAGAAATGTCTGGATAGGCTGAGAGGGGAGCGGGGTGTCTCTATAACTCGGGCCCTCTTGGGAGTCAACGGCAGAGGCAGCTCCAGCCAGAGGCTCCCAAAGCAGGAAGGAGCTGGACAGCATCTTCATTAAGGAAGGTCCCTGCATAAACCCCCTGAGAGAACTGAGCCTGGGAGGCAGCCCTGCCCCCACCTGAAACCTGATTTAATCTTTCCATGAAAAGCAGCAAGCCACCGGCCAAAAGCCCTGAGGCTGGGGAGCAGCATTTGAATCTCAGACCCCAAGTACTAGCTGGGCACATCTAGGCGAGGGTGGACAGGCATCTCAGAAGTCAAGTAATTGGCTGGGAAAATGCCCAGAAAAGGGAAAAACAATACAACCATAGAAGGGTACTTTCTTAGGGATCAGATGATTCTGCCCTTCTTCTCTGATGAGGAAGAAAACTACTTACCATCAGGTAAAGACATAAGAGTCAAGGCCTCTGTATCCCAAAAATCTGAAATAGATATCCAATGGACTCAGGCCAAGGAAGAGCTCAAAAAGGATTTTGAAAATCAAGTTATACAGGTGGAGAAAACACTGTGAAGAGAAATGAGAGAGATGCAAGAGAAGCATGAAAAACAAGTCAATACCTTGATAAAGGAAACCCAAAACAATGCTGAAGAAAATAACACCCTGAAAAATAGGCTAATTCAATTGGCAAAAGAGGTTCAAAAAGCCAATGAGAAGAAGAATGCTTTCAAAAACAGAGTTAGTCAAGTGGAAAAAGAAGTTCAAACGCTCACTGAAGAAAATAGTTCTCTCAAAATTAGAATGGAACAGATGGAGGCTAATGACTTTCTGAGAAACCAAGAAATCACAAAACAAAACCAAAAGAATGAAAAAAATGGAAGATAGTGTGAAATATCTCATTGGAAAAATAACTGACCTGAAAAATAGATCCAGGAAAGACATTTTAAAATTATGGGACTACCAGAAAGCCATGATCAGAAAAAGAGCCTAGATATCATCCTTCATTAAATTATCAAGGAAAACTGCCCTGATATTCTAGAACCAGAAGCAAAAGTAATTATTCAAGGAATCCACCGATCACCACCTGAAAGAGATCCAAAAATAGAAACTCCTAGGAACATTGTGGCCAAGTTCCAGAGTTTCCAGGTCAAGGTGAAAATATTACAAGCAGCTAGAAAGAAACAATTCCAGGATTGTAGAAATGCAATCAGGATAACACAAGATCTAGCAGATTCTACAGAAGGGATAGAAGAGTGTGGTATAGGATATTCCAGAAGTCAAAGAATCTAGGTCTAAAACCAAGAATCACCTACCCAGCAAAACTGAGTATAATACCTCAGGGGAAAACCTAGTCTTTCAATGAAATTGAGGACTTTCAAGCATTCTTGATGAAAAGACCAGAACTGAAAAGAAAATTTGACTTTCAAACACAAGAATGAGAAGAAGCATGAAAAAGTAAACAGCAAGGAGAAGTCACAAGGGACTTACCAAAGTTGAACTGTTTACGTTCCTACATGGAAAGACAGTATCTGTAACTCTTGAAACTTTTCAGTATCTGGGTATTTGGTGGGATCACATACACACACACACACACATGCATACACACACAGAGACAGAGAGCAGAGTGAGTAGAGTATGAAGGTATCATATCTTAAAAAATGAAGGTAAGTCGTGAGAGAGAAATGTATTGGGTGGAGTGAGGGAGAAGTGGAATGGGGCAAATTATCTCTCACAGAAGAGGCAGGCAGAAGACTTTTTAGTGGAGTTGAAAAGAGGGGAGATGAGAGAAAAACATGAAGTTTACTCTCATTGCATTTGTCCAAGGGGGAATAAAATAAGCACTAATTTTGGTATGAAAACCTATCTTACAATACGGGAAAGTCCTGGTTGAATTAAATCTCTAGTTGACATTTCAAGAAAAGAGCAGCAATGTCTAATATCATTGATTTCCTGTCTAGGAGGCTATATATTACTATGTGATTTACATGAGACTATGTATGTGTTTTCTTTCTTAGTAAGAGAGAGAAATAAAATTAGAAGTCTATTTTTGTATTAAGTAATTTTAGCTTCTTAAACAGTAGCTCTCAAAATAATCTCATTGTTTTAAAAAGCAAAATTTTAAATTTTGTCCGTATTAGAATGTTTACATTAACTGGTAAGATTTTATGACATTCTGTAACTTCTATGAATTGTATCTAAAATGCACTACATTGTATAGTTTTTTTTTTCCTTTCTACCATCAACTATTAGAGTTTGATCATGTCCAAAGTATAATATTTGGGAAAAGGTTAAGTTCATTATGGCCCTTAATCTTCCTTACTAACCGAGATAGATGCAAGGAGAAAAGACAAATCCCCATTTCCAAAACAAAGGGAAAAGAAAGTCACCTTCTCATGCATCCTACATTTTCTTTGTCTGTGAAACTTTTAATGCACACAAACACACACACAGGCTCACACATACATGCATACACAAAACAAACAACAACCATTAAAAAATGCTATTCAAGCTTAATGAATGGCCTTCTGTAACCACTTATATTAGATTGTTCGGGTACACAGACAATTAAGGAAATAAGTTATGGTTACCTTTCAAAGTGCCTTGTAGAAGAGAAATGTTCATGAGGTGGTGCTGAGGGTAACCTGGAGGAGATGAAACGATCCTATCTATGGATATGCACAGTTGGCTACTTTGCCTGATTGCATTATCCACAGCTAAGGAGTGCTTGCATTATGAGATGGTTGAGCCTGGGGAGCCTGGACTTCCAGTTCTGAGGATCTGTGACACAATTGTTACCTGTCTCTTGGTGTGGGGCACTGTCATGGCTATCTGAGTTAAAATTGTGATTACGTTTTCAAATAATTAATGAAAACACTTTAGGAAAAGCCAAGATAGTGGAGTAGAAGCAGAAAACTGCTACAGCTCTTCCCCCAACCCCTCAAAAAACCTGTAAAAATCATGCTCAACAAATTCTGGAGCAGAAGAAGTCAAAGAATGATGGATTTCCAACCCAAGACAATAAGAAAAGTCAATGGGAAGATTCTAGTGTGCCAGACTGGGAACAGAGCAGAGTTTGGCATGGGACAATGGCAGGGACCAAGTTAGAGCAGGTGTAAGGTTACTGCAGTTTCCAGAACTCTCAATCTATAAAGGCAAGAAACAGTTTTGCAATGCAAAGGAAGAAGGAGGTGTGAGGGAATATGAGAGGCTTCCTCTCGTCAGATTCAGCTTCAGGAGGGAATAGCATACACACTCAATTGGATATGGATGTTTTTCTCACCATCCAGGAAAGATGGGGTGAAGGGGATAAGAGAGATTGGATGATAGAAGGGATGACAGATTGGGGGAAGGGATAATCAGAAGCTAACACTTTGGTAGAAGGACAGATAAATGAGAGAATAGAATAGACGGAGGGTTGGATAGGATAGAGAAAAGTTTAGTTAGTCTCTCAAAACATCACTGCTATGGAAGTGTTTTGCATATGTTTAGCTTATATTGAATTGTTTGCCTTCGCAATGAGGTTGGGTGGGGAGGGGAAGGGAGTATATGGAACTCAAAACGTGAAAAAGGAATGTTAAATATGTTTACATTTAACTGGGAAATAAGATGTATAGGCAATGGAGTATAGAAATCTGTCTTGCCCTGCAGAAAAATAGAAGGAAAGGGGGAGGAGGTCCCTTGATGGAATGGAAGAAAGGGTAATTAGAACACATGCTGTCCTGAGTTAGGGGTAGGGGAAGAAAAATTGAAATTTGAAATTTTGTGGAAATGAATATTGAAAACTGAAAATGTATTAAAAAATACTCTTGACATTATATAATGTTATATAAGATTCCCAAATTGCTTTTCTCACAATAACACTGTGAGGTAAATAAGGTCAATTTTCATAAGGAAACTGAGGCTTAGAAAGATTAAATGGCTTGACCAAACTTTCATATCTAGGAAAGAATCAGGCATGAATCCAATTTTCCTGACTGAGCACAGTTGTGTTTCCACTATTAATTAACTATTCAATCCTGAAACTTTTGTTAAGTATTGACTGTGAGCCAGCAACTGTGCTAGGCAGTAAGAAATACATACAAAGAATGAAGCAATCTGTATTTTCATATTTCATTAATTCATAACTAAATGTAGTAATGGATACATTTTGGAGTAAATGTGCCTGGTGGTCAGAGGAATAACATACTTTTAGGTTCCCATGATCACACCATGTAGACAACCTCTATCTCTCTGCATATAAAGCTAATGAAGATCTTTGTGCCAATAACAGTACACTTTCTGTAGTAGAGTGGCACTGTCACAACTCATTCCTTAATGACACTTTTTTCATTGGCCTACTTATTTTTTTTTTTATTTTTTGCCATGCACATGTGGCCATAGTGGGAATTGTCTAATTTGCATGCTACTCCACTTTGATTACAAAAATGCTATTTTAAACTATCTTTTGAAATGCAAATTACATAGTCTTGCTGAAATGTGACAAAGTAATAAAAACAATAACAGAAAAGACTTTAAGTAGATTATATCATTCAAGTTTTACATAATCAGAAAGGTGGTGTATTCTTTATTACTATGGTTATAATAAACTCAAACTTTGGAAATACTCTGAATAACATTTTTGGAAATAGAAAGTAGGAGTAAGTAGAAAAAAAGCATAATAGATATAAGATATAGTCTATGTTTTAATCCATTTTATGTTAAATAAAATTAAATATTATCCACTAATTAATTCTGCCTACTGGTCACTTAAATCGTTATCCATTAAACTGGATAACAGAGAATGACATGCAATCTCCAAGTGATCTTATTACTTCTGTCTGACAAACTCATTTATTCTCCAAATACAATAGATACTTCTTTTTAGGTATCTCTCACAAAAATCTCTCTGGTATTTCATTATGGCTTTAAAATGTGCCTGAATACTGGAAGACTATTTCAGTAGAAGGCATGCTTTTTCAGGATCTATCAAGTTGGGGTGACAAAGAATTTTAGTCCCTTTTGTTTCTATTAAGATGGTGACAGAGTAGAGAAACAAGGTATTAAGAATAATAGTTTTCAGACTAGCTACCCTTAGTAATTTAACTTCTGGTTAATGTCTGATCTTTATCCAAGCTAATGGCCACAAAGTTGATGCCTTTTGAAAGATACCAAACCAGTATGGACAGTTTCAGGATAAATGAGCTGAATAATTCAGAGAACCGAAAAATTCACAGGCAATGGAAGAAAGTTCTTAGGTTTGAGGGGACAGAAATGACAGAGGGAGCACATGTGAATTCATTATGTACACAAAAAAAACTATAAACTTCACTTTGTAAAGCATTCAAGCCTCTTGACTTGAAGTGCACCTGATAATATTTACTTCCATTTTTATAATGTTTTAAAGTCTGCAAATCTCTTTATAAAGTGTATCCCGGAAGTCTTAGTGCATATTTGACTAATTAAAAGTAATCAAAACTTAGAGCTGCACTAAGACTTTAGAGACACTTCATATATTAACTCATGTGAGCCTCATAACTCCCATATGAACTAATGACCATAGTAACTCTATCTCTATTTTATAGAAAATGAAACTAAAGTTTGGAGAATGTAATCGATTTCCTGTGTTTGCATAGCTTTCAGGAATTAGAGGAATAAGTGAAATCCAAGCCTTTTCTGACTCAAAGTCCAAAGGTTCATCCATTATTATTCCATTCTGCCTAATGAGCATACGGAAAATGACACCTATGAAGACAGCCAAATCCACTGTCATAAAATGAGAATCTGCACTGAACAAAGTAGATAAAATGCATCTTGTTCAGATCATATCATGAATTGAGATAAATATCCCAAAAAAATAGTTCATTAGGTCATTTCATTGGGGTAAGTCATGTGGCTAGAGAATGAGTTGTACCAATAATTGATCAAGAGGAAGAGATTCCATTTAGAAATTGTTCAGTGTTTATAATGCTGTTAAATTCTTCAGTGCCTTTCCCCTTCAAAAAAAAAGAAAAGAAATTTATATTTAAAAATAACTTAATTTCCACCTCAAAATATTTGATGATTTCAAATTAAAAAAACAGAACTATCCTAAAGGGATCTAGATTGTCATTAACTTACATAAAATACGGTTATAGCATATTTCTAATGTTGTCTTTTGCTTAAAAAGTGCCATCAAATAGTTCATTCTGGACATGTATCTGGACAAAAAATAGAGGGAGAAGTGGACCAGTAATGAACAAGAATTAAAGATATCAAGGTATGGGAGTAGTGTTGCATTCATATTAAGAAAATTTGCAATACTAAAGAATTACCTACCATACACTATATTAATAGATGACATAAAGAGGGAAAAACAAACAAATATAAAGTCTAAGATTGCACAGGACGAAAAGTGTGGCTAGGTTGCTATTTACAACAATGGAGCAAAAGTCTAGTTACAGATTTATCAAAATATCAAAGCGCTATCTCTCTATTTCATTATGTGTATTACTTTTTTCCCCCTATTCTCAAAATACTTGATGAGATTTTTATCATTTATCACCTAGAGTCTATTTAATCTTCCAAGTGGTCTCCCTAGCCCTACTGTAGAAAACACTTGATTAATATTATGGAGACACACTCTTATCAAGTCACTCCCCTGCTTCTTCATATTCTGTGGATCTCCATTAAATATAAAAGTCAAGCCCTGATTTAAGATGTAATCGCATTGGCTTCCAGTATGAATGTTTAAAAACCAATATTGATTAAATGAAAGACAGATAAAGGCACTCACAATCTAGACATGATTTAACCTTTTCAACCTCACTCATTAATTACTCTCCCAAGAATTCTTTGTTACTTGTAGACTGATGTCTACACGCTCCTTAAACTAGTTCAATCACTCTGTCCTCTAAAGCACTGCCCTTAACATTCTTGCTATGAAATACTGCTCTCATTTTTCCCTATCTGAATTCTGTCTATACTTCCAGGTTCATCGATATGCTACCTGCTTGACTGCTACGTCAACTCACAGTTTCCTCTTTCTTCATATAAAGCACTGTTTTATAAAACTATTTCTCATTTTTTTCTGTCACATTTTCCAATTGTCTCATTAAACTATGGAACACAGAGACCAAGATAAATATTCTTCAGTGCCATTGGGTTTCTAACACTTGACATAGACTGTGCCCCAAGCTAAAAGATCTGTTGTCTATTTTGCTTGTTTCAATTAAATTATTTTTATTCCCCCTGTATAGATAAATATATAATCTTTTTTTCTGTTTTTTTTGTAATATTTATGTCTAACAAAGAAAAGAAGAGAGAGTAGAAGGAACATTCTATGTAAAAGTGACTATACTAGGGTAATGTGCATACATATTGTAGTCACAAAATGCCCCAGCATAGGCATTGTACCATTGGTAGAACAGTGTCTTGTGGCTACATTTTGGCAGACGTTGTTCTACATCCTGGCTGTTTAGAGCAGCAATCACCCTAGCATACCCAAGATGACCTGCTACCACAGGTTCTTGGATCTGCTTTACAAGGATAAGCAATCTTTTTTTATTATTATATTCATTAGTTCAAGGGAAAAGTCAGTAACTTGAACTTCAGAGAAAATGTTTTTTCATCCTTCGTTGCCAAAGAAGACCATGCCATCAGTGAAATAATGACATGACTTGCACTTGACTTTGTATAAGGTGAGGGAGGGTTGTTCAGGTCATCACCCTCACTTCTCCTCCAGAATCATCTGAATCCAGTGACTATATATTCATCAGGATGACTGAAGAAGACCCAAGATGAAGCAAATGGGGTTAAGTGACTTCTCAAGGTCACACAACTACTTAGTGTCAAGTATCTGTTTGAACTGAATCACCCTGACTCCTGCACTGGTTCTCTATGCACTGCACCACCTAGCTGCCCCTCCAGGTATATAACAGCTAAGAAGTAGACCTTGAGCTATTTGGTGGATAATGGAACTACAAGAGATATCTTTATCTTCAGAGACTTCCTAACTGTTTGTTATAAATCCCTCAGACACATCCTGTTTTAGAATTTTTGGAGACATCCGCTAATCTTGTTTTCTGTGATTAAGCTTTGACCTGTGGTCTGGTTTCTGATTTCTGTATTAAAGGTCCACAATTCTTAGAATTCCCCATTCCACCTTTTTTCCTGGGCCTTTCTGACTAGAATCTGCCTAAATTCTCACTTTTTCTCCTTTTTTTAAAAGTATAAATACTTTACTGTTTCCAACTCCTCTTTCAACGGTGAGGATATTGATTCACTGTTCCAGTTTGCAAGATTCTTTTTCTTAGGCAACAAATGCATTTATAATCTTTGTAAACTGTAAGTAGTATAAATACCATCAGCCTCATACATTTTTCTTAAGACCAAATGAGATAACGTATGTAAAATGTTTTAAACCTTTAAACTGTGCATTCATTAGTGATTATAAGTGTTACTGATAAACTGAAACTTTAGACATTGTGATAGTTACAAATAGGGAAGGGGAAGGGAACAAACCTTTGTCCAATGCCTGCTACATTCCAGTCACTGAGCTAATAATTTTACATTATGTCATTTGATTATTATAATGAACCTTGGAGGTAGGTGATATTATTGCCATTTTACATTTGACGACCCTGAGACAGTAGTGAAATGACTTCCCCAAGTTCAAACACCTAGCAATTGTCTGAGGTCAAATTTGAATACAGATCTTCCTATTTTCAGGCCCAGTACTACCTAGCAGATTAATATGAGAAGAGTAGCTCCCTCTCTATAAAGCTATACTTTAACACACAATTTTAGTATTGGAAAGTACCTCAGATTATCTTACCTCACGTACATTTTAACACCCTCTACAAAGTGTTCATTCACACTTTCCTTGAAAAAAATTGGCAAAGGATGACTCACTCTACAATCCTTAATTTGAACTCAACATTCAGTAGATAAATTAATGATTAAATATTTGAAAATACTGTCTGTGAAGTACTGTTTCAAGCTGTGGAAGTTATAAAGAGGAAAATGGGAGAGTATCACAGCACTGTATTTGCTAAGAGAAAGTATTTGATAGCAAGTTTTGAGTTTGGCGTATTGAAGAAGAGAAAGAGGGATCCACATTATTGACAAGCAATAGTAACTTGTTAGACCTTTATTGGTAAGACAGAGTTAATTTATTACTGGGGACGAGGAGATATTTCATTTTTTTCTTTTTCTTTCATTTACCTTGAGATTGAATCAACTGCTCTACTCACTGCTCCATCCATAAATGCATCCTGTTCTTTTCTCTCTTGGTGTCTTTTTCTTTTTTCATACTATTTCCTCAAATCTGAAAGCCTGATATACATATATGAATGTCTTGGATTTTTCAACATCTTTCAAGACCCAACACAAATGCTAACTCTTAACCTCTTCTTTGTGAACTTCAGTTATCCTTCCAGCTAGAATAAATTTCTTTTTCCTCTAAACTCCCATAGCCTTTATTTACTTTTCTTATGATACGTTCCAACATAGCTTTATTTCTTTATTTATCTGCCTGCCTACCTCTTGACTACCATTGGCATTAGCTCCAGCTCCCACCAATGCTGTTCCATTAATTCTTGGGGATGGTCCCCCCAGCATGGAACTGAATCTCCATTTAGATACTAATAGCTTATCTTTTTATGTATAAATATTTATTTCAAAAGATATAATTACAAATATACAAACCAAGTCTTCTAACATATAAGATACATAATTCACCTTTTATTTTTCACCATTGCAAACTGTTTCACTTAGCTCCGTTCCTGTAGAGTACAGTGACACTTTCAAAAATGCACTCAAGACAAAGTTCCATGTACCTCGGCTTCTCTGGGCTTTCATACTGAGCTGACTGTTAGCAGCATCCAGCATGGAATCCTGCCTCCAAGATTGAATGAGTTCAAACTACTGGGTTCAGTGAGGACCACTTCTGTCATCTAAAGTTGAGGAACACAAGTGAAAAAGAATAGAAACAAACACTCCCAGGTTCATTTCTGACAACTGGAGTGAAAAAGAGAGTGTAAGGGAGGATAAGTCTTATCCTTTTCAACAGTTTAGTCAATTGTGTCCTTGGTGTGGGTGAACTGTGATCTTCACCATTTTTGATGCAGCAGAGTCACTGAAAAGAAAACAATAGAAAAGGTGGTAGAAAAATTGATAAGCTTCAACTTATCATATTTAAAGATGCAAACAGTCAATCAAAGGAGGTTATACCCACTCCATATCCACATTATAGGGAATAAAGTGGTCTTCATGATAGACAATCAATACAAGGTATAAAAATCCCTCATAGGCATCTCCATGTTATCTGAACTGGGCATGCTCAAACAGAATTATTTAATATTCTATTTTATTCTATTCTGTCATATGATATATGCTGTGATATCATGTATCATATCATTTCACAGTGTGTATCTTGCTATGTTATATATGATATGATATTTGACTAAACCTATACTTTCACTGGTGTTGAGAAGTGTTGGTGAGGAAAATCCCTCTATTAATGCTATTCAGTAAATGTTTTGCTAGAGATAGTGTTAGAGAGGTAATGTAGGCATGGAGGGCAGTGAAAGACTAAATGATTTTTTCAGGGGACACAGAGACCAAATATGTCCAAGCTGAAACTTGAACCTTTGTCTCTCTAACCTCAAGGCTGATACTCTATCCACTATGTGGCATCTCCTTATATAGTTTGTCTTGTTTATTATGTTATTTTATATTTGTCATCTGGAATATAAATACACGTACCTTAACATGTAATCTTGTGCAATGTATGACCTAAGTAAAAATGTTCCTTTTATTGAATTTACATAATATCTTGACTTCATTTTTAATTTTTCAGATATTATTACTTCATGATACAAAATTTGAAAGAGGATAGTTGTAGCTACTAGAAGATGAATATAGCACAGGAAACTGGCTATGATAAAAGGAATTTAAAAGTTCTTTGAGTACAGATTATTGAGGTAATAAAAAAGTTTTAATACTGTGTTTAATTTTTTAAATGATGATAATAATATAATTCCACCATTTTTCATGTTATTTTTCCTCAATTGAATTTGTTCAGTTTCTATGCTTAATATATTATCTATGATTATATATAATATACATATATTAATTTAGAGTAGAATTTTATATTACCACTTGACGTACTCATTCATTCTATTTGATGTGTCAGCCTTCCAAGATTCAGCAATTTACTCCAACAGGTGATGTGAAACTTGGCATTAACATCTTGGCCAATTTTCTACCTCCAGGAATAATTTTAGAAAGTTCCATCTATATTGGAGTTTGTTTTGACATGTACATCAAATAAGCTATCAGATGAATGGTGTACTTAAATTCTCCTAAATTATAGAACCTATTATTGAGAACATTTATATTTTAAATAAATGAGAAATTCTTGGACTTTTCAAAATGTATGTAACTTGCACTGTATAAGGGACATTTTGAAAATTTATGTGAGATTTTAGAATTAAGTTCATATAAACACACATACATAATCTTAAATTTCTGTTTATTAAATGGGCTAACAGACTTTTACAATGAAAAAATATTTCAAGTTAAAGTTCTTTTCTCTGTAGAATTATATACTCATTAATATTCGGTCACACCACTTAGTATTAAAAACTGTGCACATATTTGTGTTCTTCTCTTCATTCTGAAGTGCTGATTAGCTCTCATACACAAATTGCAACTACTGGTCTTCTATTCAACGGATATTGGCAATTAGGCATTCACGCTGAGATTCAATGCAGTTAAACAATGAATCATATTTTGAATTTTCTTTTTACTAGTAACAACTAAGACCTAAGTTATTTTTAAAAACACTGCATAAACACTTTATAATGGGTAATCATATATAAGCACTAATTTTATGTAATTTGCTTGAAAAAGGCTTATTTTATTAATCTGTGCTACTGTCAATCATTTACTCATTTCAGTTATATTAGCTCATTCATGGTAGAATATTTAATTATAAAACAATTGCCCAAAAATTGTATAGCATTGTAGTAAAACACATAACATGATAATTGGAATTTTTTATAAAATTAACATGTTTTTCTCCTGCCCTTTTTATTTTGTCACAATACCTCAATGAGAATAATTCTTAGCATTGATGTATTGATTCCATGTTAAGATTTCACAATCATATAAAAAAGTACATATAAAAATGAAAGTAAAGCAAAAGTAAAGCTAGGAATCGTTAATAGTTAATAGAACTAGATTAGAATGTGGTTCCTTCAGGATATAGAGATGTTCAGGGGTTTACTCTGATCAGTCCTACTCTACACTCTTAATGACAATGGAAAGAAGCAATGGTAGAGTTCATAAACATGTCAGTTTCAGAATGGAAGAGAGGACCCAAGAGTCAGTGACAATGCCAAGAGGAAACTCTGCAGATTTATGAATGGTATGGGCTACTAGATTTAGACAATGCTAAATTCTCATCTAAATGCCTTAGAGAGAAAAGGAATGAGCATATGACCATAGGGGCATAAATGGATTATGTGATTAGAAAGAAGAGACAATCTGGCCCTTTTTCTCTAATTAACTTGAATTAACCAGACTGTGAAAAAATGTAATGACAATGAGGCTATGTCTCTAACAACTTTAAGTGTAAGATTTCTTAAGGGGTGCCCCAAAATCTTAGTATAAGTTTGATAGAGATTAAAAAAAATAAAGTTGTGGTACTCACTAGAGGATTATGGGTTGACTCTCTAGAAAACCCACATGCATATATTATGTGGGAAAAACTTAACTGCAAGGTAGTTTGAGTTACAGTTCTATAGAATGCATTAGTTTTTTGCCATGTGGCTCCTATTTTATTTGTTGGAGTTTGATTTTAAACCAAAATTTTCAACCTGTTTATACCATTATTTGTCCTGTTGAAACTATTTCTATGATAATTCTATCATTTGAAATATTATCTCCAGTTGATAACTGGATCTATGATTTCTTTAGTATATGACAAAATCCTAGATTACTAAATTACCTCTTCCTATTAATTTGTAGAGTTTCTTACTTAGAATGCTGAAACATTTAATGACTCACAAAAAGTAACACAGCTATAATATGCCTCACAGTGCTTTGAACCAAGGTCTTCTGGGCTATGTGTTCAGCTCTCTATCTACTTTTCAAATTGATTTTTTGAAACATGATCTATTCCCTTAAAATAAAGAGGTGTTTCTTTAATGTCAGACCGGCCCTAACCTTGGGGAGTCATATGAATTGAAACTGACCTAATTACGTGGTTATTTATTTATTTATTTGGCACTGACACTCTTTTTTCCAAAAAAAATCTAGATATTGGGAAAAAGAGTTCTTTCCCCTCTACCCCTCCAACCTGTTTCCACTATGAAGAGAAAAGTTACAGTATTTGCAAATATTTCTTAAATTTACTTTAGAGTGAACAGTCTTGAATTTCATATAGCCTTGAGCAGACCATACCATTCATACAATACTCTTTTTCTTTCACTATCCTTTGGTCTATTACCTTATAATCTTAACATCTAAAGCAAAAGAATTCTTTGAGTATAATTCCATTAATTTATTTTCCTGTTCAATATCCTTGAACATGTGTGTAAAAATAACTTTTATATTGTGGAATATGGAATAGAAATAAATGAGGGATTAAACACTCCAAAGAGCATTCCAGTTTGAAGTGTTGGTTGTTTTTATAGGTTGACTACTAAATCCTATTCATCATTTATTGTCATTGTGTGTACCTGTGAGTACATCTGTGTGTATAACGATTTGACAGGTATTTACTCCATGACAGAGCAACTATACACCAAATAAAATCAGATATAAATGAACACATATGCTAGATGTCTAACCTTTTGTTGTAATACTAGTGTTAAAAGTAACTGAAGTGTATACGTTTGCTGAAAGGCAATGAGGTATCATGAAAAGAATGAGTATCGTTTACTGGAAAGACCTGAGCTTGAATCTTGGTTCTAGTGTTAATAACTGACTCATGATAATTTGTCAGAGTCTAAGCATATTCTTAGAAAAATGAGGACAATAATGCCTGCAATAACTGCCTGATGGCTTTGTTAGAAGAGAAATGTTTTGTTAACTTTAAAGCAATTTAAAATGCAAGCTATTTTCCCTTTTGTTGTTCCTGTTTTCCCTGACCAAGTAGGTTCAGGAGTTAAATATTTAATGGGATAGGGAATATTCAGAAAAGAGAGAGGTTTTTCCTATAACTAATTCCTAAGGAACTAAACAGTAGCAAAGGATTATTCCAGATTATGGATGGAATTAACAGCAATAAAAATCCCCAGTGTGTATTGAGGAGATATATTCAGAAAGCCATTTTCACACAAGAAGTTCTTGATCTGTACAGAGAGATGCATACGGGATTTTTAAATGAAAATGATTTAAAATCTTCAACAAAATATTGATTTTATATATATATATATATATATATATATATATATATATATATGTGTGTGTGTGTGTGTGTGTGTGTGTGTGTGTGTGTATATATATATATATATTACATAGAACTGATCAAGAAGCAAGATTATCATTCCAGTTAGATTTGCCTTCAGGATTTCCCTTTCTTTATGCTGTTTCCTGCCTTTCTTGCATTATCATTGTTTATTATATATTTTTTAAAATTTATTTTCAGTGTTCTATAATCACATCCATATATCTTAGATTTTTCATCTTCTTCCCTCTCTTTTTCCTCTCCCTTCCCCCTCCCCCCCAAACAGCTTGCAATTTCATATACATTCCTCTTAAATACTATTTCACTGTAGTCATGTTGAATGGAAGAATTAAAATGAATAGGAAAAGCCATAAAACAAAACAAAACATAGCATAAAAAAATAATCTGCATCATTCTGTGATCCAATTCTATAGTTCTTTCTCTGGGTGTGGAAAGCATTTTGCCTCACAAGTCCATTGGGAATTTTTTAGGCCCTTGCATTCCTATAAAGGACGGTCTAGCAGAAAAATTCCTTGCACACTGTGGTTGTGGCTGTGTACAAAGTTCTACTGGTTCTTCTCCTTTCACTCAGGATAAGTTCATGAGATTTTCCAGGCCTTTCTAAAGTCTTTCTGTTCATCATTTCTTATAGCAAAATTGTATTCCATTACATTCATATACCACAATTTGTTCAGCCATTCCCTAATTGATGGACATCCCTTTGATTTCCAGTTTCTGGTCACCACAAATAGGGCTCCTATAAATATTTTTCTACCTGTGGAACACTTTCCTATTTTCATGATCTCTTGGAGTTACAGTCCTAGAAGTGGTATTGCTAGGTCAATGGGTATGCTCGTTTTTTAGCCCCTTGGACATAGTTCCAAATTGCTCTCCAGAATGGTTGGATCAGCTCACAGCTCCACCAGTAATGAACTAGTGTGCCAACACTCCCACATTTTCTTCAACATTTATCATCTTCCTCTTTTGTCATGTTAGCCAGGCTGATGGGTGTTTTATGGTACCTCAGAGTTGCTTTGATTTTCTTCTTTCTAATCAATATTGATTTAGAGAATTTTTTCATATTTCTGTAGATAGCTTTAATTTCTTTCTCTGAAAACTCCCTGTTTATATCCTATGACCATTTATCAATTGGGGAATGGCTTGTATTCTTGTAAATTTAAATCAGTTCTCTATATAATATAGCAATGAGAATCTTATGAGAGACATTAGTTGTTTAAATTCTTTCCCAGTTTTCTACTTCCCCCTTAATCTTGATTGCATTGGCTTGGTTTGTGTAAAAACTTTTTCAATATAAAGCAGGCAAAGTTACCATTTTGCCTTTCAAAATGTTTTCAATCACTTGTTTAGTCATAAATTCCTCCATTTTCCATAAATCTGAGAGATAAAGTATTTCTTGCTCCACGAATTTGTTTATATTATCAGCCTTTTGATCTATGTTGTATGCCCATTTAGAATTTGCTCTAGCATGCAGAGTCAAGCATTGGCCTATGCCCACTTTGCACCACACAATTTTCTAGTTTTTCCACCAGTGAGTTCTTATACCACAAGCTGAGTTTCTTGGGTTCATCAAAATACAGACTGCTGTAGTTGAAGTTATCGAATCTTAAGGAAGAAAATATAAATTTAACAGGGAAAGTGAAGCGTGTTAAATTAAAAGAGATCAAGAAATAATTGAACTACGTATTAATAATGAAAAAATAGAAGAGAAAGTGAAATATCTTGGGGGGGGGGAGTAGAAATACAAAAAAAATAAAAAACAAAAATAAAAAACCACAACACATTAATCACCTAAAAGAAATCTCAGGAGAAATCATAGGAATATCATAGTCAAATTCTGAAACCCCTAAGTGAAGAATAAACTATGAAAAACAACAAGAATGAAACAATTTAAATATGCTGTTGCCACAATTCGAATCACAGAAGAACTAACAGCAAAGAGATTAAAGTACCACAGGTCTTAGAATAATATATATTGAAGAACAAATGAACTGAGGCTCTGGCCATAAATATCATACCCAGAAAGGCTAAGCATAATCCTGAACGGAAAAAAAAATAGGGACAACTGATCAACCATCAGAATTTCCGACAAATTTCTGAACATAATCTATCTGATAAAAAATAGCCAAAAGACCTATAAGGTATATATAAATGACTGATGATAAGGGATTCAATGAGGAAAGACAGTATACACACACGTACACATACACACACACAAAGGTACATATATATGTATATATTCACACACAAATAAATATACATATATATGTATAAATAGATAGATGATATAAAATGTAAAACATATGTCTAAGATCCATAATAATTTTGTAACTCATAAGTATGGTACAAAATTTAAAAGTAAAAGGATTTATAAACATCTAAGAAGAGTATTTATTTTATACAAATGAGGTGAAAAAGGAAGAATCCATACAGATCAGTAGACGGGGAAGGAAGGCTTGAAGATATGTTGACATACTTTCATCGGTAATGGGTTTAAGAGGCAACAATAAATATACATTGAAAAGAGTATAAAAGTCTTCTAAATTCAGAAATAATGAAACAGTAGGGGGATAAGCAGGGGGAGAGGACAGGAGGAGAATTTTTGAGGGAAAGGTGAGGGAATAGGCAAATATGGGTCATAGAAGGGTATTTAGATTCCTGGAAATGGCAGGATTTTGGAGAGTTCTGTGGAAGGGGATAGAAAAGTAATCAGAGCGCAAGGTAATGGATAGAAGTAAAGTAAAAGAGATAGGAAGGATAGGAAACAAGAGATATGCACAAACAAAAACAAACATTAGGGATAGAATTTATTTGGGAAAGTCGATATCTATGTCTGTCTGTCTGTATGCATGTATGTGTGTGTGTGTCTATCATTATAGAGAAACAAATCAAAACTAAATTGCAGTCTTTTTGGGGTGGGGAGAGGGAGAAGAAGAAAGAACAAAGCAAAAAAGCGCACAGTAGAGAACAGAAGAAAACTTAAAAGAAGCAAAGATAGACAGTTCTCAATGCAACATGTATTATTTATGATGTAGACTTTCTTGAAAGGAAAATTAATTTTCGCATATTTTGAATCCTTTCTTTTATTATGCTATCTATACAACATGTTTTTTATTCTTGCTTACTTTGTATTTAAGTTCCAGTATTTAAGTTTATGATGTGTGTGTGTTTCTTTTCTCTATTCTGTATTTGTGTTCTAGTGTTTGAGTCTAAAGTAAAAAGTTTGATGTTTATTTATTTTTAGTTTTCAACATTCATTTCCACAAAATTTTGAGTTGCAAATCTTCTCCCCATCTCTTCCCTCCCTCCAACCCAAAACGCCATGCATTCTGATTACCCCTTCCCCTAATCTGCCCACCCTTCTATCACAATCCTCCCTTCACTTATCTGCATCTTCTCTCTTTACTTGTAAGGCAAGACAGATTTCTATAGACCATTAACTGTATTTCTTATTTTACGTTTGCATGCAAAATCAATTCTCAACATTCGCTGCTAAAATTTTGAATTGTAACTTCTCTCCCTTCCTTCTTCTCTACCTTCCCATTGAGAAGGCAAGCAATTCAATATAGGCTACATGTGTGTAGTTTTGCAAAAAAAATCTTCCATAATAGTCCTGTCACTGTGTAAGACAATATTTCCTTCCATCATGCCTTGCCCCCCCATTTATTCTGTTGTGTCTTTTAACCTAATCCCTCCTCAAAAGTGTTTACATCTAATTACTCCATCGTCCCATTTGCCCTTCCTTCTGTCATTCTCCCCCACCCCATTTATCCCCTTCTCTTCTACTTTCCTGTAGTGAAAAATAGATTTTCACACCAAATTGAGTGTGTATGTTATTCCTTCCTTAAGCAAAATGTGATGAGAGTGAGCATAATGTTTCCCTCTAACCTCCCCACTTTTCCCTTCCATTGAAAAAACTTTCTCTTGCCTCTTTAATGAGAGATAATGTGCCCAATTCCAATTCTCCCTTTGTCTTCCCAGTATATTTCTCTCTCTCCCCTTAATTTGACTTTTTTTCATATCATCCCCTTATTCAACTCAATTTGTGTTTTCTGTCTGTGTATAATGCCTCTAACTGTTCAAATTCTGAGAAAAATTTCAAAAACTACAAATATTATCTTTCCATGTAGGGATGTAAACAGTTCATCTTTAGGAAGCCCCTTATGATTTTTTTTTCTTGTTTACCTTTTCATGCTTTTCTTGATTCTTGTGGTTGAAAGTCAAATTTTCTGGGCAGCTCTTGTCTTTCCATCAAGAATGCTTGAAAGTTCTCTATTTCATTTAATGGCCATTTTCCACTGAAGTATTTTATTCAGATTTGCTGTGTAGTTGATTCCTGGTTTTAATTCTAGTTCCTTTGATGTCTGGAATGCCATATTCCAAGACCTTCGATTCCTTAAGGTAGAAGCTGCTAGGTCTTACGTTATCCTGATTTTATTTCCACAATATTTTATTTGTTTCTTTCTACTTGCTTGCAATATTTTTTCCTTTACCTCAGAACTCTGGAATTTGGCTGAAATATTCGTAGGGGTTTCTCTTTTCAGATCTCTTTCACTAAGTAACTGATGGAGTATTTCAATATTTATATTACCCTCTGGTTAAAGAATATCAGGGCAGTTTTCCTTGATATTTTTATGGAAGATGATGTTTAGGCTTTTTTTTTTCATGAATTTCAGGTACATCCTTGATTTTAGAATTGTCTCTCCTGGATCTCTTTTCCAGGTCAGTTGTATTTCCAATGAGGTATTTCACATAGTTTTCTACTTTTTTTCATTCTTTTGGTTTTGTTTTGTAATTCCCTGGTTTTTCATATAGTCATTAGCTTCCATATACTCCATTCTGATTTTTAAAGAACGATTTTCTTCAGTGACCTTTTGAAACTCCTTCTCAATTTGACTAATTCTGCTTTTCAAAGCATTATTTTTCTCACTGCCTTTTTGGACCTCTTTTCCAACTGAGTTAGCCTATTTTAAACGTATTATTTTCTCCAAGATTTTTTGGGTCTTCTTTAGCAAGCTGTTGACTTGCCTTCCATGATTTTCTTGCATTACTGTCATTTCTCTTCCCAATTTATCTTCCAGCTCTCCTAAATAGGATCAAAAATCCTTTTTGATCTCTTCCATGGCCTGAGACCTTTGCGTATTTATTTTGGAGGTTTTGGATGCCGAATCCTTGACTTTTAGATCTTCCTCATCTGAAAGGATGGAAGAAAAACCTTTTCATGAAGAAATTCACCTTCTCTAGTCTTATCTTTTTCCCTTTTTGGGTCATTTTACTAGTCACTTGACTTTTGAGCCATGTTTCAACAAGGGGGTAATTTCTCATTTGCTCCAAGGTGGCACAATCAAGGGAGAGGAACTTACTTGCCTCATATATTGTGCTGTTGTCTGTGAGCAACAACAAGTACTCTGTTCTGCCCAATATCTGGCATTAGGGTTCCCTCTATGGAGCTTCCACCAGCTCTACCAGGACAGTCAACACTCCTTTTCACCCCAGGGCCAACACTGTGTTAAATGTTAATATGTATATGTATGTATTATGTGATATTGTTAGGTATATGAAACATACTTTTTCTTATCAATTTCATCCTTATGCAGGAGGCCCTAGGGAAGTGAGAGGGAACAGGAATGTTGATTTTGTGATTTAGAGCTGAAAAATAAATTGGAGGTCTAGTTCATTGAGTTCCACGCCTTCATTTTAAACATGACAAAGCTTAAGTTAAGAGACGTTAAGAGACATGTTGAGGGTCATACATCTCAGCTCTCTGGGCCAGAACACAATCAGTTGTAGAATGCTGCCTCTCTTTTACATGGATTACAAATTCCTATAAGTATTCATCTTAGTTTTTCTCTTCTTTCCATTGGACGCATTCTGTGATACATTATCCATTCTGTTTTTGATAAATGGTTCCCCAAATTTGTATAGTTCGGAGAGTAGGCATATATCTATAGTAACTGATACATATTTGGATGCATTCAACACATGTATACACCCACACACACACACCTTTGATATTTTTCCCTCTTTAAGATACCTTGTGTAATGACCCTTCAGTATCTTTGCAATTATGCTGCCTTCAACAGAGATATTCTGTAGACGTGCTTAGTTTGATTTGGCTGCTCTTCTTTGCTATGTTATCTATTGTACCTTCTGTCTCTTCTATAAGCAAATATGGGATTACATTATTAGGGTCAGTTCAGCTGTGGTGGTTATTTCTTTTATAGAAAATATTGTTTAGTATTCACTTTTAAAAATAAATCCTTGCTTTTTCTTTGGTTTGTTATGACTCTTCCATTTTTGTCCTTACATGCTCAGGATTGAGTTTGTTTAATTGTGTGTCTTTGTCACACTTTCTTTACACTATTTTTACCATGATAATCATGTCTCTCTCTTTTATGGTACCATGAAGCTGCTCATAATTGTCCATCATTATTTATAAAGTTTTGAAACAAGTGTACATTTCATCATTATGCTGCTTTTGACAGACAGCTTTCTCTTGCAAGTAAGTCAGATGATTGCTGATGAATGTGTTTCCTATTCCCTCTCTCTCTCTCTCTCTCTCTCTCTCTCTCTCTCTCTCTCTCTCTTCATATTTGGGATTTCACTTCCATTTAAAGTTACTAGAGTTGATAGTGATGTCACTTTTGATTTTCAAGTTTGAATTTTTATAATTTTTGTTTTAGTGGTATGAGGATAATGTTCCAATTGTATGTTAATTATTTCTCCTCATCTTCACCGTTTTTCCTGCATGTCAGCCTTAAAGTCACCAAGTATCAAAATGTGAGCAGATTTAATTTGGAGGCCCTTACTAACTTCAGCATAGAATTTTCCTATCTCTTCTTCCTCATCAGCAAATGTTGATGCTCAAGATGGAATTATTTTCAAGGTGTTCTTGCATAAATACACACACGCAAATATATATATATATATATATATATATATATATATATATATATATATATATTTATGTATTAGTATTATTTATGATGAATAAATATCCCTTGAATCACTGTTTCTTGTTGTTTTTGTGCATACAATAAAATTTATCCTACTAGCTTCTTTCTTTGATTGTCTTAGCAGTGTAAGTGAGTTGTATTTCTATTTAGATAATTGATTTGATTTAGCTCTTCCTGCAGTATATCTACTTGTTGCTCATGATACAAAAACATCATATTTAGAACACCTAAGTGAAAATTAAAAAAAATACCTATTATTCTTAGAAAATATGATTTACGAGACCCTTTGTACTATTTTCTGTCACTGTACCACTGTCAGTATAGAAGAAGAAGGTAGCAACACATTATGATGATTTTATACTTCCTTTCTTAAGTTGCCACAGCCAAAACCAAAACCAAAAAATCAAACAAAAAAGAAAAAAAGTAACAATTTGTCCAGTTAATTGCTGACATATTATTCTGTACTTAGTTAAATTGTAACTCCAAATATAGACTTTATCCTTGTGTAGATATTTTCAGGTGGATCTGCCTCAATATCTCATGGATATTGCACCAATTCTGTCAATTTTAAGTCACTGAATAGCTAAAGGAAGGATATCTTCCATATATGGCCATTTCAAAAATAAAATCTTTTTAATCTGTAATCACTTTTAAGTTATTCAAGCTTAAAACTACAATAAATTTTAGCAACACGCTATACATGTGTGTATATATGCGTATATTTATTTGGTCACATGTAAACATACTTTTCAATTTCATTTTATATCTCTTACCATGTCCTCAATTTTGTATATACTTGAGAACTGAGAGGATAGGGGAGGACCCAAGATGGCGGAGTAGAAAGACTCACATATGCTAGCTCCGAACCCACAGCCCATATATTTCCTCTAAAAAGAACTCCCAACAAATTCTGGAACAGTGGAGCCACGCAGCAAGACAGTGAAGGAGATT
>CM053769.1:635269265-635291193 GCA_028658325.1 Potorous gilbertii
AAATCAGAGAGATGCAAGAAAAGCATGAAAAACGGTTCAATACCTTAATAAAGGAGGCCTGAAAGCATTCTTCTCCTCATTGGCTTTTTGAACCTCTTTTGCCAATTGAGTTAGCCCATTTTTCAAGGTGTTGTTTTCTTCAACATTTTTTTGTGTCTCCCTTATCAAGGTATTGACCCGTTTTTCGTGCTTTTCTTGCATTTCTATCATTTCTCTTCCCAGTTTTTCCTCCACCTGTGTAACTTGATTTTCAAAATCCTTTTTGAGCTCTTCCATGGCCTGAGCTCATTGAATACTCATTTTGCATGTTTGGGATACAGAGCCTTTGACTTCTATGTCTTTCCCTGATTGTACTCATTGTTCTTCCTTATTGGAAAGTTTGGGAGAAGATTTCTTCTCACCAAGAAAGAAACCTTCTATGGTCTTACTTTTTTTCTCTTTTCTGGGCATTTTTCCAGTCAGTTACTTCACTTCTGAAATTCATTTCCACAGCCATCTCACCTCTAGATCTGCCCAGGTAATTCTTGGGCTCTTACGTTGGAATGCTGCTTCCCAGTCTAAGGCCTTTCAGCAGGTACAGACCTGCTATTCAGTGTGAGATTAATTTAGCTGCTCAGGTGGGGGCAGGACAGCCACACGAAGGTCATTTCCCTAAAGGGGTTTATGTGGAGATCTTCGGTAATGGATCTGAGCTTTGGGATGCCCTGTCGGCTGCTGCCTCTGCTGCTGCCTCCCAATCGAGCTTGACTTCTGGAGACACCCTGCTCCCCTCTCAGCATGCTGCAAATCCCTCTTACTGGACTTTGGCTCCTCTGGGTGGATGGACTTGTAGAACTACTGGAGATTCTGTCCCTGAGGCTTGCTTGGATCTGCTCCTCTTGGTGCCAGGCAGCCAAGGCCGGGCTGGGCTCTGCTTCGGATCTGGCGCCCAACAGACCTTTGGTGTCGGTTTTTCAGGTCTCTCTGGAACAGAAATCTCCTTCACTCGGTTGCTGTGTGACTTCTGATGCTCTAGAATTTGTTGAGAGTTCTTCTTTACAGGTATTTTATTGGCTGTGGGTTAGGAGGTTAGGAGCTATCACATGTGAATCTTTCTACTCCATCACTTTGGCTCCTCCCCCTAAAATTTTTGTATCTATATTCATTTGAAAAATTGGTCTATATTTCCTTCTCTGTTTTGACTCTTCCTGCTTTAGGTAGCAAAACCATATTTTAGCTTAAAAAGACGTTTAGAGGATCCCTTATCAGCAATTTTCATAAATCATCTATATGGTATTGGTATTAACTGTTTTTAAATGTTGGATATAATTAACTTGTAAATCCTTCTGACCCAGGAAGTTTTTTTTTTTTTATTTTCATGAATGCCATTCTTTTTTTAAATTTTTCTTTATTTTTTTCTTTTTAGTGTTCTACAATCACTACCATAAAACTTAGAATTTTTTCTGCCCTACATACCCCCTAGCACCCCACACTCTTCCCAAAATGGCATATAATTCTATATAGGATTTACACATACTTTCCTGTAGAATATGCTTTCACTATAGTCATGCTGTGTAGACAGAATAAAAAAAGGAAGAAATCATATAACAAATCAAAACATAATGCACACACTCAAAAAAGACACACATACACACACACACACACACACACACACTAAAATGATCTGCTACATTCTGCAAATGAATTCCATAGTTCCTTATCTGAGTGTGGAAAGCATTTTGCCTTAGAAGATCACTGACAATTTTCTTTTTTAGTTATTGTGTTGTTACAAAATTCCAAGTCTACCAGAAAAAAATTTGCACACTTTGGTCTTTGCTGTGCACATAGTTCTCCTTGTTCTGCTCCTTCTTTTCAGCATCTGATCATACAAGTCCTACCAGGACCGAAGTCTTCTAGTTCATGATTTCTTTTGGCACACTAGTACTCCATTACATTCATATACCATAATTTTTTCAGCCATTCCCCAATTGATGGGCATCCCCTGGATTTCCACTTTTTGGCAACTACACCGAGTGGTACTATAAATATTTTTGCACATGTGGGACCCTTTCCCATTTTTATGATCTTTTGAGGATACAGTCCTAGTAGTGATATTGCAGGGCCAAAGGGTATGCACAATTTTATATCTCTTTGGACATACGTCCAAACTCCTCTCCAGAATGATTGGATGAGCTCTTAGCTTCACCACCAATGAATTAGTGTTCCAATTCTCCCACATTCTCTCCGATATTTATTATTTTCCTGTTCTTTCATGTTTGCCAATTTTATAGGCGTGATATGGTACCTCAGAGTTGTTTTGATTTTCATCTCTCTAATCAAAAGTTGTATAGAGCATTTTTCCTGTGATTATAGGTATCTTTAATTTCTTCCTCTGAAAATCACTTGTTCATATCCTCTCATCATTTATCAACTGGGGAAAGACTTGTATTGTTGTACATTTGACACAGTTCTCTATATATACTAAAAATGAGGCCTTTATCCCCGAGATTAGTGATAAAAATTCTTTCCCAATTTACTACATCCTTCCAAATTTTGGTTGCACTGGATTTGGTTGTGCAAAAAATTTCAGTTTAATGTAATCAAAATAATCCATCTTACATTTCATAATGCTTTGTCTCTCCTTTAGTCAAAAATTATTCCCTTCTCCATAAATATGATAAATACACTGTTCCCTACTCCTCCATTTTGTATGTGGTATCAGTCTTTATTCCTAGATCACGTACCCACTTGCAATTTATTCTTCTGTATGATGTCAGGCATGGGTCTATGCCTAGTTTCTGCCCCACCGTTATCCAGTTATCCTAACAGTTTTTGACGGCCAGTTAGTTCTTATTCCAGAATCTGGCGTGTTTGAGTTTATCCAAGAGGTTTCTATATTACTTGCCTAATGTGTCTTGAGTGCCTAGTCCACTTGCCTACCATTCTGTTTCTTAGCCGGTACCAAATGGATTAGATTATTCCTGCTTTTTAATACAATTTGAGATCTGGTAGCCCTAGGCCACCTTCCCTAGCATTTCTTTTTATTAGTCCGTTTGATATTCTGGACCTTTTGTTCTTCCAGATGAATTTTGATATTATTTTTTCTAACTCTAGAAAATAATTATCTGATAACTTAATTGGTATGGCACTAAATAAGTAAATTAATTTAGGTAGAATTCTGACTTTTATTATATAAGGTCAACCTTCCCACTAGCAACTGATGTTTTTCCATTTAATTAGATCTGACTTTACTTGTGCAAAAAATGTTTTTTAATTGTGTTCATATAGTCCCTGAATTTGTTTTGGCAGGTAAACTCCCAAGTATTTTATAGTGTCTATCGTAGCGTTAATGGGATTTCTGTTTTTATTTCTTCCTGTTGGACGTTTTTGCTAATATATAGGAGAGCAGAATATTTGTGCGGGTTCATTTTGTAACCTGCAACTTTCCCAAAGATTTTATAATTAATTCTCTGAAATTGTCTAAGTGTCTGATCATATTATCTGCAAAGAGTGATAACTTAGTTTCTTTTTGCCTCTTTTTATTCCTTCAAATTCTTTATCTTGTCTAATTGCTACAGCTAACATTTCTAGTACAATATTGAATAATAGTGGTGATGATGGACATCCTTGTTTCACCCCTGATCTTTTTGGAAATGCACCTAGCTTATCTCCATTGCATATAATGCTTGCTGAAGGTTTTAGGTAGATGCTGATTATTGTTTTATAGAAAACTCTCTTTATTCCTATGTTCTACAGTGTTTTTTGTGGGACTGGGTGTTGTATTTTGTCGAAAGCTTTTTCTGCTTCTATTGAAATAATCATGCGGTTTTTGTTAGTTTGTTGTTGATATGATCTATAATGCTAATAGTTTTCCTTAAACTGAAGAATCCTTCCATTCCTGCTATGAATCCTACCTGATCATAACGTATTATTCTCGTGATAAGATGTTGTATTCTTTTTGCTAAAATCTGATTTAAATTTTTTTGCATCTATATTCATTAGAGAAATTGGTCCATAATATTCATTCTCTGTTTTGTCTCTTCCTGGTTTAGGTATCAAAACCATGTTTGTATCATAGAAAGAATTTGGGAGAACTATTCTTCCCCAGTTTTCAAGGATAGTCTATATAGCATTGGAATTAAATGCGCTTTAAATGTTTGATAGAATTCAGTTGTAAATCCATTTGGACCTGGAGAGTTTTCCTAGTTAGGTCATTGATGGTTTGTTCAATTTCTTTTTCTTACATAGAGTTATGTATAAAACTTCCTCTTCTGTTAACCTGAAAAATTTGTATTTTTTAAAATACTCATCTGTCTCCTTTAGATTATCGAATTTGTGGACATAAAGTTGGGCAAAGTAATTTCTAATTATTCTCTTAATTTCCTCCTCATTGTAGGTGAGTTCACCCCTTTCATTTTTGTTATTAGTAATTTGATTTCTTCTTTCTTTTTTAATCAAATTGACCACAAATTTATCAAATATATTAATTTTTTTCATAAAACCAACTACAGGTTTTATTTATCAATTCAGCAGTTTCCTTAATTTCAATTTTATTAATCTCTCCTTTACTTTTCAGTATTTCTAATTTGGTATTTACTTGAAGATTTTCAGTTTGTAACTTTTCTAACTTCTTCAGCTGCATGCCCAAGTCATTGATCTCCTCTTTCTGTATTTTATTTATGTGGACATTCAAAGATAAAACTTCCCCTAAGGCCTGCTTTTGCAGAATCCCGTAAAATGTGGTAGGTTGTCTCATTATTGTCATTCCTTTGAATGAAGTTGTTGATGGTTTCTATGATTTGTTATTTTACCCACTCCTTCTTGCGGATTAGATTATTTAGCTTCCAATTTGTTTTTGATTTATCTTTCCATGGCATTTTATTACATATATTTTTTATTGCATTAAGTTCTGAAAAGGATGCATTGATTATCTCTGCCTCTCTACACTGCACTGCGGGGTTTTTATGTCCTAATACCTGGTCAATTGTTGTAAGTGTGCCATGTACCGCTGAGAAAATGGTACCTTCCTTTGTATTCCCATTCTGTTTTCTCCTGCCAACTATCATATCTACCTTATCCCCAGTTTTGTTTACCTCCTTAACCTCTTGTTTATTTTGAGGTTACATTTATCAGTTTCAGAAAGGGGTGGTTGAGGTCCCCTACTAGTATAATTTTGCTGTCATTTTCTGCCTTCAACTCCTCAAACCTCTCCTCTAAGTATCTGGATGCCATACCACTTGGAGCACACATTTTAGTAATGATATTGTTTCATTGCCTATGGTGCCTTTTAGTAGGGTATATTGCCCATCCTTATCTCTTTGGATTAGGTTTATTTCTGCTTGTACTTTTTCTGAGATTAGGATTGCCACTCCTGCCTTTCTTACATCAGTTGAAGCACAAAATATTCTGCTGCAAACTTTGACCTTAATCCCATGTGTTTCCCCCCGTTTCAAATGTGTTTCTTGTAAACAACATGTTGTTTTATTTTGACTTTTAGTCCATTGTGCTATCCATCTCCCATTTATGGGAGAGTTCATTCCATACACTTCACAGTTATGATTACAATCTGTGTGTTTCCCTGCATCCTCTTTCCCACCATTTGTGCTTTTACCTCTCCTGTCTTCCTTCCTCTCCTCAGTAGTTTTCACTTTTCACCACCTCCTGTTGCAGCCTTCCCTTCCTTCTTTTATCGTCCCTCCCTTTTACTCATCTTTACCGTTACTGTTTCTTCCCTCCCCTTTAGCTTCCCTCTCCTTTCATCCCCCTTCCCCTCCTACTGCCTAGAGAGCTAGTTAGGATTACATATTTCACTTTATTGTTCCCTGATTGAACCAAATCAGAGGCGAGTACCTCTCAAACAATGCTAATCGCCCTCCCCTCTTTCCCTCTACTATAACTTTATACTTCTTCCTGTGATGTAATTTACCATTTTCTGCTTCCTCCTTTTCACACCTCCTGTTACAATCCCATCCCATACTTAAATCATATATTTAGTATGACATCATTTACTTTATATTTGTTCGTCTATGTATATCTCTTTCATATTTCATAAACAGTTTTCAGCTTCCCTTATAAGAAGTTAAACTGTTTGCCCAAATTGAGTAACAAATTTTGTTTCTTCCCCCCCCCTCCAAGTTACCTTTTTATGCCTCTCTTGAGACCTGCATTTGAAGACCTGTTTTTCTCCTAAGTTCTGGCGTTTTTGTCAGAAAAGTTTGGAAATTCCTTATTGCATTGAATGACAATCTCCTTATACGAAATGTTATGCTGAACTTTGCTGGGTTGTTGATCTTTGATTGTAGTCCCAACTCCTTTGCTTTTTCGCAATATTGGCTTCCAACTCCTTTGATCTTTTAATGTAGAACCTGCAAGGTTCTGTGTGATCCTGACTGTAGCTCCTCGACATTTGAATGGTTTCTTTCTGGTTGCCTGTAGTATTTTCTCGTTCACTTGATAGTTCTGGAACTTGACAACGATATTTCTTGAGGCTTTTAGTTTGGCATCCCTTTCAGAAGGTGAATGGTGGATTCTTTCGAGGACATCTTTTCCCTCTGGTTCTAGCACTTCTGGGCAGTTTTCCTTGATTATTTCCTCGTAGGTATTGTCGTAACTCTTTCTTCATCGTGGCTTTCTGGGAGGCCAATAATTTTTAAATTTTCTCTCCTGGATATATTTTTCCGTTCAATTGTTTTTCCAATTAGTTATTTTACATTTTCTTCTATCTTTTTATTGTTTTGATTTTGTTTGACTGATCCTTACTGTCTAACACCGTCATTGATTTCTATTTGCCCAATTCTAATCTTCATCAAATTGTTTTCTTCAGTTCACTTTTGCATCTCATTTTCCATCTGTCCTATTTTTCCTTTTAAGGAGTTGTTTTTTTCCAGTTTATTTTGGTAGTTCCTTTTCCACCTGTCCAATTGTTCCTTTTGAGGAGTTATTTCATCCAGTTAATTTTTGTACTTCCTGATCAATTTGTTCAATTTTCCTTTTGAAAACGATGTTCTAGGGAAGGAGTCAAGATGCAGAGTATAAAGATTCACATATGCTGGGTCTGAACCCACAGCCCATGCATCTCCTGTAAAAAGAACTCCCAACAAATTCTGGAAGAGTGAAACTCATACAGCAACAGAGTGAAGGAGATTTCCGTTCTAGAGAGCACTGAAAAACCGATTCCAAAGGTCCGTCGCACACTGGACGGGAGCAGAGCCCAGCCTGTTCCTGGCCACATGGCAAAGAGAGGGACAGATCGGCGCAGGCTTCAGGGACAGAATCTCCAGTGGCCACGAATCTACCTTCACCCACAGACACACAGGTCAGTGAGAGACTTCTGGGCTGGCCAAGAGGAGAGCGGGGTGTCCCCATAAATCAGAACCTCTCAGGAGGCAGCAGCAGAGGCAATGGTGGTCAGAGGTTCCCGGAGCAGGCAGGAGCTTGGTAGAAGCTCCATTACTGAACATCTCCACATAAACCCCTTGAGGGAACTGAGCCAGGGAGGCGGCAATGCCCCCACCTGAGAACCTGATTTAATGCTACCCTGAATAGCAGCTGGCCAGCCACTGGAAGCCCTGAGGCTGGGGAGTAACATTTGAATCTCACACCACAAGCACTAGCTGGGTAGATCTGGGTGGGGGTGGAGGGGAATCTCACAAGGCAATTAACTGGCTAGAATAATGCCCAGAAAAGGGAAAAATATAAGACCATAGAGGGTTACTTTCTTGGTGATTAGATGATTCCCCTCTTCCTTTCTGATGAGGAAGAACAATGATTACCATCAGGGAAAGAAATAGGAGTCAAGGCCTCTGTATCCCAAACATGTGAAACAGATGTACAATGGGCTTAGGACATGGAAGAGCTCAAAAAGGATTTTGAAAATCAAGTTAAACAGGTGGAGGAAAAACTGGGAAGAGAAATGATAGAAATGCAAGAAAAGCACGAAAAACGGGTCAATACCTTGATAAGGGAGACACAAAAAAATGTTGAAGAAAACAACACCTTGAAAAATGGGCTAACTCAATTGGCAAAAGAGGTTCAAAATGCCAATGAGGAGAAGAATGCTTTCAAAAGCAGAATTAGCCAAGTGGAAAAAGAGGTGCAAATGCTCACTGTAAAAAATAGTTATCTCAAAATTAGAATGGAACAGATGGAGGCTAATGACTTTCTGAGAAATCAAGAAATTACAAAAAACCCGAAAGAATGAGAAAATGAAAGATAATGTGAAATATCTCATTGGAAAAACAAATGACCTGGAAAATAGATCCAGGAGAGACAATTTAAAAATTATGGGACTACCTGAAAGCCATGAGGAAAGGAGCCTAGACATCATCTTTCATGAAATTATCAAGGAAATCTGCCCTAATATTCTAGAACTGGATGGCGAAATAAGTATTCAAGGAATCCACCGATCACCACCTGAAAGAGAGCCAAAAAGAGAAACTCCTAGGAACATTGTGGCCAAATTCCAGAGTTGCCAGGTCAAGGAGAAAATATTGCAAGCAGCTAGAAAGAAACAATTCCAGTATTGTGGAAATACAATCAGGATAACACAAGATCTAGTAGCTTCGACATTAAGGGATCGAAGGGCATGCAATAGGATATTACACAAGTCAAAGGAACTAGGACTAAAAGCAAGAATAACCTATCCAGCAAAACTGAGTATAATACTTCAGGGGAAAATATGGTCTTTCAGTGAAATAGAGGACTTTCAAACATTCTTGATGGAAAGACCAGAGCTGAAAAGAAAATGTGACTTTCAAACAAGAATGAGAAGAAGCATGAAAAAGTAAACAGCAAAGAGAAGTCAGAAGGGACTTACCAAAGCTGAACTGTTTACATTCTTCTATGAAAAGGCAATATTTGTAATTCTTGAGACTTTTCAGTTTCTGGGTAATTGGTGGGATTACACACACACACGCGCACGCACACACATATACATACTTGCGCGGACACACATACACACATGCACACACACAGAGGTAGAGTGCACTGTGAATTGAATAGAATGGGATCATATCTTAAAAGAAATCAAGGTAAACGGTGAGAGAAAATGTGGGAGGAGAGAGCGTGAAATGGAATGGGGTAAATTATCTCTTATATAAGAGGCAAGCAGGAGACTTTGTAGTGGAGAGAGAAGAAGGACAGCTGAGAAAAAATAACATGATGTTTACTCTCATCACATTTGACTAATGGAAGGAATAAAATGCACACTCATTTTGGTATGAAAATCTATCTTACGATACAGGAAAGTGGGAGAGAAGGAGATAAGCAGTGTGGGGGGGATGATGGAAGGGAGGGCAATGGGAGGGTGGTGAAATTTGACGGCAGCACTCAGGGAGGGGAGGATCAAAAGGAAGAATAGAAATAATGAAGTGTTGGATAGCAGGGAGGGAAATATAGTTAGTCTTACACAACATGACTATTATGGAAGTCATTTGCAAACTACAGAGATATGGCTTACATTGAATTGCCTGCCTTTCTAAAGGGAATGGGTGGGGACAGAGGGATGGGGAGAAATTGGAACTCAAAGTTTTAGGAACAACTGTCGCGTATTGTTCTTGCTACTAGGAAATAAGTAACACAGGTAATGCGGAATAGAGATCTGGCCCTGCAGGACAAAAGAGAAGATGGGGACAAGAGAAGGGAGTGATGATAGAAGAGACGGCAGATTGGTGATAGGGGAAATTAGAATGCTTGCTGTATTGGGGTGGGGGCAGGGGACAAATGGGGAGAAAATTTGGAACCCATAACTTTGTGAAAATGAATGTTAAACCTTAAATAAATGAATTTATATTGGAATAAAAATAAATAAATATATAAATGAATGAATGAATGAATGAATGAATGAATGAATGAATGAATGAATGAATTCCACATGTGGAATGCCGAAAAAAAAAAGAATAAAGAAAAAAAAATTTATGTTCTCATCAGTGAATACTTTTTTTATACTTCTAAAATCATTGGCCGGTTTTTCTTCTATTTCTTTCTTCAGCTGTTCCAGGAGAGATCATGCGAGCAGTTCATAGACCCTTATGAAGTCTCAGATGGAAGTACTGTCTCACCACTGATGTCTTTGGTAAATATTTTGTTCTTTAGGCTTTGTCCCCATAGAATAATTCTACGTTTTTTTCGTGCTTACTTTGCCTTTTATTATCCATGATGGTTATTTTGTGTTGTGACTTCTGGTTCTTTCGGTTAGAAGCTGTGGAACTTGGTGATGAGCTGACTTGTGTGAAAAAGCTAAGAGCAGGTTTTGTTTTATGTTTCCCAGAACAGCCCTGGGGTTAGCTTCTTAAGTGTGGGAGATAAGTGGTCTGTTCAGGGGAGATCTCCTCAGCTGAACTGAGGCAAAGGGAAGCTCAGGGGATCTTGTTCCAGCTGCCCTATTTTCTTCCTGTTTCCCCTGTAGTGCTAAGACATACCTAGATCCTAGTGTGAGTTTCCACCCCTCCTGGGGTTCCTATCCTCACTCTGAGGCTTGCCTGGTTCCTAGTGCGTTTCCTTTTCCCTGGGTCCCCTTTCCTTCCAGTTTTGCTCTGCCACAGTAGGACGAAACCTCCTTAGTTATTCTTCTAGCCTCAGGTGTTATGAGACTATTAGCCCCCTCTGCTGGTTTCTCTGATCCAGGATTTTTCTGAGGAAATATTTTATGGCTCTTTCAAGATCATCAGGAGGGGAGAGGAGAGCACGTACTGATCACTCCACCATCCTGGCTCCTGGAAGTTCAAGTAGGTGACTTACAGACCTTTAGTATGTGGGCTCAAAATCTCAAGAGCTGCTATGATGGCATCTGTCACTCAACTACTGTTACCAGCTTGGCTCTGTTGGTCTCTCTCCCTGGGCTTAGGCTCTGTTTCTTCTGCCTGCTGCTATATGAGATTTCCCAGGGCCCTCCTGCTCTGCTGCATTGGACGAGCTGTGCTGTGCACTGTGGGCTCACCCCCCTGGAACAGATCCTTCCTGTGGACTTTCGAGTCTGTTCTGGGCTTTGAATCTGCCACATTTTGTATCCTCTTGGAATCTACACCTCCAAAATTTGGTGAGATTCTCTTTTTAGAAGTATCAGAAGAAGTGTTTCCAAGAGCTTAGGTGAGTTGTTGCTCTCACTCCACCACCTTGGCTCTGCCCCTCAGTTTTGTTTTTGTTTCCCCCCCCCCGGTGAGTTCATTGATGGCTTTGTCAATATATTTTTCTGAGACGGAGTTATTTAAGTATTCAGCTTCCTCTTCAGTTAATTTGTGCAATTTACATTTTTTTAAAATAATCATCCATTTCATTTATATTTTCAGATTTATGGGCATAAAGTTAGGCAAAGTAATTTCTAATTATTGTTTTAATTTCCTCGTCTTTGGAGGTGAGTTCACCCTTTTCATTTTTGATGTTGATAATTTGGTTTTCTTCTTTCTTTTTAAAATCACATTGATAAATGTTTTATCAATTTTGTTGTTTTTGTTTTTGCAAAATCAGTTGTTAGGTTTATTTATGTGTTGAATAGTGTCCTTAATTTCAATTTTAATCATCGCTACCTTGTTTTCAATATTTCTCGTTTGGTGTTTACTTGGGGATTTTAAATTTCTACTTTTTCAACTGCATGCTCAATTCATTAATCTGCCCTTTCGCTATTTTGTACATGTTTACCTGCAAAGATATAAAGCTTCCCCTGAGAATTGCTTTTTTCACTAACCTGTAACATTTGGTTGGTTATCTCATTATTTTTGTTCTCTTGAATGAAGTTGTTGATTATTTCTTTGATTTTTTATTTATCCTACCTATTTTTTGTACTGGATTATTTAGGTTACAATTAATTTTTGGTCAGATTTTTATGACCTTTTATTACATATAATTTTTAATGGATGATGAACTGAGACGGATGCATTGACTGTCTCTCCACTTCTGCACTGGATTGTGACGTTTCTATGCCCTAGTATGTGGTGAATTTTTGTATATGTGCCGTGGATCACTGAGAAAAAATAAAATCCTTTCTACAGCCATTCAATTTTCTCCAGAGATAGATCATATTTACCTTCTCCAGAGTTTATCAACCTCCTTAATTTCTTTCCTCTTTAGTTTGAGGTTAGACTTATCAAGTTCAGAAAGGGGGAAATTGAGGTCCCACATCAGTATAGTTTTATTATCTCTTTCTTCCTGTAACTCCCTTAACTTGTCTTCTAAAAATTTGGATGCCAAACCACTTGGAGCATACAGTTTAGTAATGATATTTCTTCGTTGTCAATGGTGATTTTTAGCAGGATACAGTTTCCTTACTTATCTCTTTTCATTAGTTGTATTTCTGCTTTTGCTTTGTCTGATATTAGGATAGTTACTTATGCTTTTTTAAACTCAGATGAAGCCAACCTATTCTGTTCCAAACTTTTACCTTTACCCTATGTGTATCTTCCCCACTTCAAATATGTTTCTTGTAAATAACTGATTGTTGGATCATGGTTTTAATACATTCTGCTATGTTTCTTGGTTTTATGGGAGAGTTCATACCATTCACATGCACAGTTATGATTACTGTGTCTTCCCCTCCATCCTCTTTCCCACTTTTGGTTCTTTTCATTCTCCTTTCTCCCTTCCCCTCCGAAAACAAGGTTTAATTGTTGACTACCACCTCCCACAGTCTTCCCTTCCTTTTTTAATACCCCTCCTCTTGGCTCCCCTCTACCATTATAGCTTCTTCCCACTCTTTTAAGTTCTCCTCCCCTTTCCTTTCCCCTCCCCCTCCTACTGCCTATAGAATTAGTTAGATTTACATGCAAAATAAAGTTTATTGAACCCACCTTGAACGAAATCAGGTAAGAGTCTATATTTAACAATGCTCACCTACAGTCATTCATTCCCTCTGCTGTAAAAAATAACACCTTGAAAAATAGCCCAACCCAACAGGCAAAAGAGGTTTTAAAATCAAGAGGAGCATAATGTCTTCAAAAGCAGAATTAGCCAAATAGAAAAGGGGGTTCAAAAGGTAACTGAAGAAAAACAGTTCTTATAAAATTAGAATGGAGGAGTTGGAAGGTAATGACTTAATGTGAAACCATGAAACTACAAAACAAAACAAAAAAATATAAAAAAAAGATACTCTTTGGAAAAACAACTGACCTGGAAAATAGATCCAGGGGAAACAATTTAAAAATTATGCGACCACCTGAAAGCCATGATCAAAAAGGGAACCTAGAAATCTTCTTTCATGAAGTTATCAAGGAAAACTGCCCTGATATTCTGGAACACGAGGGCAAAGCAAATATTTTTTTTTAATTTTTATTTTATTTATTTATAAATGTTCTACAATCACTTCCTTAAAATTAAGATTTTATACCCCCACACTTCCCCCCCTACCCCCCTCCCTCCCCATGACAGCATACAATTCTGTATAGGTTCGACATATACTTTATGGCAAAGTAAATATTGAAAGACTCCACTGATCATCTTCTGAAAGAGGTATGAAAAGAGAAACTCCTAGGAATATTGTGCCCGAATACCAGAGGTCACATGTCAAGGGGAAAGTATCACAACCAGCAAGAAATAAAAGATTTGAGTATTGTGAAAATACAATCGGGATAACAAAAGATCTAGCAGCTTCTACATGAAGGGTTTGAAGGACCTGGAATTCGATATTCCAAAACTCAAAGGAACTAGGATTAAAACCAATTATCACCTACCCAGAAAAACTGAATATAATACCTCAGGGGAAAAAAAATAGTCATTCAAAAAACAGAAGACTTTCAAGCATCCTTGAAGAAAAGACCAGAGCTGAATAGAAAATCTGAATTTCAAACACAAGAATCAAGAGAATTATGGAAAGGTATACAGGAAGGATAAATCATAAGGGACTTACTAAAGTGGAACTGATTACATTCCTACATGGAAAGATAATATTTGTAACTCCTGAAATTTTTTTCAGTATTTGGGTCATGAAAGGATTATACAAACACACATGCATACATCCATCCATGTGTATATGTGTGTGTGTGTGTGTGTGTGTGTGTGTGTGTGTGTGTGTATAGACAGAGAGCATGGAGCAAGTTGAAGAGGAAGGGATCATCATGTCTTAACAAAGTAAAACTAAGAGGTGAGAGAAGAATATATTGGAAAGAGAATGGTAGAAATCAAATGGGGCACATTATCTCATAAATGAAGCAGGAAAAAGCCTTTCCAATGGAGGGGAAAAGTATGAAGATGAGAGGGAAAAGGTTACTCTCATCACATTTGGTTTAAGTATGTAATAACATGCTCATTCAATATGGTATGAAAATCTGTCTTACACTACAGAAAAGTAGGAGAGAGGGGAAAAATTTGGGTAGTTGGAATGATAGATGAGAGAGCAAGTAGAAGGAAGGAGTAACTAGAAGTAAATAGCTTTGGAGAGGGACAAGGTCAAAAGAGAGAATAGAATAAATGGGGGCAGAATAGACTGGAGGGAAACGTAGTTTGTCTTAGGCAACATGACTACTATGGAAGTCTTTTGCAAAAGTACACATATATAGCTTATATTGAATTGCTTGAATTCTCAGTGTGGATGAATGCGGAGGGAGGAAAAGAGAGAAGTTGGAACTTGAAATCTTAGGAACGAATTTGGAGAACTGTTTTTGCATGCAACTGGGAAACAAGAAATACAGGCCATGGGGTACAGTAATCTATCTTGCTCTAGAAGAAAAGAGAGAAGGTGGGAATAAGGGAAGGTTGGTGTGTGATAGAAGGGAGAGCAGATTAAAGGAAGGGGTAATCAAAATGCATGACTTTTGAAGTGGGTAGATGGGAGATTTGGAACTAAAAATTTTGTTGAAATGCATGTTTAAAATTAAAAATACATAAATGCACATCAAAAAATAAAAATAAAAAAGAATGTATTTGTAGAGTCCATAAAAAATTGCCTGCCACCTAGGGGAAGGAGGGGAACAAGACTTAAAGGCTTACGGAATATGGTTGTAGAAACCAGAACACAAATAAATTCATTTTATAAAAGGAAAAAAATGTCATTGTTCAGTCACATCTAATTCTTTATAATGCTACGTGGGGATTTCTTGCAAATCTACCGCAGTCATTTCCTTTTCCTGGTCATTTTAAAGTTGAGGAATTGAGCCCAACTGGAATAAATTATTTACCGAGGACAACATAGACACTAACTAACTGAGACTGGGTTTATATTCAGGTTGAAGTGTCTTCTTGACTGCAGGCATTCTCTATCCACTGTGTCACCTAGCTTTCCATAGATTGACTACAACAATGTAAATGAAAAAAAACAAATGAACAAAGAAAAAAAGAGTGTAACTATGAAATGACTCTTAAGCTACTCCCCAAAGACTTAGAAAAATGCACTTCACTTCTTTACAAAAATGGATAAATATGGCTATGGAATAGCGGTTATACTGTCATATTTTTTAGATGTTTCGTTTTCACAAAAGTTTTCATTGTTTTTCCTCTTTTTTATTTCTATATTTCTTTTGCTAGTTATACAGGAAGGATATGGGAAGGCACATATTTGAGAGTAAATATAACCGAAAAATAAAACAACAGAAAAAAATTTAAAAATCATCTTACTTGCTTGAGGCTTTAAAAATAAAATGAATCCAAGATTATTCAACTAGGACAATTTTGCCTATTTTTATTTTCCTGAGAAAGTACCTCATTGTGATGCTTTCATTAGCCAATAAAATAAATATTTTTCATGAATTATATAATGTGACTAAAGTATAGACTATAATAATAACAAAAACTATTCATTTATATAATGCTTTACAGTCACTCTTTCCTCACAACATCCTGTAAAATACTTTATATTTACTAATTTATTTTTGAGGAAGTTGAATGATTAATCTAGTTAAAGAATAAACTATTAATTCCTTTGTAAGCTGCTGGGTATGAGAGACAGGACTCAAATCCAAGATTCTGAAACCAGTTCTAGGGGTTTTTCTATTTTGCTTCTCTAAAAAACAAGTCCTCTCGTTGGCAAAAATGTTAGTGAAAATGACACATCTACGAATATGTTCTTATGGTTCAATTCGAAACATTTATTGAGCACATACTATTGAAATGACCTTCACTTTGTTCCTCAGATACAAAGACAAACATGAAATAGTCCATTTCCTTAAGGAGTTCATTTTTTGTAACTAACTTTGCATAGATACATCAATACAAGATAATAGTAAATGGACCTGTAATTTTTTTTAACGTAATAAAGTCCCAGTAAGAAAAGTCCTCCTTCCAAAGCATGCAGGCGTTTTTCCTTCAACTTTTAGAAAATTATACGCACACATCCATTCATGTAAATATATATGTCCGTTTGTGTATGCACACACATGAACACAAATTCTTGGAGTGAAAAAAGGTTTCTGAGAGGAGGTGAAAAGTAACATTTGCTCTCAAGGAAGCTATGAATTCTGAGAGGTAGAAAGGAGGAGTACAAATTTCCTAAATGTATGAACCTACTTTCCACACATATTTGTAATAGTAGAGTTCTGATTATATAATAATAATGAGTCACGTGAATGAAAATATGTGTTTGATTTGTTTATCTCCAACTCATTTTGTTTTTATATTTTCAGGCAATAAAACAATATTTTTATTGAATAGAATCATGGCTGAAGTAAGCTGAGTTTAGTATCAATTTACATTGTTGTCTCATCCCTAATGTCCTTGAATATATTAAATAAATCTTTGTGGCCTAGAAAGAAACTTAAGCATTATTTACTCTGAATCTTCATTTTACAGAGTAAAACATCAAAGTCAGTCACTGTTTTTCATGTTTTGGCTTTGCATGACACTAATTACCATCATGCCATGAAAGTAGAAGTTAATAAACACTCATTGAAATTTAAAACTGAATTAAATTACACAAAGTCACACAGTTGCTTAATGACTGCACTAATCAAATCTTTTAGAATTTTCTTAAATAATTGTATTGCTGAGAAGAGCTACGTCTGTCCAATTTGATCATCGTACAATGTTACTGTTACTGCATAAAATGTTCTTAGAGTTTTGCTCACTTCACACTGAGCAGCACTTCATGCAAATCTTTTCATGTTTTTTTCTGAAATCTTCCTGCTCATCATGTCTTCTAGCCTAATGTTCACATAAAACATTAATATACCAAAACTTGTTAAACCATTACATAATTGATGGGCATTCCCTCCATTTCAAAATCTTTGGCATCACAGAAAGAGCTTGCAACTAGCTTCTTATCACTTATCTGTCACACTTACCTTACTTTTTCCCTTTCTTCTTCAATAAAAACAAAATTACACTATTACCATTAACCATTGCCTCAATTTATACCAGCGTAAAATTTGCATTATATATTAAACATAAGGGAAAATCTCTATAAACTTTGCCAATGCTGTATAACTGGACATGAAACTCTCAGCATTTCCATTAATAGTTGTTACTGGTGATAAATATGCTTGACATTGATTTTATTTTTTCCATTGGTTGAAGCATGCTGGGTATCATCAGGAACAGATTTAGATATGTAATGAAAGCACTGTATATTTTATTCACCTATATTCTCATTTCCCCAAATGGGGAAGACATGAGGATTGTGTCGTTGAACATTACTTAAAAACATAAAGAAAAAACAAACAAAAAAATCTAAAGTTAGGAATTCTGAAGATTTTTCCCCTGTGTATTTTATTTAAAATTATAATTATATATATATATATATATATTAGGCAAGAAAAATTTGTCTGATTGGATCCCACGAAGACTATGTCAGTGGATCTTACTTAATGTAGGAAAATATGAGACCATTTTCGTTCTATAGTTAAAAATAGATAAAACTAATATCAAAAGTTGTATAGGAAGAAGTACTTACATAAACTACTTTGGAAATACAAGTGCAATCTATATTACAATAATATTTGTGAAGAAAACACGAAGAAAATCCATCAAATCTTTATCTTGGTTTTGATTAAAAGCCATGATTTTGTTAATAAGAAAAACATTCAGGAATTTACTTCAATAGACCTCAGTATCAATCATATGTGAGGCTACTTTAGCAATTGTGATAAGTTATATCACGCAATCAATTTCAGCAAATACTAGACAATCAAGTACAGGAAAATTATATTTAAAATCATTGTTGATATTCTCGTATCAATTCACAAGTACATCAAAGATAAAGCAACAATATTCTATGCTTAAACAAATGAGTCAATGACAACTACCTTAATGAAACAGTCCTTACAAAGTCATGGCACATATCCATCACACGAAAAAAATCAAATATTTTAACATAAATGATACACTGTCTATCTTTATTAACATCACCAGTAAAACTGCCTCACTCAGTACCACCTTGGAAATTTCATTAGTGTCCACCATTCTGATAAATCTGTAATTAGGATGTGAAATAAGACACTCCTGGAAGCTTTCTTTATGCCATTTCAACTATGACGCAAAATAGCTATTTTTAATGTTGTGTTGGCTAAAATTCAAACCATAATGTATATGTTACTATTTTTAGTGGAGGTGAAGATGGGGGATGAAGGGCTTGAAAAGACCTTCGAAATATTAAAATCCTACAAAAAGAGACATAATTTCTCTACCAATCCAAGTCTTCTAGGTTTTGAGATGCAATCTTCGGTTTTTATTGGTTTTGTTAAAAATCACCATCATCAACATTTTTTTCCCATTTTTCTTGTTTAAAATCCCACTGATAACTTGTATGAGCTTCCTTTGTTCTTGACAATTTTCATGATCTCCTATTCCTATTCTAATTATTTTCCTTATTTACTTTTCTAAATGACATCTTTTTGGTATCAATATCTGATTGTATTCTTTAACATGTTGGTTAATTTTTCCTCTTTTAATGTGACTAACTGTGCAATCAATTTTCCCTGAGAATATTTCCCCTGTGTTTCTTACACCATACAATGATTCTGAATTCAATAAAATGAATAGATTTATAATGTATAGCCTATTACATTGCTATTCCATCAGCTACTCCAAAGTCAATTTCATCATTGCACCACATGTTAACTCTCTAAAGGTCACATGCATCTTTTATGTCAGGACTTCCCTGTTTGAAAATATATTTTTCACTCTGTATATGAAGCTATTTCAGTTCTTCTTCTCTTCTACCCTCAAATCTATCTTCAAGAACTTTACAGTAGAGTATTAAACTGATTATCAAATAATTTCTTTCACATAGATGGAAAAATCATAAAATTTTCCGTGCTCACAGGCCTCCATAGCTCTTATTATTGATAAGTTTTGTCTTTTATACATATGATGTTATTTTTTCTCAATAATGAATATTATCTCCTTTCCTATTATTTATTTTAAATCATTATTTTCTTTATACGTACCAGAGGCATCATGTTAAATTTAAAGAAAATTCACTTGGAAACTATCACTTTCTCCCACTGAAATTAAAGTTTGGCATCTGGTTTTGTGTACACCAAATTGAGTGAGGTAAGACGGTCATTATGAGTCTTTATCATGTTGGAAATTAGGATTCAATATTTGGTGATTTTGTAATTGAATAAAAGAAGAGCTAAAGAAAAATATAAATAACACAATGTTGCACAGACTCTATTCCGCTCAGTTTTTACTTTAAATTACATTTAGAATGGCTCAGAAAGATAGGATCACTTTTCCCTTTTGGGACAAGTATGTCTCATGGAATGCATATGATCAATCTATTTTTAGAATCATTTGTATTTATATGAACCAAAATGAATACTATTTTATATTGTACATAAAATAGAGCATGCTATTGAAGAACGGGATGTACAGCAAATACTGTCTTCCATAAATGTCTAATTGCATTAAGTAAAAAGGCTGATTTCTTTTATCCTTTACAATTCCCATTCTTTATTAATAGGGGAAAATATTGGTTAACTAGTGAGTATTTTGAATGAACTAAAATATGAATGAAAATTATTTATTAAGCACTTACTATAAGTACTTCTTATGTGCAAGAGGGATAACTAGGTGGTGTATTAGATATAGTGTATGCACCGGAATCAGGACAAACTTATTTCAAATCTGAGCTCAGATACTTACTAGTCATATGACTCTGGGAAACTCACTTAACCTTGTTTGGCTGAGTATCATCATTTGTAAGATGGCCAGGACAAGGAAATGGCATACTACTCCATTATCTTTGTAAACAAAACTTTAAATGGGCCCATGAAGTTTGATACAACTAAATGATTGCACAATAACATATGTTAGGAACTATGCTGAAGCATTGAGACATGAATACAGAAGCAATTTCTTTTCCTTTTCCTTGAAGAATTAACTTTCTAGACCATGAGGACAGAGAAAGAGGAGTGAGATCTCAGGAAGGTTATTACAGTATGGTAAGTCACAAAGATATTGAGTGCAGAACTAAGGTTTCAGTTCCTCTCAGTCACACTCTTTGGTGATTTGCTATAGACGGTCATGCAACAGTAAGAGTTAAAATGGAACAGTATAAAATGGTTCTAATGAAGATGAGGGCTCAGGGAATACAAAATGTCCTAAACATGAAAGGCCCCTTTGACTCATCTAGATTGTATTTACTCCTCTCTATTTCCATTGTGATAATAAATTTAATTTGATTTCACATTGGAGGTGATTCAATTCAATGATTCCATTAATTGAAATTTCATCAATAAGTTGCAATGCTATTTAAAAAACAAAAAGTTGGGGGGTGAGGCAGAGCCACGATGGCCAAGTGAGAACAAACACTCACTTAAGCTCTCAGATAAACTCCTCCAGATATTTCTATAAAGAAAATTTGAATGGATTTTGGAGGAGCAGGATCCAATAAGAAACAGACTGTGACAGATTCACAATCCAGGACAAAGTGGAAGGTTGATGGGAAGGATCTGTTGCATGAGGCTAGAGGATCACACAGAGCACAGAGTACAGGCTGTACCAGCGTGGTCTGCACCATACTAGGGAAGAACAGGAAACCCCAGGTGGTCTGAGTCAGCAGCCACATTGGAATCTAAAATGTATCAGTCCTGAAAGGGAGTCCAGCAGAACTGAGTGAAAGAGAGCCATGGAGCCCCAGGTACCTGCAGCAGCTGCTCCTGAGATTCTCATCCCGCGAAATAAATCACCAACTTGAACTTCTGGAGGCCAAGATGGCAGAGTCATCGATAAATGCCCTCCCTCTGCCCTTATTGACCTTGAAAGACTAATAAAATATTTCTCCAGGAAAAGTCCTGGAAGAGTTGCATAGGTCAAAGGGATAAACAGTCTCTTAGCACAATAAGGCTATGAAAAGCACTAAGAAAGGTCCCTATTGCCATGGCTGAAGGGGACCAGTACAGGACCAGAATTGTCCCAGACAGCTCCACCTCATTAAACCAGGAGGAGATCCTGAGCCTCGAGGGGTAGAGCCTGTAACAGCCAACATCAAGACTCCAGGCATGCCTCAGCACCCCAGAGGAAACAGGAAGACACTAGAGAGATGCGAAAGGAGATGCAAAAGTGACCTAAATAAAGCAATTTGATAAAAATTAAAATCAGGCAAGTAGAAGCTAATGACTATGTGAGACATCAAGAATCAATCAAATAGAATATAAAGAATTAAAAGATAGAAAAAATTTAAATATCTAATCGGAAAAGCAACTGACCTGGAAATTAGATCCAGGAGAGAAAAATCTAAGAATATTGGTCTACCACAAAGTTGTGATGAAAGACAGAACCTTGAAACTATCTTCCAAGAAATCAAGGAAAACTACCCAGACGTCCCAGATCCAGAGGAGAAAACAATCATCCAAAAATTACACTGTTCTCCTCTTGGAAAGGACCCCAAACTAAAAACACCAACGAATATCATTGCCAAATTCAAGAACTATCAATTGAAGGAGAAAATATAGGTAATCATAATAGTCGTATTGTGTAAGACTAACTATATTTCCCTCCATCCTATCCTGCCCCCCATTGTTTCTATTCTCTCTTTTGATCCTGTCCCTCCCCGAGTGTTGACTTCAAATTGCTCCCTCCTTCCATTGCC
>CM053769.1:635291693-635305058 GCA_028658325.1 Potorous gilbertii
TTCTTTCTATATTTCATCCCACTAAAATGGAGTGTGCTAAATTTATTCTTGTCCCACTCGGTCTTTAGGATTATATTATTTTGCTTCCAATTATTTTTAGAAAGTGCTTCAAAGATAGTTTATTGAATGTTATTTTATTGCATTACTGTGTGGAAAAGGTGCATTTAATATTTCTGCTTTTCTGAATTTTTATGATGATTTTATGACCTAACATATGATCATTTTTTGTGATATTTCCATATGAAGTGACAAATAGGCATACTCCTTTCTATTCACTTTCAACATTTCAAAAGGCCTATAATATACACCTTTTCTAAAATTATTTTCATGTCCTTTATTTTTTTAAGTTTGTGGTAAAACTCCTTTAGATCTTAGAAGAGTAAACTGAGGTATCATTCTGACATAAATTTATTATATTTTTCCTTCTATAAATCACGACTTTCCCTTCAGGAATTTGTTCACTATACCATTTGGTTTATATTGGTTCAGTTTTGATACTACTTCATTATATATGATAACTTTTAGTAAAATGAAGTTTCCCTAAATATCTCTTTTAATAGAGTCTACTTTTGTTTTTGCTTTGTCTATAATCATGATTTCTACTGACTTTTTATTTCCTAACGTTGTACATTCTGCTTTATCTCCTTATTTCAACTCTGTGTGTATCTTTCTGTTTCAGCCATGTCTCTTGGCAATAATATAGTTTTGAATTTTGATTTCTAATCCATTCTGCTATCTGCTTCCATTTTAAGTGTAAATTAGGCTCATTCCCATTCACAGTTATGATTGCTATTTGTCTATATTTTCTCCATCCTATTTTTCCCATTTATCCTTCTCTTTTTTTAACCCTGTCTTCTCCTCAGAGACCTACTTTCTTTCTTAAAAATGCCTCCCTTAATCTTACCTTTCTCTTAGCATTCTCTTCCTTGTTCTAGGCCCTAATCCCTCTTACTTCCTTGCTGGCAATTTCTCTACCCAAGTATGTGCTCATATGTTTTCTTCCTTCCTTTAGCCAGTTCAGATGAGAGTTTCAACCCTTGCTCTCTCCCTCATTTTCTTCTCCTTTATAAAGATTCTTTCTTGTTCACCTCTTTTATATGAGACAATTTTCACTATTCTTTCTACCCAACAACTGGGGAGAACAAACTAAGATTTAAGGAAAGAGAGGGATTTTGATCTATTCTGATGAAACCACTAGAGCTGAATAGGAAACAACACATAAACACAACTCAAGGGAAGCATGAGTGAAGAAGCATCTAATTGTACTCAGTGCTGATATAAGATTTCCCTGGAATCTCTTTCTGACTGGGTATTTAGTTCCTTTGTCAACCCTCGAAATTGGGCTTTTGGGTGCTGCTGCCACCATCAGTGCTGTTTCTGTACTTTGTGCTCCTGGCCAGGTGTTGCCCCAGTGTGTGCAGATATCTTTCTCTTCCTTAGCAGCTCTGAAGTGTGTGGGTTTGTGCAGGTGGATGTTAGAAGGAATAACGAATGGTTCATTAAGACTTTTAATTGGCTTTCCTGCCCATAATTCAGTTTGATCCATTTTTACTTCATTTTAGAATTTGTGTGATTTGAGAATTTGGCAAAATACCACTTTCCTCTGCCATCTTCACTCTGCTCTCAGTAATGTTGCATTTAGAGTCAGAATGCCCCTTTCAAAGGATCATCCTATTTAAATTTTATGTGAGTTATTTCTATTCAGATACACATACAGAGAATAATACATACATATAAAATATGTGTATTTTATTGTACATATGTATATGTTTATACCCATATATGCTTGTGTGTAATTTCAAAAATAGAAAACATTTAAAGTTCTTGTGGGAACTGATAGAAGAAAGACCCTCGTCTCTTACTGTAAAACTTTCTTTATGGAAAAAAAAAAGGTATTAAGAATGAGGCTATGTACCGTAAATAAAAAGGTACAAAATGTAATTAGTAATTATTCATTTTAAAATTTACAAAATAGATTAAAGACATTTTCTCTTGACTGCGTAAACTCAAAGTGTCAAAAACAACAGAAAATATTCTGTATGAATTGTCTTTGAAGATTTAATATATTATTTGTTTACCTAAGTAGCTAAGCTACTCTTTCAAATATCCATATAATGAACAAACGTTTATTATATCTGACTAGTATTTATATATTATTGTATTATATTATTTTTTATTTATTAAGTCTAGTAGATTCGAGGAATATAAAGATAAAAAATAACATCCTCTGGAAATTTATATTTTACTGTGGAATTATGCTATGCCCATAGAAAAGCATGATATAAGGTGGAGTGATGCGGCAAAAGGGAAAACTATGCAAAATCCTCTAGGAAATTTGGCAGAAGGGAAACAAAAGAAAATTTAAAAAGGAAACAAACAACCCAATAAAATACCAACTGTCATGAGATAGTTTTTTTAAGGATCAGCGACTGTCTTGAATGCAGAGAAAGCTTATGAAAAGCAAAGACCAGGATGAGTGTATTCCAAATGTAGGATATGAGTTACCAGAATGGGCAGCAGTGGGAAGGTTTAAAAAGAGACAGAGAAGAATTTATAATTCAGTTTGTGCTTGAGTTTGGAGCTAACAAATGAATATAATTAAGAATGATTTTAAAGCGTCTTTAATTCTTTAATAAGCATACTACATACTAAGAATTTTACTACGTGCTAGAGAAACACATAGTATAAGAAGATATTCCTTACTTTCAAGGAACTCATACCAATTAGCAGATACAAAAGAACAGAATTTAGAAATGCCTGCAGGTCCTAAGGGTTCAGTAGCAGAGTGGATGACTAAACTCATGATTTCTTATGCAACATGATATTGTCTATTTGCTTAGGGTGTCTGGAGGAGATAAATCCCTAAATATCATTGAATATTGAGGAGTGTATCAAGGAGTGAGAACCGAGTGAGAATGAAGATGAGTGAGTCTGGGTCAGTGTCCAACTCAGAAGGGAAAAAGAATAGAAGGAAATTGTAGAAAGATTGGGGTGAAGTTTGAATAAAATTGAAGGGGAGGGTGGAAAGTTGGCCTATTGTAGCACCAATGCAATATTCATAGTGTCTACATTGGCAATGAATATTCTGTCACAATTCTGAATTGTGAAATGCAACAGATTTTCCACATGAAAGACAGAACCAAAACATTTATTCAGACACCATAAAGCAAAATCCATCATAGCAACAAAAATCTATACATAAAAACAATTCAGAGGACATCACCATCCCCAAGTCTTCCCCTGCTCGGCTTCCCCCAAACCAGCTCCCTTAAACAAATGATAAACAAATTGTCTCACTCATTCTAGCCAGTTAGCTGTTTGTCTGCATTCTTCCCAGTTGTCAAAGCTCTTTGACTAACTACCTCTCAGCTCTGCTCTAGCACTTGTCCCACTCATTCAGTAAACTCCTCCCATCACAGGCTCCATGTGAGTCAGATTTCCATGTGACCCAGGCAGGTCACAAGGGCCTATTAATGGATAGGAAAGATCTTCCCATTAACAAGCAAAATTATATTAACAATAAGCAAAAATATATTATCGATGCATTCAGTTGACACCTAAAATTGAAGGTGGTGGAAAGTATTGTTAAACATTGTAACATAAATATGAAATAAAATGTAATAATATAAAATGTATGTAATGTAAAACGTAATTAATGTATAAAGTGAATCTAATTTAGAACCAGTTGTAAAGGGTTTAAGAAGACAGCCTAAGAACTGTGAATTATATTAGAGAATTAATAGTGAGCAAAATAAGTTTGGGAAAACACATTACTTACCAGACAAGTTCCAGAGCAAAACATATTACTACAACTAGAGTTAAAGAAAACAGAAAAGGTATTAAATAATGAACTACATTGAAGAAATAGGGTCACAGGATCACAGGATGCTAGAAGGAATGTTCAACTTTTAGCACACTTTCTTCCCCAGTGATTATATTTGAAAAGATGTATCAACTTAGTTCTCCAAACTCTTGAAAAGTGAAGAGCATAAGATCTTAGATGTCAGTAAGATAACAGGATCTAACTACATTTACAATGTTTTAATAATTATTGCAGTGACTAAAAGGATAAATAATACTATCACTCTGAATAGTCTTAGCAACATTATTTTGAAAACGAACAAATGCTGTGAAAATATATACACAGTTATACAAACATATATAAGTACATAACAAAAATTGTCATGTAATTGTGGTTAACTTCCTAACAAAGATGAGTTAAGCCAGTTCATTGGAAACAGACAATATTGTACTGATCTAGATCTCAAGAATCCAAGATTATCTTATGCCGTCACACAAATCTGGAAAGTAACACTAACGGAGGATATAATTTATAATGGTTAAGTTCCATTTTCCAGAAGCAATGAACACACTATACATTACACAGACAGTAAACCTTTATCAATGAATAAATTCTCCTAGTGACATTACTTAATTGACTCACAAACAGAGTTTCGAAGAGAAAGAAAGTGATGATATTATTTTTAAAACGACCCAAATCTAGTATGTTGTTCATCTGTTATTTTTGGTTCACTTCCTACATTGTGGGTGAATCTCAAAGCTGTATCTTCTATCTCACTTTCTTTACTGGTGAATTTATCCTTTTACAGTTTTATATGGTATCAAGTGGGCCCTCGGGACAATGAATTCTCCGTTGAATTTATTCCCTCAGTGCAATAGGTGTTATCTTAAACCTCTTCTCAACTTTATCACATCACTTCTTTCTGAAACCTTCTGATCCTAAGAGCTCATTGAATTCCTTTAAACATTAATCACAATTTCTTTAGGAATGACTCTTGAAAGAACAAGAGATGCCTAGGTCCATGATACTGCATAGCTGCCTATATGCAGTTTTTTTCCTAAATCAGAGGGACTCCTGAGGTTTGAATTTGAGGAAGGAATTTCATTAAAAGCTAGAGAGGCAAACATTACTTTTTGAATAATGTAAGGAAAATCTCCTTGGAGCAACAGACATGTGCAGAAGTTATTCACCCAGCCTAAGTCTTTATTCCCAGTGCCTTCAAACCTAGTGTCTTTGAAGAATAATCTCTGATTTGTATATTGCTACCATGCCAAGAACTCATTTACTCCTGTTTCATTTTTGACCTACTCTTATCTATATATAACATCTCTGACTTAAACTTTAGCTTATTTTTTCATTAGATATATGACTGGGCTGGATATGAGAGATTTTTGTTTGTTTGTTTTTATTTTTGTACCAAATGTTTTGTGGAAAGGAATCAATCTGGTGGGGTAAGTTAACTGTAATCCTCCCTTTGACTAGAATACACACATTTGATGTATGGAGAATAGATGTAATTCCGAATTATGACCCTCTCAGAAATAGAGGGAGGATCAAGCTGCTAACCACAGAGCTACTTCTACTTCTCACACGGATGGAAATCATTACCTCTGTTGGAAAAGGAGTGAGCCAGAACCAGGGGCATACTGGCTGCTTATATGTGCTCACAATAAACACTAGGGAAATTTTCAGGGGGATCATTTACATATCAGAAATTATAAAATGCTGTAAATATTCTATTTTCTAGAGTCTCTCAAATCCTACTCATTGAGTCTGTAATCCAGAAATTCTAATCTCCTTGTTCCTTACTCAAAATACTAATCTCTGGTTATTTTCACTGGCTATCACCCATACTTGGAGTGCTCTCCTTCCTCATTTTGGCCTCCTGGCTTCATCGACATCATTAACATTCCAGGAAGACTTTCCTAGATGCCTTAAATTTGTTGTTTGTCCTCTGTCAATTATTTCCATTTTATCCTGCATATAACTTGTTTCTAAAGAGATATCTGCATGTTTTCTGCCCCACTAGACTGTGAACTCCCCGTAAGGAGGAGCTATCTTTTGCTTTTTTTAAATACCTAACTTACTTAATACCTTACTTAATATCTGGCACATAGTAGGCCGTTAATGAATATTTCTTGACTTACTAGCTAACAATGACTGGAGGTGTGGAAAGAAAAATAAAAGACAGCCATAGACAGATGTCTACATTGAGGGGGGGTTAGCACAATTTTTCAATTGATATTTTAAGGAAGTACTTGCCAACATTTTGTCTATTAAAATGTATTTATCTAGGTCAATATGACACTTGAAATTGAAAAGACTGCTAGAAGTTCAAAAAGCACTCAGTAAAACAGAGTGTACCTTATGTACATTGAATGTGCAGTGAATATGATTCCTGCATCTTCTCCTCTCCTACCATGAGTGGAAGACATTTTGAAAGGAGAAAATTTCAAAAGATCTTTGTTTTTTATTGCAAAATATGTTGACACAGTTGGGATGAAGAAGTAGTAGATAGATTATACTTGTTGTCCTTTCAATACCAAGAATTAATTTTATGATTCTCTGAAACCTCTTTATGGACCAGAAATTTATGGTATATCACAATTACTCAGTGCTCAAGGAGTCTTGTTGGTTAATCATAAGGACATGATCCTAGAGAGATGGGATGAACACTTACATAGTGTTCTCAACAGACCATCATCAATCAATGTTAAAGTCATTGACCATTTACCTCAGGTTGAAGTCAATCCCTTCTTAGCTGAACTTTCAACTGAAGAAGAGGTTTTGAGTGCCATTACACTACTTTCATGTGGCAAAGCACCTGGTGAGATTTACAAGGTAGGGGACCATTGCTCATGCAAAGTTGATTGAAATTTTCCAGGTTATATGGCAAGAGGAGGTTATCCCCCAGGAGTTCAAAGATACCTCCATTTTCCATCTTTCTAAGGGTAAGGTAATAAATAGATTGTCCTGCTACAATCACAGAGGGATCACTCTCTCAGTCATTGCTGGCAAAATTCTTTCTGGACTCCTCGTTAATAGGCTGATCCTTCACCTGGAAGATCGGCATATACCTGAGAGCCAGTGTGGCCTCAGAAAGGACTGAGGAATGGTCGATATAGTGTTTGCTGACTGACAACTCCGGGAGAAATGCCAGGTGCAGAACAGAGGTCTGTACAGAACGTTTGTGTCTCAGAACAAGGCTTTTGATACTGTTACTAATGAGGGCTTATGGAAAATTATGTCAAAATTTGGTTGCCAAGAGAAGTTCATCAATAGTATATGTCAATTTCCTGATGACATGTTTGTTGTGGTTCTGGATAATGGACAAAGCTCTAGTGCCTTCCCAGTCACCAATGGAGTGTAGAAGGGCTGTGTGCTTACTTCCACACTTTCTAACACGATATTTTCAGCCATGTTGAAAAATGCTTTCAATGAGGATAAACTCGGCATCAGGGTCAAGTACCGTACTGATGGTAAGTTCTTCAGTTTTAAAAGGTTACAAGCCAAGACCAAAGTGGAGGGAGTATTGTTACATGAGCTCCTGTTTGTGGAGGATTGTGCACTCAATGCAGCCTCTGATGCTGAGACGCAACGAAGTATGGATCAATTCTCTGCTGCCTGTGCTGATTTTGCCCTAATAATTAACAACAAAAATCACAGGTGACCCATCAGCCACCAGTACACCATCCATAAGTGGAATCATTGATTAGAACCAATGGAGAAGCTTTGAATGCTGTGGATAACCTCACTTACCTTGGTAGTGTTCTTTCCAGGTATGTACACATTGAAAATGAGGTTGATGCACACATTCCCAGAGCTAGTTCAGTGTTTGGGAGGCTCTGAAGAAAAGATTGGAAGAGGAGAGGTATTAGACTGACTAACAAACTGAAGTTCTACAGAGCCTTTGTTCTGACCTCATTGTTATATCCTTATGAAACAGGGATAGTCTACCAGTGCCATGCCAGGAAATTGAATAGCTTCCATTTGAAGTGTTTTATGAAGATTCTAAGGATCACCTGGCATGATGAGGTACCAGACACTGAAGTGCTTTCTTGAGCTGAGGTGCCAAGTATTCAAACTATTTTCAGAGAGCACAACTCCGATGAACTGGCGATATTGTTCGAATGCAAAACGTATGCTTGCCAAAAGACTATTTTACGGAGAACTTGCATGGGGGAGACAATCACATGGTGACCAGAAGAAATGATACACGGACACTCTCAAGGTCTCTCTCAAGAACTTTGGATTTCACTGTGCAATATGGGAGATACTGGCACAGGACCACTCAGAATGGCGTGCCCACATAAGAAAAGGTGCTGTGCTCTTTGAGCAAAGTAGAATTGAGATAGCACAAAGTAAACGCAGGATGCACAAACGTGGAATACCCTTCCCAAATACTCATGCGGACTATCTGTGCCCAGCCTGTGGTAGAGCATTGCGAGCTCTTATTGATCTGATATACCACAGTCAGACACACTGAAATTTCACTTTGAAATGGTGATGTCACTTTGGTCCTCTTTGAAGACAAAGGACAACAACAAACCAACTAACGAATGAAGTTTAGACGGGATGATGTGTTGCTTTTCTTGTGTTTAGCCTGCATTTTCAAACTTCAAACATGTTTGTAAAAGTGAATATCAAACAGGGAACCTAAAAATAACATTTCTATAATGATCATTGGTGTAGCTTTGTGGGTGACATACTGGAGAGAGTGCTGGGCCTGAAGTCAGCAAGACTCTCCTTTGTGAACTCAAATCTGACCTCAGTGACTTACTAGTTGTGTGACCCTGGGTAAGTCAATTAACATTGTTTGCCTCACTTTCTTCATCTTTAAAATGAGCTACAGAAGGATATAGCAAACCATTCCAATATCTTTGCCAAAGAAGCCTCGAATTGGGTAACAAAGACTCAGACATGACTGAAACAACTTAATGACAATAAGGATTATTATATCACTCCTACAAAAATCTTTGGAAAGATAATTTCTGATGGCTTATCTAGTTAATATATCTTTGTGTGTAACAATGTAAATATACAAAAACTTTGAATAAGAATTCACCACGCTGAATTCAGTGCTTTAATTCACTTTCTTGAAGCCTGAAGATATCAAGAGATGACACATTATACTAGAACAAGCAAACAGAAAAAAGAAAAAAAAAAACCTGTTGATTTTACGTCATGAATTTCTTTAAAATGTTGTTATATTCAAAATGATCTATTTTAGTAAAAATGAATCAAAAATGAAATGACAATTTTTTTTTGTTTTAAGGCATATACACACATAAATGCATATTTATACACACACATCTGTAACTACATACTTAGATAAACGCATAAACACCTGGGATGAAAATTTCTCAACTAAGAGATCTGTTAGTCCATCAGTTGGCCTTTATTATTAAGCCCTACTGTGTGCCAGAAATTGTTTTAAATTTTAGAGATAGAAAAGAAAAAACAAAACAAAACAAAGAAAAATAACACGAATAAAAAGAAAAATGTACCTCCCTTCCAGGAACTCAGTGATGAAAAGAAAACACTTCAAATATAAAATTCCAAGGTAGTAAGTAGTTCTTTGAATTTACTTCTCTTTTTGGGCAATATATTAATTTATATCCATTATTCCAAGATACATTTGGCATTACAGGTGGTATATAGAATTAGGCTGCATAATACTGTTAACGTTTGTTCCCCTGTGAAATTACATGTATTCATTTGTCAGTAGTGTTAATTAAATCTAATATATTAATTATTTTTCCTTAGAGCATTTTTCTCATTTCTGTTCACATAGAATATAAAGGGGATCATAAATTTTCATGATACTTTTTAATATTTTTAAAATATCTTAAATATTTCTTATTGTTTGTTACACATTTTCATTGTTAATTTTAATGGCCATTCTCATTATATTCTAATTGTCAGAATGATTTTTCCCTGATATTTTTAGTAGATTCCAGGGTACAGAAGAATTATTTTATCTGACATACAACTTTTATATTCCATGGGGAAATAATCGCTTTAAGTTGAATCTTAAATCTCATGGGAATGTGCAATTAGCTATATGGATGAAGAACTTGAGCACTGAGTTCCTAAAATGCTGGATTCCTGTGGTACCCAAGTTCGGGGTTATTGTAGAAAAATCAAAGAGGGAAAGTTATTCAGCAGCCCTCGAAATAGCACTTCCTCTTTTATGGTCTATGATAAATGACTTTATTCATGACAAATCTGCACTAAATTCTAAAACTTGATAGGAAAAACAAAGTTATAAATTTGTATTTGAGGGAAAGAGGAAATTTTTGGGACCAATTATCTATTATTTTAGCCACAAATTTTATTTACCTAAATATAAAATAAGAAAATGTATTACCTTAGATAGTACCAGAAAGTATTCAGGTCTTCACTCAAGTCACTAAAAGGTAAAACAAATTGTGTACCACTTCTTTCTTTGACTTGTCAAACAATTTAATGTCTCTTCTATTTTCCCGTGTTCCACATCAAAGTAATACAAGAATGTCATTTTAGTTTTGCATGCTATGTCCTTGTTGCATTTTCGTAAGGTTTCACAGCAGTTTATAAAATATGCATTATTTCACCTGCATTGCCACAACAGATCCATGCATATTTGCCCAACTTCTGAAGACATATGTATCCTAAAGACCCAAACTATTTACAAGTTTTTACATCCTGTCAGTGAAATGGATATTTACAAATTGTATTGATAACATTTCTTTAAATTAAAAAAGAAGTTTTATGAACTAAATCTTTTATACTATTTTACAACCAACCTGGCTCTACTCTCTCAGTGGTTATAACTGTCTATTGGGCGGTGGAGCAGTGCTTCTTGGACTAGAGAAAACTGATCTCTGAATTCTCAAACTAATTAATTAGAAACCAATAAATTTTAAGGAACTTCTGGGTCTTAATATTTTTGAATGACTTGTCTTTGAATAAGACCAAACCATGTCTCTGCCACTAATTTGATACTTGGTATTTGCTACTTGTGCTATTTATTTGTATTTATGTTTCTGAGTGAGAGAAGGAGGAATTTTCTCTAGTGAAGCTTGTTTGTGGGGAAGTCTAATGGAGTAAAGACTTGAGGACATCAGTGCTCTCTGGATTAGTGATGTGTATAAACGTTTTTGTTACCATGGTAGAATTGACTTTCGGGCATCTGAACAAATAACTTGTTTTTTTCTTTGAGGAAGAGAGTTATATTTTGTGATTCAATCCGGGAAATATAACTGCATATTCATAGCAGCTATTGTGGGTATCTCATTGATGACACACTTGGTTGGGCAACCAAAGAGATGGTATATTTTCCAGATAGTGGTCCTCGTAGTTATATACCTCAAAAATACACAACTGACATTTTGCTTAGATATAGGGAATATTTTTAAACTAGATAGATTTTGTCAAAAGCAAGTCTTATTGTATTGATGTCCTTACAATTAAACAAATGCAACAATTTCTGAATAAGTAACACAACCGTGTCTGTACCATAATAATTATTAACCTAACATCACAAAGTCAGTTAATCAGTCAATAAACATTTACTAATTACCTATTGTGTACCAGGCACTGGGTTAAGAGTTGATGCTGTAAAGTGTCGTTACAGACAGACCATGTTTCACTGAGGAAAGGACATTTCAAATGGCACTATATTAAACGTGAACATAAACGAAAATAATTATTACATCGTTCAGAATTGTAAAATCTAGTTCATTTCCCCAAATATTTTAGGCATTTTATGTACATCTTGAAGAACTGGGTTAGAAATGGAAAGTCTGTTTCTACAACTGGTAATAAATTCTCCTTTGCACAGACAACATGGTAAGAAATATACTTTCAAATAAATTTGAGGAAAAAAAGCAATGACATCTACTTCCAACTTACCAAGAAAACACTTTTTCATTTTTTACCAGTATTATTTATTCAAAAGCAAAACTTGATAACAAAAAAACGAATCAATAGGAAGCGCTACCTTCTTCACATCAACTGTGAGATAGTTAGTGAGTAGATCAAGTAACAAAATTATGAATAATCAAGAGCATGACTCTTAATGGTTTCCCATCAAAATTATGCAAGCAGCTAAATTTTATCTTAGATCCATGTTCTACTCTGAGGCATAATCATGATCTGGATTGAGAATGGATTATAAAAATTTTATCAGTGAAGCAGCAACTCTGAAAGTTACTCTTAAATTGAAAAAAAATTTGATTTCCAGACAAGGTGGTCATCTCTCTCCTGTTCTTTCCCCAATACTCAGAAGCAAATGTGTCTTTAAGTAATTATTCAAAAGATGGCCCCTTTTTAAAAAAGAAAAAGAAAACTAACAGCAAGAAAAAATCAAATTGGGAGAGGAAGACTCTCTTGTTATTATTGTTTTTTTTTTCTTTTCTTAAAAGGGCCCATCACTTGTGTAACTATTTAACGAGGCCTATTAATTGATTGAGTGTATCTCACTCAAAGTGAGCGTCTGATAATACCTTAGGCTTAAATGGCCAAGGTCCCACATTGCCTCCTGGACCATCTCCAGTGATCTTGATGAATATCAGGCCTCTCTACCCATAAGGCTTTGGGGGAGAAAGTGAGGCTGGTGAATTTGCACAGCCCTCCGTCATTCGAAACAAAGTCAACTTCAAGTCATGTCATCATCTCCCTGTTGTCTTGGTCATTTCTAAGAATGAAGAGCAAACACAGGAAACAATTGAACTCTAAATAAACTTCTAGGTTTTCAGGTAGGTAACACAGAGTAGTAGGTCTTGAACCAGGAAGATACGACTCCAAATTCCATTTCAGACTCTTTCTTAGATATGTGATCCTGAACAAATCACCTTCCTTTTTCAATCTGCTTCCTCATCTAGAAAATAATAATAATAATTTCTCACACTGATTTTGTTAATATTCAATGAGATATCAAGTTTAAAATGCTTTGCAAACCTGAAAATGCTATACTAATGCTAGTAACTATTATCATATCCGAGAAATGAAAAAATAATCCATTCCTCAAATTTAATTATGTATATAATTATTAGAGTTTGACAAAATAATACTGAACAACTACATAAGTCCTAGTAGAATTTGGACTACAATGACAGAATATAAATGTCACTAACATGTTCCCCGGGATTGGGATAAATCTTTACAGCTTTGCACTAGCTTTAATCTCCCATGTCTGTGGAGGATACACAACATAGTTTATAGTTTTTTGACTTAAAGAGGTCATGTATTGAAATTGGTTTCAGTTTCTCAGATTCTAAATCCATTTTAAGAAAATATTTTTGATGAAACAAAATTTAAAATATTTCATGTTGGGACTGAAAAATGGTTTTGCAATGTCAAACCTACCCTGTTAATGTGCCATATCTCATCTTTGTCACATAACTATTATACAAGATATCATTATTGGCAGTGTGAGTAGAAGATTAGTTGAAGAGGATCTTCTGTAAACATCGCTATTTAGTTTTTTGGGAGTTTGAAGAAGAGATCACATTACTGAGGAATGTAAGAGTTTCAAAGATTATAAATACCATTAATATTTTAAAGAAGAAAAAAAACAT
>CM053769.1:635305158-635330010 GCA_028658325.1 Potorous gilbertii
TATTGTTTATAACATGTGATTATGTATATGTATCTTTGTATGCTATTCTAATATATGTATGGTATTCTAATAAAATATAATAATTTTTTAAAAATTACTTCACCCCAAGAAAAAAATAGATAGGAGTTGATTTACACAGTTAAATGTTAAAGGATATTTTTTACCTCTCTAAGCAATTTATTAAATTATAAATTCATTCAAGCAGAAGTTACAGAATTATCAATACTTTCTATATTGAAATATCTTTCATTTTTATTATAGATTCAAAGAGACAGAGAACAAGAAGTCCGAGACAGAATGTAATGAATACGTCCTACTAAGATGGAAAATTTTTGAATGAGAATCTCTAAATGGGAGATTTACACACACACACACACATACACACACACACACACACACACACACACACAGATAGACTTAGATATTCTGTCCAAAGAACAAGCTAGCTAAGATAAAATAGCTTTATTTTCATATGGATTGTTAGGCAATGTGTTGTATTTTTTGGTTTTTGGGTTTTTTTGGGTGGTGTGCTTTTTTTCTTTTTTGTTTGTTTTTGGTCAGAGCACCTCTCTGTCATAACTATCCAATAAATATTGGGGGATTTATGATCTGTGCTGGTGGAAGGAATAGTTTGACTGATAAAGTCGTAGACCTTGGGTGAATTTAAGGAGTAGCTGTTTACTTATGCTAGATTTTAGGAAACTAAATATTCAAATTAAATAGAGTGGGAAAGAAAAAAGGAAAGAGATAGAAATAAGAGAACTCCATAAGGACATCCTTTGTGGAAAGACAAGAGATTATTCCTCCATCAATTTTTATCCATATCAAAATGGGTAAGGGAGAAACATAATATTTCCAAATAGGGTCATATTTTGAGAAAGGAGGTGTTTACGGAAGATAAATATTTTCTTTCTACTGGAGTTCATATGCAAATATACACATACACATGTACACACACACACACACGTGAATGATTGAGACAGTGTGTTTTCGTACTGTTCCCTTAATCGTATGAGGATACATATGTATGTATGGAGAACTGATTATCTTTTCTTTATTTTTCTTATGTGATGAGGATTATAGTGATAATGATGATGGTTAACATTCATATCATCCTTTAAGGTTTGTAGTGATTTAAATATATTATCTCATACATAGTAGAAACTATATGCATATAATATACAAGTATATTTTTAGTCTACAATTTCGCATTTGCAAACAAAATAATTGATATGATTACTCTCTGTTGTTAATTTCAATATGTCCTTCTTTCCTTAGAGTGGACGGACTCTTTTAAGCAAGCAGTCTATCCCTTGTCCTGAAAATTAATATGATCAATTTTATTTTCAAAAGATGAAAATTTTATTTTCAAAATAAGAAAAATAAAAACAGTAATAAAACACAAAAAATACAAATTATGCTTATTTTGTTATTCCCTCAGAGCTAAAACCAAATGCACAGAGCCAACCTCATGTTTTTTTTCTTGTTATTAAATGTGGAACCAATAGAAAAGTTATCTCCTAGAATTTTTTAATAGACCTCAAATGAGGAAGAAACTATTCCTTACTGAAGATAAGATGCTACTTCGGGGTAAATCAAATGTTGGGAAATCTACTTGATTTTCTCTTCATATACATAATAAACTGGATTATTTGCAGCATTATTTGATTTAATAGCTCCTCCCATCATTGAAAAAATAAAATCAAATTGTTCATGTACTTGACAATACTACAGCTATTTGAGATTTGGAGGGAAGACATCATATAAAGAGACTGTTTAATTTAATAACTTATTAATTTAAGTTTCTAAAAAACTCGGAAGTTTTAGTAAAAATTTGCAATGCACTTTCCCAAGAATACCCTAGACAAAAAGATATTTTCATTTGGGTGTTTTGGCTGTGTAACAATTCTTTAAGTTCAAAAATGATGCCCTGGATCTGAGTTGTATATTCATTTGGTGGCATTTCACCAATTAATACCCACCAATAATCCTCATTCATGGTATCTGAAATATGGACAGAACATAACCAATGCAGCTCTGAAATTCTTATCCTAGCTCAATATCTTCTGACCCAGAACAACATGACTTATCTTCCACAAAATTACTGTGAGAATCAGTAGTTTATATGAATAAAATTTTCATGCAGTTCAATAGAAACTCTACTATCTCAAAATAAAGTAGAGATTTTTTTTTAAAAAACGACTACTGAAAATCTAAACTACTCTGACCAAGAACTAACATCCATTTTTTTTCTTCAGGTAAGTGGTATAATAAGCAAAGTTCTAAAGAACATACATTGATCACAGACAGAAAATTTATGTTGGGGTCTGAAACAAAAATGTTCATACAATTGTGTGTTCTGGGGATTATTGTAGTTCAACATTAGCATTTCATTCTTTATTTCCTGTAGCTTTATGCTCCTCTATTTTTAAGAGTTGTGTGAACACATTTCTTTTGCAGTTATAATACATTTTTATACTGAAAGTCTTCCTCATTCCAATGGACAAACAGCAGTAGGATAATCCAAATCAAAATATAAATTTATGAGCCGGACACCAAATTCAGCTTTGATGATGGATCCTGAGAAGCCTTGGTGCAGAACGTGTTGGAAACGAAATTTTATCTTATTTTTGGAAGAGAGAATTGAAAATAGTGGCTTGAAATTTCAATATGAGTTGACAATTCAGCACAGTAACTAGGTTTAGCCCTGATCAATAATTTCATCAATTTGAAAATTTGCCCCTGTTGAAGCTTCCTACACTAATGCTATTGACAACCTATATGTACCTTAGAAGACTGGAAAATTTTCCTGAACATTGATAATTTAAATTTAGGCTTCCTGGGTTCCATAGTCAGTATATGTCAGAGACTGAACATGTACCACCATTCGACTGATTTGAAGACTGATTGAAGACAATCAGATAGTTTTTATGTAACACTACATTAGATTTTAAAGTGACAGATAGTTTTTATGTAACACTACATTAGATTTTAAAGTGCATGTTATAATGACTGTATCAGGCTCTACTCATTTGGCATGAACTGAAGACCATACAGCATTATGTTGACCTACTATACATAAACATTAGACTAAGCATACCTTCTTTACTATATGGTGCCAATCAATGTAGTGCCCAAAATTGAGAAAAATACTCCAGACATGATCTCAACAGGGCTGAACATACTAGGATTATTCAAAGCATACATTTCTTTTAGTCTGTTACAAGATCTGAAATACTATTCTGACTGCCATGTAATTTTGCTGACATTATATTGCTTTCTTAGCTGATAATCATACTTCTTTATTTTGAGTTCCTTCTTTTCCTTTTCTCTTCATTCTTTTCAAAAGCCATTGGTATCATATTTTCTTCTGTCCTTCAATCCCCTAGTCTATGATAATTGACTTGCTGTTAAGACCACCGTCAAATATGGAAGGAATGAAAACAGACAGAAATAAGGAAGGGATGATGAAAGAAGGAAATTTAGGAAAAAGAAGAAGAATGTAAAAAAGAAGAACAATAAGGAAAGCAGAAATAGAGAAACAATATTTTATTCAGTTATTACTATGAGTAAGACAATTGCTAAAGTGTTGGGGACAAAAACCAAAGCAAAAGCAAATAGTCCATTTCTTCAGAGATCATGTTGTAGTGGTGAAAATAAAACAGAAAAAGAGGAGCTGAGAAATAAAGGTACTGTTGATAAGTATATGGAGATTCCCAGAGTGTAAGAAATTGAATCAGAAGTAAGTGACCATGACTGGGTACCTCATGAAATTGTGATCTCAGTGAGGGACTCAACAATCAAAAGAGAGGGCAACATTATGAGAATGCTTAATAAAGCCTTGATCACATGACTCCGTTCTTCTTAACGAGATTCCACATTCAGTATCTACTATACCTTCAGCCCGTCAATCTGCCTATCCCTTATTTAATGATTCCAAAAACACATGCCCATAAATAAAATTGAAATTCCTACTTAAGATTAAGAAAACTATTTAAGATAACTAAAGCCAAGAGTTGATTTTATCAGAAAGAATGGTAAAATAGGTAAATCTTTGGTTAATTTGATTGAAAAAAAAGAAAATCAAATTTCTAGTACCAAAAATTAAAGGATGATTTCACCACCAACGAAGAGGCAATTAAAACATTAGTTAGGATGTATTTTGCCCAATTGCATGCCAAGAAATCTAACAGCCTAAGTGAAATGAATGAATATTTACAAAAATACAAATTTCCCAGATTATCAGAAGAGGAAATAAAATACTTATCGACAATCTAGTAAAAAAGAATTGAGCAATTAAAACCAAATCTCCAGAGCCAAATGGATTTACAAATGAATTCTACCAAACGTCTAAAGAACACTTAATTCCATTACTACATAAACTGTTTCAAAAAACAGATAAAGTGATTCTACCAAATTCTTATTATTACACAAATATAACACTGATACTTAAACCTAGAATAGCCAAAACAGAGAAATAAAATTATAGATCAATTTCTCTAATACACATTAATGTCAAATTTTAAATAAAACATTAGCAAAGAGTTTACAGTAATTCATCATGAGGATAATACTTTATGATCAGGTGGAATTTATATTAATAATGCAGGACTGATTCAATATTAGGAAAGCTATCAGCATAATTGACTATATCAATAAGGGAAGAAACAGAAATCCTCTGATGATATCAACAGACGCAGAAAAAGCTTTTTAGAAAATGAAACCTCATTGCTATTAGAAACACTGGAAAGTATAAGGAATAAATGGAGTCTTTCTTAAAATGATAAATAACATTTATCAAAAACCATCAAAAACCATTATATGCTAGAAGCATTCCCAATAATATCTGAGGCAAAACACCAATGCCCATTATCACCACTATTATTCAATATTGCACTAGAAATGCTGGCTTTAGCAATGCAGGAAGAAAAAGAAATTGAAGGATTTAGAATAACCATTTTGGCAGACGATATGATGGCTTACTTAGAGAATCCTAGAAAATCGATTAAAGTAACTTTTTGAGACAATTAGCAAATTTAGCATAGCGGCAAAGCAAAATAAAACCACTTAAATAATCAGTATTTGTATACATTACCAAAAAACGCACAGCAGCAAGACACAGAACGAAAAATTCCCTTTGAAATAACTGTAAAAAATACAATATACTGGGGGGTGGGGGTTACCTGCCAAGATAAACCATGAACTACATGAACACAGTTACAAAACACTTTTTCACATAAATAACATAATAAAAAAGACAATTTTATTTGAATTAATTTACTTATTCAGGGATATACCAATCAACCTATCAAAAATGACTTTATAGAGATAGAAAAATAACAACAAAATTCTTCTGGAAAAACAAAAGGTCAAGGGAAATAATAAAAGAAAATTCAAAGGAAGGTGGCCTAGTCATAACAGATCTGTACCTATATTATGAAGCTGCAATCATCCAAACTATTTGGTATTAGCTAAGAATTAGCATGGTGGGTAAATTGAATGGAATAGGTTAGGAAATGACATTGTATTCAATGACTATAGCTACCAACCGATTGATAAACTCAAAAACTCTAGCTTCTGAGACAAGAATTCACTATTTAATAAAAACCATTTGAAAAAATGAAAAATACAATGGCAGACACTAAGCATAGACCAACATCTCACACCCCATACCAAGATAAAGCCAAAATGAATAGATGATTCAGATATAAAGGGTGATACCATGAGCAAATTCAGAAGGCAATGAATAGTTTACTTGTTAGCTCTATGGAGAGGAGAAGAATTTAAGAACAAACAAGAGATAGAGAGCATTATGAAACGCAAAATGGATAATTTTGATTACATTAAATGAAAAGTTTTTCACTAAGAAAATGCAAACAAGATTAAAAGAAAAACAGAAATCTGGGAAACAATTTTTAGAGTCATTTTTTTTCCTCAGAAGATCTCCTTTCTCAAATTTATATAGAACTAAGAAAAATTTGTAAGAATACAACTTATCCCCCAATAGATTGATGGTCCCAATGAAGAAATTAAAGCTACCTAAAGATATCTGAAGAAGTGCTCTAAATCACTATTGATAAGAGTAGTACAAATGAAAACAATTCTGAGGCACCATTTCATACCTTTAAGGTTGGCTAATATGACAGAAAAAGGAAGTGGAGATGTGTGAAAATTGGAACACTCATGCATTTTTGATGGAATTGCAAACTGAACCAACCATTCTGGAGAAAAATTAGAAACTATACCCAAAGGTATATATAATTGTTCTTACCCTTTGATCCAGTAATACCACTAATAGACCTCTATGCCAAAGAGATCATAAAACAGTGAAAAGGACCTACAGATACAAAATCATTTATGGCTCCTCCTTTGAATTTGAAATTCAAAGTATGTCCATCATTAGGGGAATGGGTGAACAAATTGTGCTAAGTGGAAGTAATGGAATACTATTTATGTATAAAAAATGATGAGCAGGCAGATTTCAGAAATACCTGGAAAGGCTTACAAAAACAGATGCTGAGTGACACGAGTAGAACCAGGAGAACATTATACACAACAGGAACCTTGTGTGATGATCAACCATGACAGACATAGCTTTTCTCAACAATGCAATGATCCAAGCCAATTCCAAATCCTTATGGAAAATACTATTCCCTTTCAGAGAAAGAACTATAGAGGCTAAATGCTAATTCAAGACTATTTTCTTCACTTTTTTCTTTATGATTTTTCCCTTTTTTATTTTTCTTTTGCAACATGATAAATATGGACACTTTTTAAACATGATTGTACATGTGTAACCTTTTATCAGATTGTTCATTGTATTGCAGAGAGGAGAGGGAAAGTAAGAGGAAGAAAAATATGGAACTCTAAATCTTAGAAAAACGAGTGTTGCAAACTAAATTTTCATGTAATTTCCCCAAAAAATAATTGTAAAAGGAGTTGAGAATACAAGTTGTGTATAAAAGAATAGTATATTCAGAATAAAAAAAATGTTTAGAATGTGAGGAAAATAATCTTGATCCAAGAGTAGTTGATATTTTACATGATGTAATTACTGGGAAAAATTCATATTTTAATTTATTAAGTAAAAGTACAAATCTAATTTTGGAATTCTTTACACATGTCCTTAAATAATATTTTTAGTTATCACACTAGACATAAAGGAAAAAAACGTTGACAATGTTCATTTCTGATAATAATCCCACCCACAGTACTTCTGTTGGTATTTTCCTCCTCCCTCTGCTGTCTTTTCTTTGCACTCATTATTCTATCCCCCAACCAGGCAACCCATTTCCCAATGCTGGAAACTGACTGATACAATTCTTATTATATCCAACCATCAGTCCTTAGGAAGTTCCTTTCTCTGAACCTTTTTACCAAGACAATACTTCATTAAAACTTATCCATCTTGGTCTTCTCTTTTGGAGACCTTGATCTCTCTGCTCTGTACGAGATGATTTATTGTCGTTTTATATAATTTGTTTTTAGCAAGAACATTAGTTTGAAAATGGATTGTTCTTCTAAGGTGACATCATTATTTTACTCAGATTTCTTTTGAAAAATGTCAGTTTCATGAAGAGTTAGAATTTTTGGCACCATTACTCTTTGGCAGGAAATGCATTCTGAGCCCTTTAAAAACTCCCACTTAGATTATCGCCAAATATGTCTGCAGAAAGCCAGAACAGTTTAAGAAAAATCATGTCAAAATTGCTATATCTTTGGGACTTCACAGAAAGAATATTTAATTCATTTAATATATTGACTTTGATTTGATAGCTTCCAAAATTATTTAATTTTATATACTGAACAAAGGACTATTTTCTCCATCAATAACTAGGGCAGTTAAATGGTAACTACGCAGTGGAACAAGAGTAAGAGAAATCAATTATTCCCTATAGAATCGTAGGCTCTCAGACAGCAAGAAGACTCGGGGAGTCCTTTGTCCAGTCCATACTTGAAGCATGAATTGCCGCTACCAAATCCCTGAACAAAAATTCATGCAGATTCTGCTTAAATAATTTTAGTACTACCGTCTGAATACTAAATGTGAAATCGCATTGTATTTTCATAAAACTGTCATTGTTAAGTAGTGTTTTATTGTATTGAGCAGAAATTGAGATTACTATTCCTTTTAGCCATGTTAATATTTTGTATTCAACCTCTTTTCAAATACATGAAAAGAATTATTATATTCCTCAAATCGTTTTCTTCTTTACATAAAAGTCCCTAATTTTAAAAATTAGTACTGTTATGGGAGGTTTTCAATTTACCTTACCAATACGCCCACATCCAAAGCATAAATATTATCTAAACCATTCCTGATATTTAGATCTGATAATGTGAGAGAGTCACAAAAGCTTCTTGAATAGGAGATTGACATATTAACTATAACTACCAGGCTTATCCAAGTCTGGTTACTCCTATGTTAGATATAGATAATAAATCTGCAGCAATCACTTTACATGGTTCAATCAAGTAGCAGGCAGACAAAATCTATTTATTAAGAATTTACAGTATAACTGTTCTAGACATACATAGATACTGGGGATTCCCATATAAGCAAAAAGAATGATGGTTCTTACCTTACCTTATAAGGAATTTACCCTCTAATGAGAGGACGACACAAAATAGAGACAGAGAAAGAGAAAGACAATACTCAAAAGGGAAACAAAAATGAATAGGAGAAAGATCTAATTTCATGGGCCTAGTATTAAAGTGTGGAAAGTCAGAAGTAGAGCCAGAAAGAGAATGAAGGGAATGAAGGCAGGATGAACTAGTCATATAGCTCAGTTCTTTTTCTATTCAGTTATGGGTCTAGTCCAGGATAGGAAACCTATAGCCTTGAGGCCACATGTGGCCTTCTAGATCCTTAAGTGGGGTCTTTAGACTGTGTTCAAGTTTTACAAAACAAACATTTTTATTGAGGGATTTGTACTGTGCATTGGGGTTCAGTCAAAGCACCACACTTGAGGACCTAGACGGTAATGTGTGGTCTCAAAGTCACAGGTTTCCCATCCCTGGTCTAGTCTAATTTCTGTCTTGTGAGAAAACATTTGAACTGAGCCCTGTGTGTCTGGGAGGCAGGACAACTTCTACTTGTTGATTATAGACCCTTAAATAAGGACTTATGTTATGCTGGCCAGAAAGCCAGTTGGATCTGAAACAGATTGCAAGGAGTTTTCCCACAGCTATACATCTCAAGAATGCCACATGTCTTATCTTAAAACTGGCTTCATACTGATTCATCAGTTATTATTTATTTGTTCCTTAGATTAAAAACAGACACTTGGTGAGCAAACGGGAGGGAGAAACCTATTTTTTCTGATTTCAATTGTCAGGTTAGGAACCTCTGACAGGTCTGAAATTTCTGAGAAGCATGATTTAAAACATGACTGTTGCAGCCTCTTACACCTTTAAAAGGAAGACTCATTAGAGACTGGATGTAAAAGGGTTCATCTTGTAGGGTAGAATACCAAAATATAAAGAATACATAGAATATATTCTATGTACTGAGGTTTCCCAGAAGAAATTCAGATACCTCTCCTCAGGAGTGTAGAACCTCTGGAGTCTTTTGTTGGGTCAGTTTTGTAACATTGTCACCTCATAATATGTTGATCCGGTGATAAGAGTGTATAACACCATAGAGAACTAGTTATTCAGGTGTAACCATTTAAACAACTCTAATTTATTGATACTCACTGCGGAAAGTGAAATCAAGAACTCCTCTGAGATTTAGATGATGAAAAATTATTTTATTTCTATTGTGTCTCTGATTATTATATGGATGATTTTTAAGAATTTAATGTAGATTACGGGTTGCTTGTCAGAGGCTCTTGTGTGATTCCTTGTCCTGATTTGACAACTATGTGAATGGGTAAACTTAGCACTTAGCACTAATACTACATCACATAAAAAATGGGACCCGTTTTCAAGTACATCATGGTGCTTTTAGTGCAGTATATAAAAGACAGCCTAATATCTAAACCTACTTGGGGTTAATTTTTCTCTTCATACACACATATATTTTATGTATGCAGGGATGTGTGTAGACACAGACACAGACACATCTTTTTTTCATGAAGACCATTTTCTTCCCAGAAAGAGTTCTGGATATGATTTTTTGCTTTATTTAGGATTATTTAGGGTGATCATGGTGATCATTTTTGATATAATTATTTTCATTCATTCACCTTATCATGAATCAATAGCTAGTTCTCACAGAAATTGCCTTGTCAATTAACATATTGTCTCACTTTAAACATATGTTCATGAATGGTAGAGAAACATTATTCATCCATTATGAATGTATTAGCAAACAAGCAAAATACGTTTAAAAAGACATAAATAAGACACCAGTTTTAGCCCAAATTGCCTTATTAGGCTACATGGTTTACACTGGGTAGATAAATATATAGGGGTGTGTATCTGTGTACATGTATGTGTGTGTATGTCTATATATACCTACACACACATATATGTATATATATGTACATGTATACATTTATATGTGGGTGTATATATTTATGTATTTATCAGTACATGGGTCCAGGAATGATTACACAGATTCCTATCCATGAGAAATTATTGACGTTTCAAGGGGGTAAATGAAACAGGAAGAAAGGCAACATGAAATGAAATGCTGCATGAGCAGCAATGTAAGAGAGAAAACAAGTTCCCGGTTAAACGCTACAAAAAAAGCCTCCTGGGATCTAAATATCTTGACCTTTGAGTGCTTGTCAAATGCCAGATATGCCAGCTTTAACTTTTTGAATTAATATACTTAGTTTTCCAATAACCTCGGACATCAAACTGTAACATATAAAAGTCACTGACAGGAGATCTTACTTTAATTTTGGGAATTATATATCCAATTGGTATTAACACCAGCAGGCTTTGAGAACAAGTCTACTTGACTTCATAACAATGTAATGTAGATATTTAAACAGTTAGTTAAATTGAAAATAAATTAATAGTTTAATTTAGAAATAATCATTAATCATTTACCTCTATTAGTTAGGCTTATCTTTTCTTGTTGTTGAAATACAAATTAATTTTGCATTGCATATTCAATTTTAGCTGAGACTTTTGAAGTAATTTTATAATGATGTCTGTAATGTAAACTCGGCCATAGTTCCTGTTATATAAAATACCTGCTTTTATTTTTTAATGGGAAAAATAAAACTGAAGGAACATAAAATTATTTTGAAATCTTGAGCTCAATCCTCTCATGTTTTGTTTAAATCAACCAAAATAGAACCAATGAAAACAATGCACTTTTGCAGGACAATACTTTTTTTTAAATTTTATCAATTTACTTTTAGTTTTCAGCAATCACTTCTACAAGACTTTTAGTTCCAAATTTTCTCCCACATCTCTCCACTCTCCCCACTCCAAGGTGGCCTGCATTCAGATAACCCTTTCTCCCAATCTGGCTTCCCTTCGATCATCATCGCCCCTTTGTCTTATCACCTTCCCTTCTATTTTCATGTAGGGCGAGATAGATTTCTATACATCATTGTCTATATAACTTATTTCCCAGTTGCATGTAAAAATTTTTAACATTTGTTTTTAAAACTGCGAGTTCCAAATTCTCTCCCTTCCTCCTTCCCCATCACTGACTTAGAGAAGGCAAACAATTTGATACAGGTTATGCATGTGTGCTCATGCAAAACTATTTCTTAATAGTCATGTTGGGAAAGATTATATTTCCTTCCATCCTATCCCACCCTGCATTTATTCTCTTCTCTCCATTGACCCTGTCCCTCCTCAAAGTGCGTTTTTCTGGTTATCCTCTCCTTCCATTTGAAGTCCCTTCTATCATCCCTCTCCCTCATATCCCCTTTCCCCCTAATTTCCTGTAGGTTAAGATAGATTGTGATACCCAATTGAATGTGTATATTATTCTCTCCTTAAATCAAATCCAATGAGAGTGTTTCATTCCTTCCCACTTACCTCTCCCTCTTCCCCTCCATTGTAAAATCTATTTCTTACCTACTTTATGTACGATAATTTAACCCATTCTACTTCTACCTTTCTGCTTCTCCCAGTGCATTCCTCCCTCAGACTCTAATTTTAATTTTAGATATCATCCCTTCATATTCAACTCACGATGTACTATCTGCATGTATATTTATATTTATTCATATACATTTATATAAGCATATATATATATGTGCATATGTTCATATATATATGTGAATATATACACACATATATACACATATATATACACATATATACACATATATACACACACATATATATGTTATATATGTATTCATACACATACACATTCACATACACACATACATATATATGTATACGTGTATATATATATGTATATACATGTTTATACATAGGAATGTAAACAGTTCAACTTTTATTACTCCCTTATGATTTCTCTTTCCTTTTTTCATGCTTCTCTTTACTGTACTTGAAAGAAAAATTTTCTGTTTAGCTCTGGTCGTTGCATCAAGAAAGATTGAACGACCTCTGTTTCATTGAAGATCCATTTTTTGCCCTGAAGTATTATATTCAGTTTTGTAGGGTTGATGATTTTGGGTTTTATTCCTAGCTCATTTGACCTCCAGAATACTATATTCCAATACCCATGATCCCTGAATGTGGAAGTGCTAAATCTTGTATTATCTTGACCACGTGCCAACAACACTTGAACTCTTTATTTCCAGCTGCAACCAATAATTTTTCCATCACCTGGGAACTCTGGAATTTGCTATAACATTCCCAGGAGATTTCCTTTTCAGATCTGTTTTAGGAAGTGATTGATGGATTCCTTTCATTTCTATTTACCCTTCTGGTTCCAGAACATTGAGGGAGTTTTCCTGACAATTTATCGAAAGATGATGTCTAGACTCTGTTTTGTTGTTGTTGTTGTTGTTGCTTTGTTGGTTTTTGTTTTTTATCATGGCTTTCAAGGTATTCAGTAATTTTTAAATGATCTCTCCTGGATCTCTTTGCCAGGTCAGATATTTTTCCAATGAAATATTTCACATGCCTTCTACTTTTTTCAGTCTTTTGGTTTTGTTTTAAAATTTTTTCTTTTCTCATAATGCCATTGGCTTCCATTTGCTCTATTCTAATTTTTAAGGAATTATTTTCTTCAGCGTTATTTTGGACCTTCTTTTCCATTTAGTTAGTTCCTCTTCTAAAGACATTCTCTTCACTGACTTTTTGGATCTTTATTGCCATTTGTGTTAGTCTACTTTTCAAGATGTTATTTTCTTCAGCATTTTTTGTGTCTCCTTTATCAGATTATTCACTCATTTTTCATGATTTTCTTGCATCACTTTCATTTCTCTTCCCAATCTTTCCTTGACTTCTGTTACTTGGTTTTCAAAATCCTTTTTCAATTGCTCTATGGGCTGCAAACAATTTAAAATTTTCTTGAAGACTTTGGATGTAGGAGCTTTGATTTAGTCTTCTTGTTTTATGTTTTGACATTCCTGGTCACCAAAGTAAGATTCCATAGTCTAATTTTTTTCTCAGTATTTTTTTGTTTTCCCCAGGAGTTACTTGGCTTCTTATCTCTTTGACAAGGTAGGTCTCTGTTTCCAGCACGGAGAGTGTGCTATCTATAACTTTCGGCGTTTTGTGCTCTTCTTTTCAGACATATTTCTAGGGACCTGTAAATTTTCACTTCTTTTAAGTTTGTGTGATGAAAGGGGAGGTATTCCTACTTCTCTTTGTGTGTTCTGGTCTGAGAATGAACACAAGCACTCTTCTCTACCTTAGAACTGTGAGGAAGATTACGTCTCTACTGTCAAAACAAGCTCCACCATGCCAACACTCTCCACCCCAGGACCATCATCTAGGTCCAAGTACAGGTGAAGGATGAGAATCCTGCCTCAGCACTACAAACGATCCCTGAAATTCGCCTGTGATCAGCTGTTGAATCTTCTCCCTATATGTAATCTGAGAGTTCCAGGAGCAGCTACTGCTGCTGCCACCTTGGTACTGGGGCCAGGACAGTAGTACCTTTCTCCTCTCTTGTCCAGGTGTAGCAGATCTTTACTACAGACCTTTCAACTTGTTTTTGGCATTTGAGGATTCATCTGGAAACCACCACAGCTGGAAGTGATTCAGCCCATTGAGACCTGGTCTGGCCTGTCTGTGCTAGTACTATACACACTGGACTGCCCTCTTCTCTCAGAATGGTGCAAAAGATCATTTCTGTCAACCTTCCATGTTGTAATGGGATGAAAATTTGTTTCACTCTTTAGTTTTGTGGGTTCTGCTGCTCTAGCATTTGTTTAGATTCATATTTTACAGGTATATCTGAAGGAGAGCTCAAGCAAGTCCCTGCATTTACTCTGCCATCTTGTCTCCACCCCAATGTATTTTTTTAATATTATCTATTTAAAACAAAAACCTTACATATAAAGTCATCTTTTTGTTCATTACCAAACTTACCTTCTTTCAATTTTTTTCCACCAATCAAATATTCTCTCTCCCATTTCTCCAATGAAGAGAACATGTAAAATGATTTTATTTTAAATGAGGAACAGTGTGTTACATTGGAAAGAAGGATGAATTTAGAATTTGAAGACTTGGGTTGAAGGTACAATTTTGTCACTTAATATTATCATAATATTCATTAGATCATTGAGTTCCTTAGCAATTTCAGTGGCAATGTGTGACTAATATATTATCACTGTCCACCTAAAAGTATTTGTGATGGGGTAAGCCCTTTAAAAACTATGATTTGTTATGGAAAATTGGACTATTTTTATTTATTTTGGATTTTTAAAAAGTATTAGCATACATGTGGCTCTATTCAAATGGTGTTTTGGTGTAAGTTTTGTAAGATATTTACCAAAGATTATCTTTCACCACCACTACTGTTTTGTTTCCATGTACAGCAAAGAGAGAATAATATTTCAATTGGTTAATCATTCCTTGTTCTTTTCTGAGTTTGCCCTTACACTCAGTATTTTCTTTTACTTTTTTATTGTCTGTCACTCATTTTTGAACAATTGTAAAATATTTTTGCCTGGAATATGAATAACGATAGGGTGTAATGTGTGATTTCATTGAAATGATAATGACAGATGAAGAAATACCAACACAGGTTCACAAACTCAATTTAACTTTATATTCTTAAACTGCCTAGAGCAGAGATATCAAATTCATATAAAAATGGGGTGGGAGCATTAATTCATAAATGAGGATCTCTCCAGGATTCATAATGACTTAGTTTTACAATTTAATAAGGAGGGGGGAGCCAAGATGACAGCGTACAAAGACGCACATACACTAGCTCTCCCTCTACAGCCCATAAACCCCTGTAAAGAAAGACTCTCAACAAATTCTAGAGCAGCAGAAACCACAGAACAATGGAGTGGAGGAGATCTCCAGTCCAGGGTGACCTGAAAGACCCAAGGAAAAGATCTGCCACACTCATAGCAGAGTCGAGACCAGCCTTGTCCCCGAGGCAAGCAGGCATTGGGGGCAGAATCACCAGCCTCAGTAATGGGGGTTTCCCAACCCAGAGGTGCCAAAGTAGAGTTAGAGCTGTTTTTTTTTCAGCTGGCTGATAAGGGAGTAGGGTGTTCCCATAGCTCTGACCTAAGGCAATGGTGTCAGAGGCCAGATCAGGAAACAGCAGCTCCCACAGCAGCCTGTGTCCATTATTGGATCATAAACATCTAGGAGAACTGAGCATCTGATCCTTATCTCAAACTAGTGTGACTGCCCTGCCCCTAACTAAAGCCCCTGGGGCAATTTAGCAGCATATCTGAATCTCAGACCTCAGTGCTAGCTTGGTGGAACTGAAGGTCAGGAGAAAAATAATACTCATAGATGCTGGGCACAAAAGTTTCTGGTTGCTCCCAAATCAGTGTACACACTTGATTGCACCACATTGCAGGAACTTAGATGTTACAGATCCCAAGAGTATACTCTACTCTTGATGAAGGACCTAAAAGTCAAGGAACTGGTAGGGAAAATGACAAAAAAAGGGAAAAAAATAAGACCATAAAAGGTTACTTTCTTGGTGACAGATATCTTATCCCATCCTTTCAGATGAAGAAGAACAATGCTTACCATTAGGGAAAGACATAAAAGTCAGGGCTACTGTAACCGAAATATCCAAAATAAATATTCAGTGGTCTCAGGTAATAGATGATTTCAAAAATGATTTTGAAAATAAAAGAAGTAATGTGGAGGAAAAATTGGGAAGAGAAATAAGAGAGATGCAATAAAATCATGAAAAAAACGAGCGAACAGCTTGCTAAAGGAGACCCAAAAAAATGTTGAAGAAAATAACACCTTTAAAAATAGGCTAATTCAACTAACAAAAGAGGGTCAAAATGTCAATGAGGAGAAAAATTCTTTAAAAAGAAGAATTAGCTAAATAAAAGGATGCTAAAAAGTTCCCTGAAGAAAATCGTTCTTTAAAATTTAGAATGTAACACATAGAGGCTAATGACTTTATGAGAAACCAAGAAATCACAAAACAAAACCAAAAGAATGAAAAAATGGAAGATAATATGAAATATTACATTGGAAGAACAACTGACCTGAAAAAGAGATCCAGGAGAGACAATTTAAAAATTATGGGACTACCTGAAAGCCATGATCAAAGAAAGAGCCTAGACATCATCTTTCATGAAATTGTCAAGGAAAATTGCCTTGATATATTAAAAGCAGGGCGAAAAATAATTATTAAAAGAATCCAAAGATCACCTATTGAAAGAAATTCAAAAAGAGAAACTCCTAGGAACATTGTAGCCAAATTTCAGAGTTACCAGGTAAAGGAGAAAGTATTGCAAGCAGCTAGAAATAAACAATTTGAGTATTGAGGAAATACAATCAGGATAACACAAGATCCAGTGTCTCCTACATTGAGGGATGAAAGGATGTGGAATATGATATTCCAGAAGTCAAAGGAACTAGGACTAAAACAAAGAATCACCTACCCAGCAAAACTGAGTATAATAGTTAAGGGGAATATGGTCTTTCAATGAAATGGAGGACTTTCAAGCATTCTTGACGAAAAGTCCAGAGCTGAAGAGAAAATTTGACTTTCAAACACAAGAAACAAGAGAAGCATGAAAAGGTAAATAGGAAAGAAAAATCATAAGGGACTTACTAAAGTTGAACTCTTTACATTGCTGCATGGTAAGAGAGTGTTTGTAACTCCTGAAACTTTTTTCAGTGTCTGGGTGGTTGATGGGATTATACACACACACTCACACATACAACATCACACACACACGCAAACACACACACACACACACACACACACACACACACATAGAGAAAGAGAGAGCGCACAGGGTGAGTTGAATAGGAAGGGATCATAGCTAAAAAATGAATTAAAGGGTGAAGGAAGAACTTATTGGGAGGAAAAAGGGAGAAATGAAATGTGGCAAATTATCTCTCATAAAAGAAGCCAGAAAAAGTCTTTTCAATAGAAAGAAAAAGGGAAGGGTTTAGAGGGAAAATGTGAAGCTTACTCTCATCACATTTATTCAAGGAAGGAATAAAATGCACACTCATTTTGGTATAAAAACCTATCTTACAATACAGAAAAGTCGGGAGGGAGGGAATATGTTGGGAGGGGCTGATGATGGAAGGAAGGGTAATGGGAGGAGGGAGCAATTAGAAGTCAACACTCAAAAGAGAGAATAGAAGAAATAGGAGTCAGGAAAGGATGGAGAGAAGTACAGTCAGTCTTACACAACCTGACTATTATGGAAGTCATTTGAAAAACTGCACATATATAGCCTACATGGAATTGCTTGCCTTCCCCATGTGGATGGGTTGGGAGGGTGGATGGAAGAGAAGTTGCAACTCATAGTTTTAGGAATAACTGTTGATTATGTTCCTGCATACAACTGGGAAATAAGAAATACAGGTAATGTGGTATAGAAATTTATCTTACCCTACAGGACAAAAGAGAAGATAAGGGAAGGGAGGGATGTTAGAAGGGAGGACAGATTGGTGGTAGGGGTATGTATAACGACTGGTGTTTTGGGGTGGGAGGAGGGAAGAGATGAAGAGAAAATTTGGAACTCAAAATTTTGTGGAAATGAATGTTGAAAACTCAAAATAAAGGAATAAATTTGATAATTAAAAATAATAATAAATAAAATAAAACCAATTTAATAAGATCTATGTTTTATTATATGTATTTATGATTACTATATTTATTTACTTACTACGTCTTAATCAAATTCGGGTCTCTGTATTCGGGGATATTGTGGGACCCATGAACTGCATGTCTGAGACTTCTGACTTAGAAAACTGAGAACTGAGTGACTTTCTTAAGTTTGCACACTCAGTGTGTATCAGTAGCATTCACTGAACTCAGGTATTCCTCCTTTTCATTGTAACTTTTTTCCATTTTATCATGCAGTCACTGAAAAGAGTTGGAACTTTAAAATATTTTCTTATATTGGAACATTTTTCTCTGTTTGTAGGAACTAAGTTTTCTTTAAGCACATGTCAGAGCATTGACACCAGTTCTATAGTAACCAGCAAGCAACTATTCTTCCAGAAACATGAGGGGGAAAAAGGGGTTACAGTAGCAATAAATGTATTCAGCTCAATATGCTACAAAAGTCTTCTTTTTATAAAAAGGTAAAAAATAACTTCAACCATTATTTTGGTGGACAATTCACCATGAAAGATGGCTCTGAAGCATGTTTTGTGCATACACAAAAAAGAAGCATTTTCAGCAGAAACATTAATAAAACCCCAAAGAATAGGTGAGTAGAAACACTTGGAATTTAAAACACTTTAATGAGGGAAAAATTGTGTTTTCTGAGAAATAAGTCTTGATGTGCAATTTTCTTTGATAAACTCCTATTAAAAAAGCCCACTCAAGTTTCCCAGCCTCCCTGGGTTAAGCTTTAATGTATTCCCCAGGCTCTCAACTACATCTCATGCTACCTAACCAAACAAAAACAGGTGAGAGAACTGAGGTCATATAAGACCTAAATAGAATTTGTCTCATACTCATGTAACACCCCCCAGTCATCTTAGTCGTTGTCTTTATTCAGTTAGGTTGTTCCTTTGTGTAAATAGCTTCCTAAGAGGAAAAGAATTCTTCTCTATTATGATATTGAATCAAATATATTTCTCAGTAAAATTAGATTTGTCAGTAACTCTCAAATGATACAATCAATTGAACCAACTGTGCTATGATGCACAATCACCATTAAGATCAATTCTGAATGCTTTCCATCTGTTGCCTTTGTTGCAGACAGAAAGACAAAGTTGGACACTTTCAAAAAGGTTTTCTTCCATTAGATTACCATTGATTAAAGTGTAAAAACCTAGTGAATTCATTGGTACTCGTTTTTAATGCAATAATTATGTGGCTCAGATACAATGAGAACTTCACAGATTTTTGTGGGAGGTGAAAATGTTAGAAAGAAAGAAAGAGGAAAAATGAAATGTACTTGAGAGTCAAGGTCAATTTTTCTGTGTTATTGGTTCCATTTTAGTAAAATGCGTGATATGAACATTTTTCATTGCCACGATTAATATACTATCTCAATAGTAACTGAAGAAAGATCTCACTTTTAGAGTACTAATAAGTCCTTGTTGTTGTTCAATGATTTCAGTTGTGTTCTAATCTTTGTGACCCCATTTGGAATTTTCTTTGCAAAGGTTTGCCTTTCCTTTCTTTAGTATACTCAGTTTCAGTTATTTTTCTTTTGATTTTCATGTTATAACTAAAGATTGTATCATCATCACCAAGTGGATAATCTGCCATCAGCCAACTTCTCCATAAAGGTGACTGAATGGAAAGCACAAACTATAAAGCTGTATAATATTCACTGTCTTTCCAAATTGAAAGAACTTTCTGGGACTTTGAATAAAGTGATGCCTGAAAGAAGGTAGAATCACATCCAGATCATAAGACACTAGAATAGGCCTTTCATGGAGATGTAGTTTAAGGGATCATTAAATAAATATATATATATATATTTAGATTGTTTAGCTGAAAATGTAAACTAAGGCACACTCTCCACCGGAAGAGAGGGAATAGATGAATAATTTAAGTATAAAATCAAAAGCATTTGTCGAGCAAGTGCAGCACTCACACCTAGTCACAGCTCTTCCAAAGACTGGACTTCAGGGAGCAGCTTATATGATTTTAGAACAAAGGGAGCCTGGACCAAAGGAGGTGGCTTGGTGCATTTTGGGTCATTCTTGAGAGGAAAGTTCCAAAAATTGGGTACAGAATAAGAGGCATACTTGGAAACAAGATATTTATGCAAACTCTGTCAGTTTGGTGACCATTACGAACCAGTTTGCAGGTTTGTTGGCACAACACAAGTGTTCTGGATTCACTCATAGCATCACAAAGAATCACTGGTACACCAAACTTGAGCAACCACATGATTGATTAGTTCTGATTCCCAGGTTATGTCATCCTCTCTAGGATAATAAAGAAGCTTAAACAAATCAAGGTGATCAGTAAACTTATTCACTCTGTTCTCACAAGGTACAGCGAGAGACAGCATGGTGTGGTAGACAATTGGCCCTGAAGTCAGGTCCTCCTGTCTTCAAGTCTTACATAATGACATAATGTTATAAACCTTAGCAAGTCACTTAACAGCTCAATATCCTTAACAACTCTCAAATTATGATTTGCAGAAAAGTTGCTGACATAAATTGATATAGAGGATTTTCTCACTGAGTTCAGCTCACTGATATAGCAAATATGAACAGAAAAAAAGAAGCAAAATAGTTTTAAACCAAATACATAATGATATTCCTTTCATAATTCCTTAATAGCTATGCCATCTATTTCACAGGAATATTTCAAAATTATCCTCAAAACAGACCATTCCATACCTGGACAGTTCTAATTGGGATTAAGATGAAAATATGATGGAGGATATGGGATGAATCCAAATAGTATGAATATTTCTATATAAAGCCATTAGAGTCTAACGGGAGAGTTAATATAAAAATCTTTTAAAAGAACTATAAAATTTTGATCATCATCATAATCAGCCATGATTCCAAAGGACTAATGATGAAACAGAATACACAGTTTTTGATAGATGAATGAAGATTCTGGGTACAGAATGAGATTATATTTACGTGGCCAAAAAGGAAATTACAAAAGGAAAATATAAGAAATTTCCTTACAGACATTTGTGACAAAAGTTAAGAAAGCTTTGGCGTTTTTTTTTCTTTTTAAATCAGGGTATGTTGAAGGGCAGAGAAGGCAGAGTTTTCATGACTGAAAACAAATTAAAATATTTGACACTATATTTACCAAAGTTGATCGAAAAACTATGTGAATTTAACTATAAAACAATCTGCAGAAATGACAGCCCTCAATAATTAGAGAAATGTTAATTTCTAGTTGGTAAGTTGAAATAATATAATAACAATGACACTACAACCTCACTGAATGGATTTATTCAGTACTGAATCACTCAAACTACAAAATATATTTTATATACAGAAAAATAGCAATTAAACACATGTGATTGAACAAAAAGTTCAGAAATCACAAGAGCAATTGTGAAAACAATAGTAAGGAAGTTCTATCAGTAAATATCTCATCAGTAAAACATCTCAAATTGTTTTACAAAATATTAATCATCAAAACAATTTGATACAGTTAAAGGAGACCAAAACCCATACACACACATACATGAACACACACACACACACACACACATACAGACAGAGAGACAGAGACAGTCACAGAGACAAAGACAGAGAAACAGAGAAAAAGAGAAAGGTCAATTAATGGAATAGATTAGAGGCACAAAATATAGATGGGATCCTACAAAATTTCAAAGCTTTTCAATGCAAATATCTCAGTTACCGGGGGAAGGACTCACTAGTTGACAAAATCTGCTGGGTAAACTGAGCCATTCACCAATATAATTCACAAAAGGATAAATGCATGGCACATATAAAAGATCACATGATAAATTGAAGGAACCAAGAAGATCTATTCTTTGGATTTTCAGATATAGAAAGAGTTCCTTATTGAACAAGCAATAAAGTATCACACAAGATGAAATGCACAATTTTGACCGTATAAAATTAAAGATTTTTTTTAAAGTTAAAAATATATTTGTTCAACAATTTTATATCAGGCCCTGTGATTACAAAGATAAGAATGACAAAATCAATGCTCTTAAGGAAGGGGATAAATGTATGCAAAATCTGTGGTAGAAGGAAGGGTGAGATTTCAGGCAAAGAGCAAGATTGGGAACTGTATTTACTTTTGATTATGTAAGATATATGGGTGGAGCAATTTCTCAACACATGACTAGGACTTTGAAGTAATGTCAATCAACACATTCTCCGTCCTTGAAGAGTGGTTATGATTCTTATTATTTTATCATTATATCACAAACGTGCAATGCCCTTGATTTATGTAATGTATTTTTGTTAAATTATAAAAATTCCAATTACATAAAAATAAATTTAAACATTAATTTAAAAGATGGTTCTTCCTATTCTCTCCCTCGCTACCTTCCCTCCTTCTCCTTGAGAAGGTAAGAAATTTGATGGAGGTTATATATCTATGTACAGTTATACAAAACATATGTACATTTTGGTCATATTGTAAAAGAAAAGAGACAAAACCCAAACAAATAAAATTTGAAAAAATATACTTCACAGTGTATTCAGATTCTGTCAGTTCTTTATGTCAGATGGATAGTACTTTTCATCACAAATCCTTGGGAACTGTTTGGAATCACTGCATTGTCGAAAGTAGCTAAATTATTCACACTTGATCATTGTACAATTTTGTTACTGCATAAAAATTTTAATTGACTTCATAGAAGCACATAAGAGCAAGTGAAATACTATAGAAATAGAAAAGAAGAGGGCCTACAACCGATAGATCCTCGATGCACAGCCATGGTCATTAAGCATGATATAGATGAAGATCAGGCAAAGAAAAAAGAGTGGGGAAATAGGTAGCAGGAAGACTAGAGCAGAGTAATGTCATGAGGACCTAGAGGGAAGAGAGTATGAAGGGTAAGAAAGTGATCACTAATATCAAAAGTGGCAGAAAAGTGAAAAAGAGTGATGTTTGAGTTATATTTATTGATTAAGAGATTACTGATTATTTTGAAGAGAACAATTTTAGTTAAATGATAAAATCAGAAGCTAAACTACAGGTAATAAGAGAAATGAAAGGAAGTGTTCACATAGATTGCGGACAACATTGTCAAGGAGTCAAGGAGTTCATTCACAAAGGGAAATAGAGGGAGGTGGAACATAAGTGGTGAGGATTGGACTATCAAGTGAGTGTTTTTATTTTGTTGTTGTTGTCTTGTTTTGTTTTGTTTTTCAGATGTGTCATATATAGACATATTTGTAAGTAACAGGGAAACTTGCAAGGAGATACTGACAAGTGTAAGAGTGGTGATGATACAGGAAGTCATCTAACAGATTGGACCATAAAGAATGTAGAGGAGTGACTTGTATACTTGTATAGAGGAATTTGTTTTCTCAAAGAGAAGAGTCACATCTTAGTGAGAGACAGTGTATTGCCAAGGAAATATTTACAGCACTGGCAGGGGCTATGAATATGCCAGTGATTTTCTGAATCACAAAGTATAACAGACTCTTGATATAGAAGAAGGAAGAAAAACATTTATTCAGACACCAGAAAGCCAAATTCATCATGGTAAGCAGGAAGTCAATATACATTAGTACTGCAGGGGACAAAGTCATTCTCTATCCTTGCCCTCCTTGCTAGGACCTTCTCATAAAAAACACTCACAAGACTAATTGTGCCTGCCTCTCTGTGTCCTCCTGAACCCCTAAATCATTCTCATCAACTTCCTCCTAGTTCTGCTCCACCCATCCTGTTCCAAAAGTTCAGGAAGCTCCTCCCACCGCATATGATTTAAGAATGTCATATGAACCTACTTTTACAGAGATAAAGAACGATAGGATGGCAGAAGGCATATGGAAAATATGAAGAGGATAGAAGAGAAAGATTTTAATTTAATTAGTAAAATATGAGGCAAGGTTCTCACAAAAAGACTGAAAGAGGGCAGAGAAATGAAACTAATAGAATTTTGAAGAGGAATAAGAAGAATTTGGAAAAGTTGCTGTGCGAAACGGGACCTTTAGTCAATTAGCAAAGTGTCCTTGTCCTAGTTAAAATTTAATTGAGATTAAGAACATCCATTTGTAACTGATCAGAACCACATTTTTTTCTATAGCTTCACTCAGTATCATATAAGCAGGAAGAAAAGTACTAAAGGGTGAAAGTAATCCAGGCCTCAGGCTGGTCAGAGTATAATCAATGATAGGATAAGAGGGAAGGGACTCAAGAGAGGAGATCAATGTAGAGTTCAAATGATTCATCATCCCTAAAGGATCATGACGAGGAAGGGAAGATATTTTAGCTAGTGCAGGCCTTCAAAAGAACTAATCTTTTAGGGATTATAAGTCACTGTGATGAGGAAAAATAGGAATTAGAGTTTCAAGGCAGAGGGAGAGGTAAAATAACATCATATTCTGCTCAGACAAGGAAATTCTAGAGTTCATGAACATGGAAATATTTTCTTTATTAGTGATGATGAGATCAAGACTACAGCCATCACGATCTGAGATGGTAAAAAGGAGTGGCTATAGAAAATGATTAATTTGAAGAACCGAGAAGCTAGGGCATTTGGGGGAGTATTAGTAGCATGTGAAAATCACCTGGTATGGGTGCAGAAGTTGTATAGGACAGAAAAACCTTGAAACAAGCACTGAATGTTTTGAAGAAGGAAGGAAAGTTTCTTGAAGTTTGGTATACAACTGTCAGTAGAATTTTGACTGAATGGTTGGTATGAATTGACTGAACCTCAGAGTAGGAGATGGTACTGAGTGATG